>VWZV01010108.1:19488-111806 GCA_013397155.1 Irena cyanogastra | reverse complement strand
ATATAATTATAATATATAATATATAATATCTAAAATATGACAATCATAGGGCCTGCAGGGTGTTCTTCTGCCTGCATGTAATAGGGCAGTAGAGTTCAAACTTTAACAAACCCATGTTATTTGACTGAAAATTGTTGATGCCGGGTTTAAAATAAAAGTCAGTGACACAAGCAAAAATGTTTTAGGGTCTTCTATCCTTCTCAAAATTGTACTGNGTTTTAGATCTTCTGATGAGTCTTCAGGCAGACACAATTATTGGTGATTTCAAAATCACATGTTTGGCTGATGCAGTTAAAATGCTCGAGTAGATAACAACTTGTGTGATACTACTCCTTAAGAAAAATCCAAAGCATATAAAACCCCTGCATGTTTCCTTGGAGCTCTTCAAGGCTAGGTTGGATGGGGTCCTGAGCAATCTGGTCTAGTGAAAGGTGACCCTGCTCACAGCAGAGGGGTTGGAACTAGGTGACCTTTCAGGTTGCTTTGAACCCAGACTTTTCTATGATTCTGTGTTCAAGTGAAAACAGTGAATTTTAAAGAGAGAATTCACTTGTGCTTGTTTTGTTGTTTGGTTTGGGATTTTTGTGTGTTTTGTTTTGTTTTGTTTTCCAAAACACAAGAGTAGTGTTAAAATAAAAAAAGAGATTTTACAATAACAGATTTCTAACATTCTCTTAGAAATAATAAGATGCATAAGCTTTCAGATTTATGGAGTGTATGCACTGAGGATATAAATGACTCAGGGGCATCCATTTTTCCATAATGATCTTGATTTATGATGAAAATTATAAATTAAAATTACGCTGATGTGATGAACTATCAGAGAGACAGCCATAACCACCATCAGCCTTAAGCACAGTGATTGGTGAACTAGTAAAAATTGGGAACCTCACACTGACAGTGAGCTTCCCTTCAGGCAGCTGGATCATAAAGAGATTTGAATCAGTATTTGATTTCTCTTCTTTTCTAGGCCTCATGTCTCGTATCTAATACTAAAGGAATCCATCAACACTGAAATTAGTCAATTATTTTTGGAAGTTACAGATTCAAAATGCATTAGTTCCCTTTCTTGTAACATGGTAAAAGAAAATGACTCAAAAAACTTCTGATGTTTTCCTTAACTGAATTAAATGTTTCAAGCTTTGCTGTAGGCCACTGTATTTCATTAAAGAAGTCAGAAAGCCTCTTCTTTTCCTGTAGTAGCTATTATATAATTGATAGATGTTTTTAAAATGCTGAACCTAAGCCCTGTGTTTAACAAAAGAATGCAATACATTGAAATACACAACAAAAGCACTTAGTGCTGTGTATGATTANCTGTTATGGTTTTCATGCTAGTTAGGTTTCAAAAAACTAGTCCTGATCTTAGCACTGGTCAAGTAGTATGACTCGGGATTTGTTCTTCCCTACTGTTAGTGTTCTAGGTGAATATGAAAATTGTGTCTGCTAAAGAGCAATTCTAGATTAAAAAGATAAGTCAACAGTAGGCTACAGTAAATGAGAAGTGGATGCAAGACAAAAAATACAAGAAACATGGAATAAAATTGGGATTTTATTATATTGAAAGGTTACAGGCAGTATCGATATAAAAAGCTTTGTAATGGAGAGGAAATAGGCTGAATACAGATGTTAGAAGAACATTAAATGATTTTAAGAATTGCCCATATTAGGCAGAAACTATTTCAGACTGAAAATCAAAACAGAACCTGGATTCAAGAACCAACGACCTTAGAAGAACACAAGAAGAATGACAACTTGTCTTCCTTCTGAAATTTTTTAGCTCTTTGATCCTAATCGCCTTTTCCCCCCTCAATGAAATAGACTTCTTGACTGATTCTCCAGAGAAAAACAAACAAATAAACAAAAAAATAAAGTGGGTAAAAGATAGCTGCTGGGAAAATATCATGAAATTTGATAACCATTTTTTCTTCATTAGAATGATAGTAAATTGCCAGTGAAACAGTCTCTGCTTGAGAGTTAGGATGAATAGTGACTTTTCTCACCTTGTCAAGGTGAGTGAAAGTCAGGTTCCTCAAATGGAGCATGAAGTTGCAGTTGTATGTTTGGCTGTGAATTTGTCACAGGATTCTTGAGTGGGTGGTAGATATTTTATAGCTTTTTGAGTTCATCCTTTGTAAAAGTGGTATGATTAGAATGAATTGTTCTTTGAATAGCCATAACCAACAGGACTAAGAGTATTCCTGTTTTTTCAACAAACTGGAAAGGAATGACAAGCATAGCACTTATGTTTTAAGATACTCTTTTATCTTTCACAGTAAAAAAAAGTGTACAGTGATAGAAGAATAAAAATTCAGGAGCTTTTAAATGAATTCCCAGAGAGTTTTGCATTCATATATAGGACTTCAGAGCAGGGTTAGCTACTCCCCTGGTACAAGCTAATGTGAGTTTTAGCATTGACACCACCCCAAAATCTATGTATGTCTTGTAATTTGAAAATTGAGATGCCCTTTAAACCTTGAAGCAAATTGTTTAAAAGTCCTTAAAAGCAAAAATTGTAGATTAAATTACTAAATTAATTATTGTTCATTTTTGTTACGTAATGGAAGTCTACCACTAAATTAAAAATCGTTAAATGGAAAATGAAAAAGGCCTTCAATGATTATTATATGAGGAAAGAGAATAACCAGCAGTTAGCAGAACATTACTGTATGATTATTTTTTTCTGTTTGCTTTGCTGCAGTTCTCTTCATCTTGCACTAATATTATTTTAATTACTTTTGGATAGTCATCTAATATTTATCCAGGACTTTTCATCCTGATAAATCCCCAAACACTATTTAAAAAAAATATTTAAAGATAGAGAATTAATTATTTTCGGAATATCCAAAATGGTATCACTAGATTTAGTGGTGAATTGATACATCTCAAGGCAGGGAATAAAGAATGCATAGCTAATTTAATTGTAACTTCAGCTCGCGGTAAACAGATTTAGTGTTGAATATGTCAATAAAATATGCTTGAAATGACTGGGTCAAAGAAGGAGGATTGCAGTGCTCTTTGTGGTATCTGCAGGAATTGAACTTCCCTCTTATGGAAAACTTAGCATAAGGCTAAGCAATAGCTTTGGAACGGTTAACTGATTTGCATCACCAGAGGCCATTACGCAAGGAACTCCTAGACTTGTGATGTAATTCATCTGTTCTCTTCCTCAGTGCTGTGAGCTCCTTAGCAGAACTGTGACTTCACTTGGAAAAGTAAAGTAGCTGGAGAGAGTCCAGCTGCAAGCAATTATAATGATCAGCCACCTAAATGTATGCCTTTAGGGAAAGATTGAGCAAACTAGGGTTGTTTAGTCTGAAGAAAACTGCACTGAGGGGAGTGGTGTTGATCTCTTCCAATACAGAAAGGATTATTCAGGAAAAGAACTATGTTAGGCCTAGTTAATTTGGCTGTTAGAAGAAGTAGTGGATTTGAATTACAGTGAGAGATATCTAATGCAGACATGCTGGAAGATTCTAAAGATGAGGATAATTAAGTACTGGGCTGCCCTGGGAGGCTGGACAATCTCCAGCACTGTGGGCTGGTAGGAGAAGGTGAGCTCTAAATATTACTTTTGCATAGTGATTCAGAGATGGGGCCATCACTTCTAAAGTTTTCTGGCTTTCATTTGTTTGGTGGGTTTGATATTCTAACAATCCCTTCAGAGGCAATGTCCTGTGTCCCTTGAGCAAATGCTAGGAGGCGTAAAAGCAACTGGGCTCCTGTACTTGGTTTTGTGAGTGAATACAAGACTGTCTTTAGCAGTCTTTGGCAAGAGCTCTAGAAGAAAGCCATGAAATATTTATTGAGTTATAAACCTGGTTACTTATTCAGGATTTTCTTTTGCTTCAGGTTGTGTATTGCTTTAATGGGTAAGGGCAATTTCTCTACCAGTTTTCCATTCACATATAGGGCCCCAATTTGGACTTCTTTTTTATGTGCTAGATGTTTAATATATCTCAAACTGATTTAAGTTCTCTTATATGGAAAACAGTTTATTATTGCAGCAGTGGGGTTTTCTTTTACTTAGACCTTCTTTCCCTAACACTTAAAGAAGCATTTTGCCTGTAAACAAAAGTAATTTACCATGCAATATTTAAAATGCATCATTAATTGTGCAAGACATAGGAAAAGTAGGATCATTACCATTTCTTGTTTACTTTATTCTTGTAAATATTTTTTTTCCTAAATAGGTATTCTGTAAAATTGCAAAAGACAGCCTAAAGAATTTAGCTGCCAAGAGAGTACATTGACATTTTTCTATTTTCCTATTTATTTAGCCTAGTTATAATATTTTTATTTGTTCTCAAAATATTTAGTACCTGAAATCTGTCTTTGCGTTACAGAAGACAGCTAAAGGCATCTCAAGAGACTCTCTAGCCCCTTCTACACTTTGTGTTGTTTTAAGGGTGAAGACTTTGCAGTTTCTGAAGGCATTGTCTTTCATTTTTTAGCTACTCTTATCTCTCCTAAGTGTCTTATAAACACCTAACTTTACTCCTTATTGCTATAATTTAAGCCTATAGCTTATTTTATTCAGTGTACATCATGCACATCCTCATCCTTTTAATGTATTCGAAGACTGTTGTTTTACCTCCTAGGCTATGTTATTTCTTCAGGCTATACAACAGGAATTTGTTCAATTTAGTCACATAGATCGTGTTTTCTAGATGTGCTTCTGATCTTTGCAGATTTCCTCTGGACTCCCCATTTGATTCTCCTTCAAAGGGAAACACAATGACCTAACCTTCAGAAAGTGTTCTGACTGTAGTCTCACTAGTGCAGACTATAGAGAAACAAAATTTCATGTAGTCATGATGAAGAGTAGAGGGAGAAGACTGCTGTATCTATCTGCATTTATCTGGCATTTGCCCCTTCTGCAACAGTAAAACATTGGTTCAATATATCACAATCCACTAGGGCCCTGAGATCTCTTCTTCTTCTGAAGAGCTGCCACCCCTGTCCTTCCTGACCCATAATGTACTGCTGGTTGTCCCTGTTAAACTGTATGCTTCATTTTTTTCAGACTCTGCAGTATCATTTGAAATAAGTATTCTGACCTTCAGCATGGCTTCAGCCTTTCACAGTGTTACTGCCCAAATCTGATCACCCTATACTCTGTTTTATCCAGATAAAATGAGTGGTTATTACAAGTATTGAATAGTAGCAGAATAACAATAGACCTTCTAGACCACACCTAGTGCCATCCCTTCCCTTCTGACAGTAAATCAACTACACATTTTATCTTTCCTCAGCTTTCTGATATAATTTGCGCCTAGCCCTTAGGGGCTAAATCTGTTTCACTAGGTTGCTTGTGACTGAGAGTGTAATTTGAGATGTTGTCAAAAATCTTTCTAATGTTAAGATAAATGACACCTGGCTGCTTGTCTCTCATCCACATTGCCTGTTACCCTCTCACTGAAGGAAATGTGACAGCCCATTGATGACAGATCCCTCTTGGCTGTTACTTGTCTTGTTTGTTTTCTCTGTGTTTTCGAAATGTATTTATTTATTTCTTTCAGGATTTTTCATGGAATCCAAGTCAAAATGAATGATTGATAATTCCCTGACTTCTTCATTCCCTCCCTTTTAAGCACTAGGTTTCCCATTTTCAAATTCTCCATACTTCCCCATAAAGTCTCAAGAGCTTGCTATCAACTCTGTTCTGTTAATATTATAAAATAAATCCCAATATTTTCAGTCCATATGAAACACTCTCACTTTCTCTCATTTTGAAAATCTTCACCTTTATTTCTTTACTAAGAAGTATGTTTGGGTTTGGTTTGGTTTTTTCCTCCCTGACTAAACATGTTGTGTGGCACTTTCTTTAGTTTAAACTTCTTCCTTGTGCTTGTTTTTGTTCCTGCCAGATCACTAGGTCTCTATGCAGAATTTTAAATTTAATTACCGACTCTTCATTCTAAGCAACAGCACAAACTTGGCAGTGAAAGCTCTTCTCCTGCTGCTGGAAATCTCAGTATAAAATACAGTGTGTTTTCTGCCTGTTCTGAGCTGGTTCAGACTATCACGCTTTTTGTGTATGTGGTCTTGCTTCCTGTTTGGAACTGTGCTTAGAGGGCTGGTGTGATTGCTTTTCTTTATGTAGTGCTGAAAATTCAAAATCTCTAGCATTAAAAAATCTGGCTCTTCACAAAGAAGAGCTGGAAAATAAGATATGTTCCATTAAAGTGGGAAACCATCTTAAAGTAGTGTAATGGGATTTAGAAGTTTGATAAGTTTCAGGGTATAATATACTACAGCTTTTCTTTCCTAAAAGCAGGTTGGACAAATGTGTCAAGAACAGTTTAGGTATAGTGCCTCCTTTTTTTTCCGACAACTAAATAAATTTGATCCCTGTATTTCAGCTGAGTTTGTCTGTTCCTCTGTCAGAGTCAATGAAGGTTGCTGAAGTGAGGGAAACTTCTCCCAAAATTTCAAGTGGTTCACTTTGCTAAAACATTTGTTAGAAGCTAAGATGCACAGGATGTTTCAGCTCTGTTTTATGTTAGTCTTTGAGAGGTCGCTGATGAAACCAGTGCCTTCGTGCTGTCTGTCTTATGCTTGGATGGAAAGCTCAGTAAATAGATAAAAAATTGCCCTGGTTTCCTTTTTCAGTTACCTTGTTAAAAATCTTTTTTGGCAAAATTTCCTCAAAAAGCCCCTGTTTGACAGTATGAGATGGGTGCTGACTATCATGCTGATCTGTATTGCCTTATTAGTTTTAGGATGGTCTGTTCTGTATTCTGCCAATACTCTGCTCTCCTTTATTTTATAGTTTGTGAATTCTTTGGGATTGAGACCACAATTTTTTCTTGTAGATTCGTATAGCCCTTAGTGCAATTGACATCTTGGTCTTTGAGCAGTGCGGGAATAAAAAGAATATATTATCTGTGTGTTGGTATTAATTTGTAGGAAGGATTGTGTAGGATGGAATTTAGAAGCACTCATTTTTCAGTTTCATACACACAGCGCCTTTTGCTCTGATCAAGAAATAGGAAGTAGATTAAACCATTTAAAAATGGTGGGGAAGGATTAAAACCAGAACCAAATTATCAGCATCTTTTTCTTCATATTGAACTGAGGCTTTTTGTGATTGTCTAATTTCTAGTTTTAAAATAATTAAATATTAAAGATAACAAAAACTGTGACAGGTCATCCCCTTAAAAAATAATAACTTGTTAGCATAATGGTACTTAACTTACTGGGTTGAACTAAATCAGTTGAAGGTCTAGCCCAGTACATTTGTTTCACAACCCATCGTGAAGCAGTTTGGGGACAACAACTCTTGTTTTGATAAACTCACTTTTAACCAATACAATAATTAAAAGCATGCCATGGTGAATATTTTTCATGAAACAATGGGATTTTTGAAATGATATAGTCTTAAAATTTAAAAAAAAATATATTAAAATCCTTTAAATTCAAATGGCAACAGTGCTGAGCCCCTTGTGTTCCTTTTGTCTATGCTGAGCTGTGAAGTGGGGAAGAATCTGGGGACCATTGGGATTGAAAGGCACCTGATACAGATTGGAGGGAAATACAGTAGCTATGGAGCACTGGGCTTGGGACAAGCCAGCTCTAACTTAGGTAACTGTAGCTAAAAGAACTGGATTTGGGAGGGAGCATGTTTGTTATGGGTATTAAAACTTTCATCAAGAAATGCAGCTAAGCTATTAAACTGGTGATGGGCCTTGGGCAGGACTGAGGAGATTCTCCAGGCACAAAGAAAGTGATGTTAAAAAACTCTGCTAGAACTATGCTCATTTTCTTTTCTCAAAGCACTAAATTTTTAAAGGTATGCTTGCAGGCTATTTCTGCATGATCAGCTGCAAGAAGAAAAAAAGTACTTCAAGCATTATGGTTCACATAGCCTTAGTACTAGAGGTGATCAAACCCAATGAGTTGACAAAAAAGTGTGATGGTGGAAGATTTCCTCTCAAAAGCCCATTTATTTCAAAATCTAAATCTCACAAGTTTTTGGGGAATTTAGTTAGTCAGTTTGCTTTTAATTTGAGTGTTTGTGAACATAGAACCACAGAATCATCTAAGTTGAAAAAGACCTTTGAGATGATGAAATCCAACCTCTGGCATAACACCATCTTGTCAGCTAGACCATGGCACTTAGTGCCACATCCTGTCTTTTCTTAAACACCTGTTTAATTATACACGCAAAATTATGGCACAGTCTGCCTTTGGTAGCACATAATGACTTCAATCCCTGAGTGTACATCATGAGTTTTATTTATAAATGCTCATAAAATTCTCTTCAAGTGCATGTCAGGGACGTGTAAGGGCAGCAAGTACCTCTAGGTAAGGATATGTGAGAGAAGTTGTCTATCTGAAAGTGGTCTGCATCACGAATAACTTTGGAAACCTGATTTTCAGTCTGATACATTGGTACTAATTATATGTTTTTAAAATATAGAAAGTAGGTCACTGAAAGAGCTTTCAGAAAATCTGAAGTCTGCCAATGTCATCAAGAATAGGATATTTCTGTGGTGGTGTGTTTTGGTTTGTTTGCATTCTTTGATTTGGTGGGGGGTAATTTTTTTTCTCCTTCATAAATAAAGAGGCAATCTTCGGAAGCAAGGGCTTGAAAATTAATTGTCGTTCATGCTTTCAGTAAAGAAAAAGAATAAATTGCATAAATTGAATAGAAGTGCCTACTAGATTTCTTTAAAATTCCATTTGGTAGTTACACAGTGCAGTAACAGTAGCTGTTTAATTGATGACCTGCTAATCATTGCACTTTGTGCTGTCTACTCCCCAAGGCATTTGAGAATAAAATGATGTTTCCCAAGTATTCCATCCCCATTAATGTTTCTTGTTTGCCAAATTGAAGAAGGTATTACATTGCAGCTCCTTCTACCTTTGTACCAATTATCTGCTCGAGCCAGGAACTCTGAAAGAATCAGAAGAAACTAAATCATGGGAGGAGAAAAATAAAAGTAAAACAAAACAAAACAACAACAACAAAACAAAAAAACTCCAAAACCAAAACAAGCCAAAACCAACTAAAAAGAAAAAAAGTAAGGTAGATCCCAAGCCATATAAAGGCCAAAACATTAAGACTTTATAGCACTAATAAACAGTCTCTGTATATTGTGATACCATGGTATGATTATTCCCCGTTCCTCTATGTAAATATTCAGCAGTCATTAATTATATGACTTAATTAGTAGGGTTGGTTTCTTTGAGGTAAAATTACAATATCAGCCCACTAAATGACATATTTGCATTAATAAAGCAAGGCAAGTATTTAAACTTTTCTATTTATGAACATAAGAATCTTTATATTTTTATAGCATTCTTTTCAATTTTTATGTATTACCTTAGAGCATCCTTCCCTATAAGTATTTTTCTCTGTCTGAGAATGACTTGTTAATAGGTTTAGAACAATAAAAATGCATTCTCTTTATTTTAGTAATTCCAGAGACTGGTGATATTGCAGTTCTGAAAACTGGAGATGTCAAGAAAGATTATGCTGAGAAAGACATGCTGAGAAAGCACAGAACTATGTTTTTGGTGTTGATTCTTTGAAAATATATTGCTCAGTTTTAAAAATAAAAGTTGTTTTAGTCAAATTTTCTAAACTATAAGAAATTATTGGGGAAAAAACCTTCTAAATCTGAGAGGTGGACATCAGTTATATCCCCACTTGAACTTTCTACCCACATTTTCAACTAAAGTGTCTCCACTCCTGTCTGCATGACAGCTTCTCTCCAGTGGACTGAGAAGTTGAGATTCAGGAAGGTTAAATAGTTTGCCCGAGGTCATGGACTCAGACTCAGAGCCATACATGCTGTGCCTTGGCTTAGAGATCAAAGCTGCACCACCAATAATACCTTCCCTTCCCTTCCCTTCCCTTCCCTTCCCTTCCCTCCTTCCTATTTTATATCATACTTGCATAAAAATAATTATACATACATACATGATGCTAAATTTAAGTGTTTTTCCTTTAAGAAAGCTGTGAGAGAGGTAAGTGGTTTGCCTAGGAAGAAATTTGACCAGGTGGATTTACTGTTAGGAGAAATCAGCTTCCATCTGGATTTTTACAACAACCTGTACTTCTGATCCTAAAGAAAAAGAGAAAAAATGATTTGTCATGTAGTATTTCAGTCTGATCCTTTCATACTCATCAAGTTTCTCAGACTCCTTCTCAAATTGATATTAGACTGCATTAGTTTATAACCAGTACATGGTAAAACCAAATATATAATTCCATGTTCTTTGCAGAACTCTTGGAATATCTATGCCTAAAATTCCAGAAAATGGCATCTCAGTTGTTAGGAAAAACATCTGTATAGGGTGTATGATATAAATAATTTACAGCAATTATGACAAACTTGGTAATATTAGTGATATTATACTGGTTTTGGTAATATTAGTGATATTATGCTCAGTTTTCTTTTATTTGGTTTTATTTTAATATAAATTGTATTTTTTGTCATTGACTTATTTCCCTTCTGTACATGCCTGCTTAAATAGATGTAAGTTTGGTCTGTAGGTATACCTAGCTTTTCTCTAGTGGGATGAGTCTATCTGGCAGACAGAATTCAATGATCATTATATTTAGACTCATAATAAATTCTTTTAGTTCAACCAGTTTCAGCTTAATTTTGGAGTTTAACGGTTCAGATGACTTGATTGGACAAGGAACATTAAAGACTTTAACTTTTACTGTGAAAATAGGTATAAGGCAATTAAAAAATCTGAATACTAGATGAAATTCCCTTAATTCACTCACTTGCTATGCTCTTATGATGGACTGTTTTGTCAGAAGGTAAATACTTCTAGGAACTTGAGACAAAAATAAGAAAAAATCCTAGTGATAGTTGGAGGTGATATTTCAGTTCTTTGTCATTATTATAGCTAAGAATCTGAATATCTATTACAAGTCCCATGAATTTATATGTAAGACTCCTGATGCTTCTGAAAGTCTTGGCCAACTGACTATAAAATATCTGTCTGCTCCCACAACTCTTATAATTACCACTTGCATTACTCTATCCAGAACTCACATAATTCCATTTGTTACAGTAAGACAATTAAACATTAATTTATCATTTTTAAAATGAATATCTGGCTCTAAGATTTGAAAGAAAAAGGAAAATTCTTGCAAGTGATAACATAGCATAATCAGAAACATTTAAATATTATCCAAGTGATGTACTCTGAAAAACCCTCTGAAGGTTGTCCAGGTGTCTTTGTATTGTTCATGGATTGCTGAATTAAGTAACTGATAAGTTTCTTATCAATAATTAAGAACAGGAAACAGGGTGTTTTTGTGCATATATATTGGACACATAATTCAGAAATTATATTTGACCTATTAGTAGCATTTTTGATCAGTCTCCTTCGGTTGCTGAGGGCATTGCTAAATGAATGAGTTGCCTGATTAATGGAAGAATGAGGGTTCCAAGAATGTGAATGTGCTATTTGTACTGTATCATGTCAATCTTGTATTCTTTCAGCCGAATTCTCACATCATTAATTTTTAGCTCTATTATTAGATATTAGAGGAAATTGTGTTTGCAATGTTCATGAAGGACAGAGGTGTTTATTTGGCTTTGATATGAAATGGCATTTTGTCTGTATTTTAATGGTTTAGTGAACTGTGAATCTTAATGCTGCACATTAAAGCAAATTGCAGCCCCATCAGGCAGATATCTCACGTAGAGATGATTTTTATGTCCATTGAAATACCAATGAAGCCATTCTCTTTTTGTATCATGATGCATTTCATAGCAAATGAATACACATCTTACAGACATACTGTCAGAGTATTTCTGATGTTTTCACTCTGGTAAGTATTGGAATAGTAGGAAATGAAACCACATCTTGGGGAAAGTTGAGATAATGTTTAAACCATTACTGACAATAGCTACAGAACTAGACTATCCCAGTCCAGCTGGGCTAGGTGGTGTCAGATACATTTAGCAAGGAACTCTGCCTTGTAATATACTGTAGTGAACCAGATCTAGAAGATGTCACATGAAAATGAGGTGACAAAATAAGTCTTCCAGAAACCATGTTTACCCAAGGCTACTTAATCTGAGACCTGCTCAGCCTTGGTAGGGTATGAGCAATATAAAGAATGCTGCCGACACAGACATTTTAGTCAGTAAGACCTGAAGAGTTGCAGAACTTAACATTTTTCAATGTTAAAAAGCACCTTCTTTTCTGTGTTTCTTTTGTCTGACTTTGGGCTCTTTGACAGTTTCTTTCCCCCATGAGAATCTTAGAAATGTGTGCCTAAAGTCAAGATCCCCTGAAGTTAGTTTTGTAACATTTGAACTTCTGGATCACTTTAAGGCAAGTTTCCCGAAGTATCTATGTTGTCAAAACTGCAGATGGAAGCATAGTGGGATTTTCAAAAGCAGTTAAACAGATAAGGCACTTAACTCTCATTTAAATTAATTAGCTATATTGAGCAAGTTCCCCTTGGCACTTTTGAAAGTTCCACTGCTAAGTGTTTATGTCTACATAAAAAATTACGATTTTCAGAAGAGGATGAGCATCAAGCAACTCCCTTTAAAGCTTGACTATTACAGGTTTTCAGTAGTTCTGGAAATTATAATTGTCCCTTGTTCTATGTTCCCAAATGATCTTCCCTTGTTTTGTAGTTTATATACAGTTCCTGCTGTCATGTATTGTACAAAGTTAATCTCAGAGAAGAAGTGGGATTAATAGTACTAGCTCATAAAGAGAGAAAAGTAATGACATGGGTGAATCTTCTGCACAAGTTCAGGAAACTGGAATCTTTGATACATACAATCAGTGAAAAAAACTAATAGAGATTTAAGACTATTGTAATTATGTTTTGTACTGCATTTAATTATTAATTTTGTATTATGTGAAATAATAGCTCAAAAATACATTACAGGCAAAGACTGCTGCAGGTTATGGACAGCTGGGAGTGAACCAGATGACCAGAATTAGCATGGCTTTTCAGTTATTAAGGTCTGCATACACAGAAACCCTTAACAGACCTGTTCAAGTGTAATAAAAGCAGTGCTCACTCTGAGGTATAGTTTCCCCTGCCCTATCCTCTGCCCCTCCCACAGTACTGTCTAAGTAGCAGCCTGGGTATATACACACATCAGCATTTTGGTTTCAACCAAAAGTTGGCTTGTGAAATGAATCTACTAATTATTCCTACTCACTCATTGTGGAGTGGGTCTTGGGCTAAGTGCACTGGGTTGCTTTTGGCTGAAATGAAAACAGAATGTGCTTTCCAGAAGGACAGCTAATCTTCATTAATGATTGCCACTGTTCAGTCCACTGAAGTATGTCAAAATTAGGTCAATACAATCTTCTGCAGACTCTAATTTCAAATACAGACCAATGTGAACATCAGTTCCTCAGAATTAACAGCTTTACTCTGCTCATTGGTTCTTACTGTGGCACCTTGCTTGTTAATGGAGTTGTAAACTGAGCTGTCAGATGGTTGTATTCATGGGAAAATCCCATCTTTCCACAAACTTCCAGATTTATCATCCTACTAAGCCAGACTTTTCTCAGATATACAAGTATTTTGGAGGGATTTTCAGTTTCAAACACTGGCCAATGTTTCTTGGGACTATATGTCCTCATTATTCTAAAATAGTAGTACAAAAATACTACTATTTGTACTAGTACAAAACTAATGAGCAAGAACTCATAACATTTTTTAAAGCTTTTTGATAAACCTAGCTCACCCTACATGTGTTTTTTTTGCCGAGAAAATTAATCCAGACAATCAAGATTTTAAAATACCTTGTAAAATCCAGCTGCCCCAGCCATTCATTCTGGTTATTTTCTACATTGATTTAGAACTTTTCATGCTTTAAGATTCTGTTTGTGTTTGACTTTTTTCTATCGCTAACCAGTCAATAATGCTTATATTCATAATTAATTTATTAGGGAAAAAGTTCTTTATCCAGTGAGTTTTTCAACATTCTTAACTTTATATGCTGGAAATTATGTATTTTCTAGTTTGTGTCAAATGTATCAGGGTGAAAAACATATATGAATCTTTTCCAGTTAGCTTCAGAAGTAGGAACTTCTTATCAGTTTTTGCCAATGTGAGGTGTGATCTGAGGCACTTTAATGTTTTGCAAACCACGAAGAGATTTTAGGCATGTTTTTAGTCATTTAAAATGCTATCAGGACAAAAGTATGTGAAATCGTAAATAGCTGTAAAATTAAAGGATTTTCTTTTTTTTAAATTTTTAAATTTTCTTTTTAGTAAGGTAGAAGCTCTAAAAGACAAATGGGAATTCTCTGTACTTATCTAAGCCGTTGACTCACAATACAGTAAATGTGACCTTAGGATTCTTAATGCCAGAAAAGAACCACTGTAGCCTCATGGTATTAAATACTGATCTGGTGTAAACTCACCTTGCTAATTCAAATATGTTTAAAAATTGGACACCTAAGCTTTATCCTGTCAGGCTTTCTGCCAGATGAGATATTGCCTGTCCATGCCATTCTAAGCTCATGCTGGATAAGGTGCTGTCTACTCTCCTGGTGATTCTGTATTATGTGCTATAATCTAGCCAATGTGTAGTACTGTTGTCTTCTGACTCATCCCAAACTTATCCACAGATCTGGATTAATGACCATGGCCTACTGTTGCCCCCATTATTTTAGTTTGTCACTAAATCGCAACCTTTGTATTTATTTTCCTAGCAACAATGTGAAGGCGAATTGTCTTTACTATTGTGCTGATTTCATCATAGCATGTTTTTCCTCACATCTGTAGATGAAACAATAAGGGGCTATGTGGGCTTTTAGGATTTCAGTGATTAAAACTGAATTGGGGATTGTAACAGAGGTGAATTTTTTCTTAGTGTATCAAGTACTCTGCTGGAGTTCTATCAAAGCTGTTTCATACAAAACTGGGTTATTCTTGTGCTTTTTAGGAAGCTAATTGCTTAGATGATTTTCTTTTCCACGGTCACCAGATGATGTATTTTGCATAGTCATCACAAGCCTTGATATAAAATCTGGTTGACTTCTGGGAGTTCAGGATCCCCTCCCACTGTGACTCTGAGGGCTCACAGAGCTGGTTTTATGAGCGATTCTTGTCTCCTTGTTACTCTGTGGTCCCTTGGAGTGTAGAACAACTTCCAAGTCCTATGCCGAAGGGGCACAGAAGAGAGAGGAGCCTAGCTGCCTGTTGCTGCTTTATTCACCCTGCACAGTGCTGTAACTGCTGCTCGGGCTCTCTGGGGAAGGCAAATAAGGCCAGCGATGCTACATTGTGATTTCCTCTTAAGTCTGTTGAAAAATTGCTGAAAAAATAAACTTTAAAGGCCAAAATTACCCCTTTTTATAAGCTGTCCTCATTCTGTCCTCCTCCAGAAGGAACTGAAAACATTCCTGATGCCTGAAGTTTTGTTACTGCTGTTTCGCTTATGAAGAAAGCCTCCAAATGAAACAAAAGTGCTAAGTACTTAATAGGCAAGAACAAGGAAAGTGCTTTGTCCTCCAGTGCTCACCACCTCACAAAGGAAAGAGAGGTGGAGCCTGGAGCAACAAGGAATGGTTCTGGTGCCCACAAGGGCACTGTGCTCTCCCCACAGCCCTGGTTCGCTCACAGTGACCTCTGCAGAACAGGGCTCTAATAGGGGTGGGCTAAGGACAGCTGGCACCGAACCGAGTGATAATTTTAAGCAGGAAATTCTTTAAATCCAAGAGTTCCCTACTCAGATTTCACTTGCAGGGCATGCAGGAAGAATACATATGTGGATAACAAAAAAGTATATTTTGCTAATGTGCTGCTGTGGAGAAAGCTGGGATTTCTAAAACAAGATTGCATTGTTCTGTGCTACAAAAGGATCCCTGAACTTATTATATCAGGAGAACTAAAGCAGTAGTCATGACATCTTTTTCCATTGTTATTCAGAAAGCAGTATATACTTATTTTAATCTTCTAGAAATGTAAACAAAACACTTTTGAGCAATTCAAGGCATTGACAGTGGAAAAATATAAAATATCCACATTTGTGGAAGGGGTGGCATCACAGACCTTTCTTTTCTGGAACTCTTGTTTTGCCAGACCTGATGCATGGAGATTATAATCTATTTCTTTACTATACCAGAAATTGCTCTGAAGCTTGCTCTGAAAATAGACTTAATTTGTAATTAAATGTTTGAGAACTACTGATGTTTATGTTTGCATATGATTAACTTTTTACAGCACTGCGTATCGGGCTTTTTGCTTTTAAACTAGCCTGGAGTCAATAAATATCTTTACAGATGTCAATTTGGTCAGCAGTAAAGAGGTAAATAGAAACTAATGACAGTCATCAAGCCTGTGGCATGAATGATTTATTGGACACAATAATTTAACACTTCTTTAAAGTCAGTGCAGGGAAAGAAACAGGTTTCTTATAATGGTAAACTGTATTTGTGCTGTCAGCATGTAGTGATTTATGACAAACCTGTGGCCAGGATTAGGATGTTATAAATGAAGGAAAATAGAAGTCTCATTAATTTTTTATACCCACAGGTAGAAGATATGCAGTGGGCTAACAGAGAACGCACTCATCCAGCATCTGTCTGCAGCCTGCCCTGTAAAGCTGGGGAAAGAAAGAAAACTGTGAAGGGAGTGCCCTGCTGCTGGCACTGCGAGCGCTGCGAGGGCTACCATTACCAGGTGGATGAATTCAACTGCGAACTCTGTCCCATTAATAAAAGACCGAATGCCAACCGTACGGATTGCCAGCTTATCCCTATAATCAAACTGGAGTGGCATTCTCCGTGGGCCATCGTGCCTGTCTTCATAGCTATTCTCGGGATAATTGCCACCACCTTTGTGATTGTGACATTTGTCCGGTACAACGACACACCGATCGTCAGGGCCTCTGGGCGGGAGCTCAGCTATGTGCTCCTGACTGGGATTTTTCTCTGTTACTCCATTACTTTTTTAATGATTGCAGCTCCTGATACAGTGGTCTGCTCGTTTCGAAGGATCTTTTTAGGACTTGGCATGTGTTTCAGCTATGCTGCGTTGCTTACCAAAACAAACAGGATTCACAGAATATTTGAACAAGGTAAAAAATCTGTCACAGCTCCCAAATTTATTAGTCCAGCTTCTCAGCTGGTGATCACTTTCAGCCTCATATCCTTGCAGCTTATTGGAGTCTTCATCTGGTTTGCTATTGATCCCCCACATACCATTGTAGACTATGGAGAGCAGAGGACACTTGAACCAGAAAACGCCAGAGGAGTTCTCAAATGTGACATTTCAGATCTTTCTCTCATTTGTTCTCTTGGATATAGTATTCTCTTGATGGTCACATGCACTGTTTATGCTATTAAGACAAGAGGGGTTCCAGAGACCTTCAATGAAGCAAAACCCATTGGATTTACTATGTACACAACCTGCATAATTTGGTTAGCTTTTATTCCAATCTTTTTTGGTACGGCCCAGTCAGCGGAGAAGGTAAGTGATAATGTGTTTACACATCAAAATACTACTCTTTTCCTATTTTCTTCTCCCAATAATTGCACCACTAAAACATTTTCACTCTCATGAATGAGTAATTCTGAATGGCAAACAAACCATCAGAATTCACAGACAATAAAGTATATGTTTCAAAAGGTAGGTTTGCTATATATTAACACAAGAAACCGCTTGAGATTGTTGTGTGACTGGCATAAAAATGTTGACAATTTCTCAATATAACCTTTAATGACTGTTTCTTCTAACGTTTGTTATTGCCCTTCAGTAATGCTGTGGCCTGTTACATGAAGCACTATCAATCTTTGTTATCATCTACAGATCTGATAGAACTGGTTGCATTCCACAAGTCTAAGAAAATCAACTTACATTTGTCAAAAATAATGAAGAAAAATGCTGGGGCAGAATGAAAAGAATTACTTTTGTCTCTGGTTGACACATAAAACTTTAAAAATTTAGAAGAACAAAAAACAGAGTAGGAGGAAATCAATGGTGAATGAAGTGTGTGTAAATTCATATAGGGCAATAATTCACTAATTATTATATCAATGCTAAAAGAAAACACTTTCCTGATAATTTAATAAGAAATGAAATGATTCATACTTGGATGTAAAATATGTCAGACATGTGACTCTCCTCTCAGTTTTAATGGGAAGGCAGAGGTAAATGTCAACCGTGTTAGTGTATATTGAAGTGACAGTGGTGAAAATGACAAGGTAGGCAGGGAAAAGGAATAATTCTAGCATCAATCTTCAAAATGGCAAATATTTGATATACAGAAAATCTTAAAAACAAGAAATTAAATTCAACAGTCTTTCACATAAATTCTCGTCTTTCCTTCTAGCGGGTTTTGTATAATGTTTTCAAATATTCATTTAATGTAATTAGAAAAGTCAGCATATGTTCACTTATAATTGTGCAAAGGTTTGATATGTCTCTAGTTTAGAGGGCACCCTTGTCTGTGGAATTAAAGAACAGTTCTGTATAGCTTGATGAAACACTTTCTAATTCAAGCAGAAGATTTGTATGGGACAGAGACTGCAGCAGAAAAAAACATTTTGCTCACTAAAAATTGAAGCAGGCTTACTGAATTGGCTCAGGCTTATTTTCATGGTTTTTTGGATTAAGTCAGGGAAGTTGATGCCTTAGGTTTTAGCTTTTATATTTTTCAGATTCTGTACTGCTTTAGTGTGTATTTCTGAGCTTCATAGTAAGGGATGGTAAGCTCTCTTCATAGAGTAGCTAGACAAAACAACTCCTTCTCTAGCTGGGCACCAAGGACAACTGATCCAAATTTCAGGCCCAAGAGCATAAACAATGTGGGCTGAAGACGGAAAAGCAAGAAAGATGGGACTTCATAACCTAAAGCTGTAATTGGACAATTAACTCCAATATGCTAATGAATTAGAACTTATAAAAGTGTGAGACCTTGTGACTGGTTGTCCATTTTGTGACCATTTTGGTTCACCTTGGGTGTAGCCCTGGCTCAGCTCTAGTGCTGCCCAAGGTGTATCCACTGAGGCCTTTTAATAAATACCTACTTTATTCTTTAACTCTGTCTAGCCTCTGTTCTAGGTCAGCCTTCATAAGGCATCGAAGTGAGTATCAAGGTAATGGGTTATGACAAATAGACTAAGTTAAAAAATCCCATTTGACATAGGAAAACATGTTTAGGTAAATTGTTTTTTGTATTTGTAGGCTTAAGTCACAAAAATGCTTTTGTTGTATAAATGTGTGGTACTTTTAACAGTTTGGTCTGATCAGGTTTATGGCAACTACTTGAACTAAAAGAATTGAGTCTTGAAATATTTCTCTGCTGGCAGCCATGCAGTGACTTTGATTTACACTGTTGGTTCACCTTGGCTTGCAGTAAAGGATTGGCTTGCAGTTTCAAACTTTAAAGATGAGATTAATGAACATCTCTTTTGCATTTCTTTTTTGAAATCCAAGACTGAACACACAAATGATGCTAAATCACACAGCTTCTGACACTAAATTTCACTTGTTAATTGCCATTTTTCCTTTCTAAATGATTTGTTTCTCTTTCCTCTTCTTTATGGAGAGAAAAAATGCTAATACGGTAGCTCTGTAATTCAAATAATTCTTTTCAAAGTGCTTCTTCTCTTTGCTGCAAATAAAAACATGCTTCCACACAGAGTCTTACAAACATCTTCATAACAGTTTACATATTCCATACAATTTAAATACTTCTCTGAATGGGATAAAAATGTGTAAATCTTACTGCACACATATGCATGATCTGAATAAACTTACTGTTTCTCAGTTGATGCATAACAACATAAAAAGCATTTTAAAAACAAGCTAATGTATTCTAGAATATTTTATTTGAAACTTGATATTATGATCCTTTTGGAGGACGAAACAAATGAAAAAGTTACATGGATTTTTTTTGGTGTTTACTTGCATTGCAGTTATTTTAGAATCTTGAAATTATTTTTTTAATGTCTTGAACTTTCTCAGAGAGAACACAGTGATAAAAGCTGGGGGTTTTAAAGTGCTATTTTAAAGCAATGTTTCCCTTATGAAATGTTGACAATAAATTTATCATGACATTCATTGCTTGCCAGGGGTACTTCCAAATACTACCTTTAGATACACTTCTGTTTGAATAACAAGTACTTAAAACTTTTCCAAAATTTTGAGGAATTTCAGTTTTCCTAGATATTAGCAGTGCTTACAATAATAGCAGAAGATACTAAGCATTTCTTGAAAAAGAGGTTGTACTTTAGTATTCAATTAACACTAATTAAATAGCAAACCTACTGAGCAGCTTATATTTCACTGTCCATACCACGAATAAACAAAAAAAAGTACCAATAATGCTGAAAATAGATGTCTCGATTCAAATCTTAAAGCTTACCCTAGAAAACTTACCCTTACATTTAGTGGCCTTGGGAATCAATTCAAAGGTATAGGTTTCCTGTTTCCTAAGAAATTATACAGTTTAGAGAAGTGTAAACCTGTAGAGTCAGAGCAAGTCCATAAATTGAGTGTTGGCATCAATCAAAATTCAAATAAGAAGGTAATTTAAATAAGCAGACAGACTAGGAATCTTGATGATATGTTCTTGCTGCAAAGCACAGAATGGAAAACTGCTCTCTTTCTTCTGTGCTCATGAAGAACCTTGGGTCTCTAGCTGATGAATGCAGCTGAGTTAAATGCCTGAATTTGCATGCAGTGACATATCCGTAAGAAAAAACGTAGTAAAAGTTAACTTGACAAGATACCATGGGAATATTTTGATTTTTAGTCTTGACATTTATAATATTTTTAACAGTGCTTTATAACAAATGTTGATTTTTAAAAAATTTGTATTATCTCCGTTTACATATAAGTTTGAAACTAATATAAAATTGATAAAACTACTGTATATTATTGAAGAAATTAAATATATATATATAGAGGGAGAGAGAACTAAAAAAATGTTAAAGTACCAATCCAAAATAACCTGGCATAATTCAAGCTTGGTGGCTTGTATTGATCTTCACATTTACTAACTTGTCCTTATTTTCAAGCAGGAGAATATAAATGCCCTATGATATTAAACATGCTATTTTGAGATGGTAATTCTTGAAGATGCCCCAAAGAGAAAATATGAACATTGATCTTAGGTCCCGTGTGATTTTTTTTTTGGGTCTAGTTCATTATTTTGTCCATTCATGTTCACATGTTCATGCCTGTTTTGACAGTTCCTTCTTTATAAGAGGAAACTACTACAAAAAACTAAATTATTCCAGTGTGTCACTAAACTGAATGAAAAGTGGCCTCCTAAGACATAAATTGCTAATTTTCTAGCACTTATATTAATATCAGTAAGGTGCTTTAGAAGCAGAGGAGAGAAATTCTGTGAGAAAGCATTCAGTGAATATAGCTTTCGTGTTCATGTATATGGCAAAACACTGGAAGTACTGGAATCACCTAGGATAGAGATGTCTGAAATGTCATAATGACCAGAATGCTACCAAAAAATTTATTGGATACCTGAGTGATTAAAACAGGTGTTTGAATTCCTGTGAAAAGCTAAGTTAAAATGGCAGATTGCTCTAAAATCTTCTGGAGATAGATGGCTGTCTGAAGTACAGCCCTATTTAATAAACTGAACTTTGTAAATTTCCTTCCTTTTAGCATTTTTGACAGGTGAATAAATAATGTTTATTCACAGATTATTATCACACATCATTATTATCAGACATAATTTATTATATTAATCTGGAAATACTTTGTTTGAATAAGAAGATAAATACTCGTTCCCCACACTGTGAAAGAAGATATGTTTCACTTTCTGCTAAGGAAAGATCATAAAAAACAATGAATAATTTTTTCCTTCTCCTCCAACTGGAAGCAATTACAAGATGTAATCTAACAAGGGAGATAAATTTTAATGTATTTCCAATTATTCTGACAAGTCTGACCTCTCTTTTCATAACTGCAATACGGACAAATTATAATTTTGTAATAAAAATTTTCTCATAAATTATTATCCTTATGATCTTACTATTCCAGCTGTTTTCATGCTTGATTTTTCGTTCAGTAGATCTTCTATCCATCTGTTTGTTAGTAACACGAAAAGAAGTCGAAACAATGCTAAAAGTATTCCACTATTAATTAGACTTGTAAATTACTGCTGTAGTTGTCAAGATAAAGAAATTCAATTCTCAGTGGGAGGAAGAGATAGTTCCATAAGTGTAGTAATACATGTTCATTAGCTTAAAGAAAACAACTACTACTGATAGTTCAGGTAGGGACTTCTTACTTCTCCCACATTTCTAAATAAATTATACGAATCATCTTTTGTGTGTGTTTATGTTATCAACTCTTGACTAAATGTATTCCTGTGACTGCAAGAAAGCAGCATCTTACTGAATCCTCAGACTGGGTTAATGAAGGGCACAGCACTGAGCTTGTTCTTCACCTCAAAGCATTCTCTTCTAATCCTGATTGTATTTGCAGATCTAGCTCTGCAGGTAGCCTGTGCAATACACATCACAGGAAAAAGTCCAGAAAGGCAACCTATAAACTTAGCATTTCTTTCATTTTATGAATAATGTTTGGCTTGATTAAACTAGAATCTCTGCTGCCAACACTGTGCATAGCATGAGGATTAATCTGAGGAATATTTTAAACAGTTTCTCATTTTCCTTGTTACGGGAGCAGAAGTTAGAAGACTGCTGAAGTGATACATTACACATTCAGCAGTTTATCATTATTCAAAACTTCATTTCTGCACTCCTAATTTTTTTTATTCAGAACCTTTAGAATAAGGTAGTACTTGCAAGATTATAAAAAAACTATCAATACTTGAGTTTTTGCATGTCTAAAGTACAAGATTCATAAGCAGCAACTCAGAAAATTGGACTTGTTTAGCTTGTTTCTACAGTTTTCTGTAGCAAGGAGGGTGTTTTCTCTCCTAGGTAGCAAGAGATAGGACAAGAGAAAATTGCATCAGGTTGTGGCTGGGCAGGTTTAGGTTGGATGTTAGGAAAAAGTTCTTCACTGAAAGAGTAGTCAAGTATTGAACGGAGAAATGGTGGAGTCACTGTCCCTGGAAGTGTTTAAAAGACATAGATGTGGCACTTAGGGACATGGTTTAGTAGTGGACTTGTCAGTGTTAGGTCGATGATTTGATTTGATGATGTTAGATGTCTTTTCCAACCTAAATGACTGTATTTATTCTATGTCTTGGAACAGAAAATTAGTTAAAATTCACCAGATTATCTGATAGAAATATCTGTCCCTGTCACTGGTAATCATGTTAAGAATGGAGAAACTTTTCATCCTTCTCATTTCATTTTTCAAATGTAAAATTTTATGAGCTAAATTATTTCTATGCTTCATAATTTCCTCCTACTTTTGACCTAATCCTTGGCAGAAATTAGATCTTTGTTGTTCTACTGTAGAAGCAGAGTGTTAAAAAAGATGTGAACGAGAGTGTGACCAAATCGCAATTTCTTCCCTGATCTTCCTCTGCTCCCTTTCTGTCAGAGACGAAATTCCTTGCTCCTTGTTTGTGGCTGGGGCAGCATGTTCCCCTCCAGCTGGAAGACGTTCAGTGTGCTGCAGGCCATGGTCATTGCTGGTCCACCCACTGGCTGAACAAAAGGGTTTCTGCAGCCTCCAAATCTGTTTTCCCTCGCAGCCTCCCATGAGCTGGTGCTAGAGGACAAAGGAGTAGGCACACTTCTCCTGGGTGGCAGCATAAACTGCAAAAGGTACCTGTAATGAGAAACCAGTTAAGTATAGAGATCCTCTTTTCTTTCAAAAGTTGCTTTGTGGGAACCCATTCCAAAAGTTATTTCTTTGGAAAATAATGTGATTATATTTTTCTTTTTTTAAAGTTTATTAGCTGATAAGTGAGACAAAACTGATGGATTGGGTAATTTAAAATGTTATAAGCATTTTCAAAGCTTTATTTGAGTTTCAGCCTTTTCTATCCTTGTAAGTTTAAATTGAAATTTGGAAGCAGAGCACTTCTGATATTTAAAGAGCATAATATCACAAGTTTTAAACTGTGTCCACTTTCTTAAACTGAAAAATATCTGAACTGTTGACTGTAACACCTGCCTTGCATTTAAAAAAAACACTTATGAAAAGATTTTTGATGAGTTTTCAAGCCAAGTACTTTTTTAGAAAATACTACTTTTTAAAATTTCTAGCCTCTGCTTAGATTCTTTTGTTATTCAGCATAGTGTGTACCTGAGTTTCAGCAAGTGTTCTTGCTGGATGATTGACTGTGCATAGTTAAAGCATATGTAATTTTAAAGACTGGACTTCCTTGTTTTAAGATATGACCATTGCCTTTCGAGTGAGATTTCATTTCCCTGTGTGCGTTTATATTAATGAAGCTACAAGGATTTTGAGTAAGTACGCTGAGCACTGATTTTAATTACAGAATCACAGAATGAACTAGGTTGGAAAAGACCTTTAAGATTGTCTGCCCAACCTACGATAACTTTTCTACGACATATCACAAAGAGAGACAATTCTAGCTCCTCCAAGAAAGAAGTGGAGTATTTAGTAAAATATATCTTTTATTTTTTAGCCCAGGGAGGTGCTCATGTGTGCACCTGAGGGTTGCAAACCCTTTTCATTTCTGCATAGCTGCATGTCTGTTCCAGCAGGAGCACTGAGCTGGCATACCTAGTTGTATACATTGAAAAGATGTGCACCTGCCACATAATGGAAACACTGGCATTTTGCTTGTCTGACATGTTTGCTTCTGGCTCCATCATGAATGATGGCTTTTCTCTCAAAGTCAGGAATGAGCTGCCAGAAAAATTAAACTTACCTCTGATCAGCTTCCTACCCCTTCCTGGGGAATGTCAGAGAGTCGGTAACATGTAGATGAAGATGGAATTGCATGCCAAAGAACTTTAAATAGATCTTTTTGGCTACTTGCTGGCTTCTGTGGTAAGTAATTAATCCTTACTGAGATCAGAAATAATTTTGTGAAGCCCAGATAGCTAAAAAACTCATCATCTTTTTTGTAAAAAAAAAATATCAATAATCACAGAAAGCAGTTTGTGACAGACCTGAAATGTTCCATAAAGATAATATTGAAAAAATTATACCTTAGCTACTGTATTTTTAGAAATCAGATTTGCCTCACAAAAATATTGATCTTTTGGCTCTGATTTCTTCAGTGCCAAAAATCTGGTTGTCTTCAACAAGTGCAGTTTAAGATAAATCCTTCCAGCATTTAAAAAATCTTAGGTTTTTGGGGCACTGTAAGGGCTGGTTAAATTTGCATAAAGTAAAACCAGTGATAACATAAACCATATGGAAAACATCTTTAAGCAAATTTGTCACTAGTGAAAAATGTTTGTAAGTAGACAGGAAAAGGGATTTTTTCAGCTAAGAATGATTTGATAAACCCACATCCTGGTGAAAAAAAAATGCTATGGGTAAGAGAAAGTTAATTGGAACTATCTTTAACACTTATACTCTTGTTAAGACAAATAGAAAATCTTTAAATAGAACACTGTCTAGAAATTGTGTTGGAACTATTTCTGGGATGCTCTTGGGAAACTTCATGTTCTTGCTAGCTCTTGCCAAGTTGGAAGCAGTACAATAGCCTTTGTTATAGCTTTAACAAGGCTTGTACCTTACTGAAAGCAAGTAAACGTGTATGAAAGACAGGAGAACAAACTAACAAGGATTTTAGCTTGGCTCTCAGTAGACATTGAGCTTCTTGTCTTTCTTATCTCCTCCTACAAGAATTCCAATTTTGCATAGGATTCATACCAGTATCAATATTTTGATCTTAAAGATAGGAGAAAATGCTGTGAACTGGTAAGCTGTCATGCTTAGGCTTAGCCTAAATAGCAATACTTATACAAGCTCATCACATAACACATCTTGAACTTGACACCAGTTCCCCACCACACTGGTGAACTTGATCCCCATTAGATGGTCAGCACCTAATGAAAGCCATGTTACCTTGTATTTCCTTTAGACAAATTACATTTTGAAGCACAATTATGGTGATTTAACTAAAGTGCTTGCTAAGCACAGTAGATGGATGTATGTTTCAGCCCCTTGTGACCATTCTGTTAAAGAATTGTCATAATTTGTACAGCTGGGAAGATGACAGTAAATTGGACATCCTATCAAAAGACAAGACCCAGACAAAAAAAAATCTAATGAGATATAAGCCCAGTAAAATGTGTAACAGAATTGATAAATTCAATAAAATTCTAAAATTTCATGTAAGGATCAGTGAATTCTAAATTCATGTCTCATATAGATAGAAATACCAGGAACAAGAAATGATGAAAGTCTGATTTCACCATGACTAGTGAGCTTTATGCTTGCTCTTAAAACACAAAACTAAGTCTTTTATGGGATGACTATTTCATTAGATTGTTAGTACTGAATATACATGTGAGTGTGTGTGTACAAGTATTTATTTTCAAAAAACTGTAAGCTCTTTCTTACATGAAATGAGAGTAACTAGTATAGAAGCCCAGCAAAAGCAACAATTTTAATAAATATATATGAAATTTTTATTTTAAAAAAAAGTCTTTAATTGGTCATATAAACCTATTTTTTTAAGTTTATCTTTCAGTTTACAGTGAATCTTCTTGACAGGGAATCAAATGACAATAGAGAATAGAGAGATCTATGTAAGCTCATCCAAGAGAGTCAAAATTTAACCATAGAAGAAAATGTTTCTTTTTTTTTAGTAATCCAAATAAAAATAGATTAATTATGAAGTATTTTCTTAAGTTAAGACATTTATTTTCAGTGTGTACATAGAATTTGAATTTTAATTTTCCTAAAATGGTGCTTTCCAGACTTGAGAGTAACTTCATAATGAGTCAATTTACCAGAAACATGACCCTAGTAGAATGGTCAAATGATTGTTTTCATGGTGATTGCCAAGGTCATGTTCATTTGATATTGTGAAGCATGTGGATGGGATTGAAGTGGTGTTATCAGGGTCATTGATAGAATTGATGGCACAGCACCAGTATAGATCTATTTTCTACAGAAAACATTCTTATTTCTTCAATTGTACAGTAAGAATAACTGAACAATGAAGGGAAGAAAGGCAAAGTACTTGATTTTTTTTTATCTCCACTGAACTCAGATGGACTAGATTAAGAGCAGCTATTCACAGGTATTGTGAATGTCATTCATTCAGGTACTGCAAAACACTTCCCAATTACAAAACAAAGTCAGAAGGAGATTAGAAGATAAGAGGGGAACTACTTACAAGACAGTGTTTAATGGAAAAGAAAGGAAAAGATTTTTAACTCTGATGCTGAGGAACACACTACATTTTTGGAAATGTCTTTCCCAGAAAGTTAGAAGTCATAATTAAATGAGGTATAGCAGAAGAGCTCACAGCAGGCAAGGCATCTATCTCCTAATCTAGTCATGAAAAAGACACAGGCAAACCAATGTGGCATGATGCTGAAATTGGTCCCAAAGCCCAAAACTGCTTTACAAACAGTCTCTGTAAGGGAATTGTTTGCACCATATGTTTTCCTTAAGAACTGATCTGTTGAAAGGGTGCTTTAGATTATGGTACAGACTGAAGCATCTTTCTCCAGAACACATCAACCTCCTATCCTTTTGAGCCATCACACTGCATAAAATTTTATTGACCTACAAAGATCACATGCCTCCATCAAGGCTTCCAGATTCCAAGTCGGAAATTTCTCTGCTATTTCTCCAAACTATTTGCCTTGTCAATGAGGCTTGTAATTTCTTTGTTTCCAACCACCATCAAAGACATAACCTTTGTCCTTTTCAACCTTCAATTCTTTGCTGTTTAAATCCTCTTGTTTCCCTGCTTGTTTACTTGATAGTTTGTCCAAGAGACAGCAGTCATTGCAGCCAGTGCAGCTTTTCTTTCTATATCCCAAGATCTTATATCCTTGGCATCTTATATCCAAATTCCTGGTTCCTTTCTGTGTGATTTAGGACTTAAACTCTCAGCTATCTCTGTGTCTCTTCCTCCTCTCCCTCACTGACATTGATGATGGCATTTGGTTATTAGTGTTTGCTACATTCACTCTTAAATTTAGATGGTGTTACAAACATTTCCTCCTTCCCCTTCACTCCCATCCCCTCCCTCTGGCATTCTCAAATTTGTCCAAGTTCTAGTTCCTTTGTTTACCGCTCTGCTTCTGAAAGATTTTGGTAAAGCCACAATCAAATAAGTGAGAATTTTGCCAGTGATGTCAAGAAACATTGATGCCTGTGCTGTTCCTTTAATACTTAATCTGCACATATCCCATCTATGTTTCAAGCTACTAAAAGCTTTTCTAAAGGGACCTGTGTAAGCTGGAATTTCATGCACCTGTGTTATATAAGAATACAACTGTGGAATTTGACATTGTGTTTTTCATTTTTTATCTAAAATGTAGGTCATATTTGACTTGGCTTAAAATTGAGCTGGCTATGCTGTACCTTTGTGTAGTTTTAATAAACAGCCCATGTGTGTTTGAATTCTCCTACACACAAGGAGAAGGCATAAAAAATGCATTACAGACAGTTCTGGTTTTCTAAGCACCCAAAACAGGGAAAGTGTTAAGTACATTATGTCCTTAAACATTGCTTTAGTGGAGCAGCTTTTAAGCACAAGGGAGGCATAAAAGGAGGAGAGAGAAATATGTGGTGTGCTTCCTCCTATCTCCTAGGCAGGGATATAGCAAGCAGATCTGGTTGACTGACTGTTTCTTTGAGAGTTTTTTGGCTTTTCTCTTTTCTCTTTGTACCCATGTAGCTCTGTATGGTAGTCTGGCAGGTAGTTTGCCAGACTGGGGGCTAGAGGGAAGCACTGTCAGCTGGCACTGCTCCAGCTGCACTTGCTTTGAGACGGTGGTTCAGAGCCAGACATTTTGACAGGATTCAGCTATATTCATTTCCTCTCAAGGTCACAGAATATACAAGGGAATGTCAGAACTGCAGTTGAGCAAGCCTCTTCTGTATGGCATAAGTTTCTGTGGTTTACACACCTCACTGCTGGAAAAAGTTATTTGTGTTTCAAAACAGTGACAGTAGGCTGAAGATCTACTGGATAGAATATTTTTAAATTGCAATGAAGAGATTTTTGGGTGCTGTCAGTTTCATCTTATAGAATGGACTAATACATTGCAGAACACTGTTTATAAGCCTAATTAGTAATTTCTGTGTCCTCTACATGAGTGAAACAAAGGCTTTTGTAAAATTACACTAGACTTTTTACCTATTGCATGAAAGGATTAAGCCTGATTTTAATTGTCATATGAATATTAACACAAGCTCTTTGGGCCTCTTTGCCTGTGTGTGAACACAGGCATTCCTCTTAAAGTTGTTGTGCACACATGTTGACAGAAGACTAGACCTCTACAGCTGTAAAATGAAACCATCAGCACCTCTCCAACACATGTAATGCCTGAGAGCCAGTGCCGAGACCTATTTTTTACTGCAGTTAACACTACCATGCTGTTTAAAATGACAGAGTGTAAGCAAGCAACTTAGATCTAACCTGTCAGGTTAGCCAGCAGTGATGTGATTCTGAGCAACAGAGTGCTTATTTTCTCAGTGATTTTTCCTTTTTTATTCTAGCTCTTTCAGTGCTGGTAAACAATACTCTCTTCCTCCTACAAAGCCACCCACTTGGGTGAAGTATATTTCACGGAGGCCCCAAACTCTATGCCTGATTGACTTCGTGTTGAAATCACTTTTTCAATATATTCACAGCTCATCTCTCCTTTTTCTTCCCTTAACCAAAGCCGATTTCACTTATTTTGAAGAATCATAGTCTTTCCTTAGGAAGTTAAAGTGTGCATGTTTTCTTATTCAGGTGATGACTGTATTTTGCGCACAATCTAATTAAGTGTGTGAGTAATACCTGTGTTAAAAAAAGAAAGAGAAAAAGAAAAAAAAGCCTTCTGTTACATCCTAGAAGCTTCAAGTACTTAGATTTGTCAAAGAACATTAAGGAAACTAGAGAACATACAATTTCCAAAGATAGGCCCTTGTTGTCCTGTTTCTTCACTTACACAAGTCTCCCCCGATGCAGTCTATTAAAAATATACTTGTCTGCAGTTTCAGATATTATCTCTGCTTATTTCAGATGAATAAACAACTGCCTAACAGGAAATATAGCTATTTCACAGATACAGAACTGTTGTTGAGGAAATATTTTAACAAACAGGTTGTGTTTAGGAGACCCATTGTGACAGGAGAGAGCCTTAACAAAAGGAGCTAGTTTTCTTGGAAAGGCTAGAAGTCTAATATTTTAATATGCCCAAGATATTCTGCTATAAATTCAGCCATCTAGCACTTGATTTCCTAATTTTGACAATTTTGTACCTACCAGATATATACAGTTTGTGGAAAGTGCAGGTCCTTTATATTATTTGTTTATCTGTGCTCGATATCCAAAAATGACCTATTTCCTTGTCTTTGTTTTGATATATTCAGTTGCCTTCTAATTTTACTGAACAATTTGGAGAGGAAACAAAGTATCCAGTAGCTGTTCTGGAAAGTTCATGGAGGCAGCAGATTTCTGTTTTCACTGAACAACATTCCTGGACTTTTTTCAAATGAGTGACTAGCTAAAGATTGTTGTGAGAGGTCTCCTAGGACTGCACAGGGAGGATGTTTTAGTAATGTTTTTATTCCTGTGTTCTGATTTGGTTATGCAAATGAGGAGAAAGTAGCTGTCAGTAGATGGAAAATTTTGTGTTTATATTGTGTGAATATTGAATTAATTCTGACCAAATTGTATTTGGATCACTTATAACATTAATTAAGGTGGATAGGACATTTGGTGGACTCATTGTCCTGAAAGTTTGCCATTTGGACAGACATGATCACTGTACAGAAAATGTTGTTGCTTTGTACATAGATCCCAAATTTCTTTTCACAGCATGAGAATGCCAGGTTCAGTGGTCTTCATCTCTGTTGCCAGTATTCGTACAAGTCCAGGCATGAAGATCTACTTTAAAATTTCAGTTTAATTAACAGTTTTCCATGTTGGTTTAAGGTATGTTAAGCCATTTTTTTGAATCTCTATGGAAAAATATAATTCCATGATGCTTTGTAGCAAGTTTATGAAGCTACTGTTGTGGGAAGTATAAGACCAAGTCCCTTCATTCTCAAGAATGGTTATGAGGCAAACCAACAAAATCTTAATAACATTTCGGATGTAGAAGAATGCCACCACCTCTTCTGTCTCTCATAGCTCTATTTGATTTAATTTGTTTTTCTTTCAAGAGCCTGAAAAGAAAATATATTATGCAGTGATAAATAAAACACTTATTAATTAAACATGGTTAATATTATTGAGTTTGTTTTTTCTGTAAGCAAAACCAGAATAAATGCATCTGATTCAATCCAAACCAATTTTTAAATAATAGCTTATTTGCCAAATTAGAGATAAAAAAATTGTCGATGACTTAAGTTCACTGTCTTGCATCCTCCCTTCATGGTGTGCTGTATACAATATTCTACACCAGCCCTAGGGGAAACTCAGCCTTCTGCTACAGCTGCTTGTAAATGGGAGCTGGTGACTAACACAGAAAAATTACACAGCTCCTTTCCCAGGAGATAAAGGATATCTCAGGATATCTCCACTGAGATGATTGCTGCCCTTGAATCTGTTAGTGACATTAAGGAGTGTGACAACAGTCTTTGTTACGGGTGATTCCAGGCAGAATCCAGCAGCTCCTCTCCAAATCCGCTGGCACCCAAGGCAGTTCTTGCCTGCCTGCAGCTCTGCCTGGCACTCCCAAGCACTTCAGTGCAGCTCATTCCTCAACAACTTGGTACTGCTTCATGATCAAACACCCAGATGTACCTGAATTAAAAAAATTAAAATTATAAAAATAGTGCATTGTATCATTTTAAGTGCTAGAAAAGAATTTTAAGGGATAAAATATCATACTTGAGGGCTTAGTGTAGTCTCTAGTGATTCATAATTAAGATAAGGACTTCAGAGAGTAGCTTTTTCTATGACTAGGCCTCTTTTATACCTTCCTCTAAAGCACCTTGCTTTGGCCACTCTTTAAGTCACGGTATTTGACATCATGGATTGCACTTCTAATCTACTCTAGTAGCTTCTACACACTTTAACATTTTAAAAAACAAGGTATGTTTCATTTTATAGTATATATTTCTAAAAATAAAATAGCTATTTGTAGTAGAATAGAACTGTGGAGGCTTTTCATGTCACCATTTTTCCTTCTTATTGGTTTCCCATTATATGGCATTGTTGTTAGTGTTTATGAGCTCCTGAAAAGCTTTTATGAGCTTTTGAATTTTTTTCCCAATCTGTTTTTTGCAGCCCTACTTTATGTGAGGGATCTGATCAATCATTCCATACAAAAAATAATATAGTGAAACTAAACACTGTCACCTTGCCCACAATCATTGGGCAGCTGTGGTTATAAAAAATACTCCTTCATATAGAATCATGTCTTCATTTCTTCATTTCTTTATTCTGAAGTTTGAAAGTTGTATTCTCTGCATCTAAAAAAATATGCATCTGTAAACATGCTGTGATTTTCCACTTGCATAGCAACAGTATACTTTTTAAGTGGAGACAACAAATGCTTAATTATTTGTGATAACTCCAAGATGCTTTCATCTGATAATGCAAACCACTGTGTGTAATACCTTTCAAATGCATAATGTATGACTTTTCATCCTAGTGGAAGCTTTTAGGTTTTATGCAGTTCATGAGATTTCCTAATCTGACATAATTGTTGTGGCACCAACAGTTTAAAAAGTACCTCTTCTTTTAGAGAGTCTCCTAATCTACAGGGGGCCTGTTCTGACAGAAAAGTGCTGTGTGGCTTGTGACAGACTGCTTAGTTACTGCCTTGGAAGTTAAATGAGGACAGTTCCTCCCTCACTTGGCCTTTCTTCTGGCTGTGTCTGTCTCACAGAGATTTTTTTTTTTTCTTAAAGGGCTTGTGTCTTGGTTTCAGCTAGGGTAGAGTTAATTTCTTTTCAGTAGCTGTTACAGCGCTGTGGTTTTCAAAAATATTAAAACTGTCTAATTACTGTAGGAAAACCAGTTTGCATTGTATTTCAACAAAAAAAGGTACATGAGATATTCCCTGCCATGTTTAATGCTCACATGGTATTTGTAGAGAGTTGGTGAGTAGAACTCAGTGAATAAAGGAATACAAGACCACAGTGATCCCTTGTAAGGTAGCCGGATAATGCAGTTTCCTTATGGCAATATTTGTTCTCCAGACAGATAAGCTGGGATTTATTTGACAGTATGCAGACATGTAGGGTATGTGAACACAGTCACCCAGCCTAGTCTATATGCTGAGTTCCAAATGCAGGCTCTGACTAGAAACTGTGTTTAGAAAGACCACAGAAATGTCAGTGTCCACCTGCCAGTGGCTTGTCTGTCATCTTTTCACATTTACAAGTCCTGTATTTATCAAACATCTTGTCTCTGAGCATGCAGTGTATGGAAACTTGCAAATATAAAAGTGAATGTTCCAATAGCTCAGAAGCTACCCTTTTATATCTGCTAAAATGTTTAATATATACTAACTGCTTGGGATTAAAAAAAAAAATTAGAGTCCTTACACTCATAGGACTTTGGTGGTCTGAAATAGTGATTTTTAGGGAAGCAAACACATACTAAATAGTACAATAATTTTACTAAATATCTTAGCTATGTCATTTTTTTAATATTTCCATAAAACATAAGCATCAGCTCTGTAACTTCTATTTTTTTATAGAGAATATTACTGTGGTTGTTGAATTATTTCACAGGAAAAAGAAAATAACTTTAAGGAATATTTCAATTTTTTTCTTTTTTTGATTATCAGAAGACATGATTTGATGTGACGTCTAGAACACATTACTATGTCTTTGCATGTCTCTGATATTCTGTATTACTTTGCTATGATAAGTTTTCTGGTAGTTTATTCCATACACAATTTCAGTCAATCATATTTACACACGTATAATCTGTTCCTTTAAAATCCTGTTTTTATTGCCAGATCCTTTAACAACCTGGAACTTCTGATAGTTTGTAGCTCTGAGTTATCTCACTTTTTAATATTGACAAGAAAGAAAGATAAAAATTAAAAAGAAAATGCAATTATGGAAGAACACTGGTGGCAGAAATATGAGTAAGCTTTGGCAGAACGCTGGGAAGTGATTTGATTGTCAGAGGGTGATGGTGAAGTGTTGCTACCTGTGCATTCAGAAAGTTCTAACTGCTGCAGAGTCACAGGGTTTTGAAAGAATGAAAATTAGGGTACTTTTCACCCCCCAAAGGCATTGTCAGAAAACCCTCACAGTGTGGTGCTCACAGGAAAATAAAAACTTCAAAAGATGGCTAACTTGAAAGGTTTTCACTGAGAAGAAAGGAGACAGTTGTGATTTTAAAATACAATGAGAACCACGACTGAGAGTTTAAGGAGTTTTATGATAACATAGCACCACTACTCTGTTGAAACTTTGAGATATAGAATGCTCTGAGATAAACTTTTTCTTTATTGCTTTATTTAAATTGATTTCAATGTTCAGTTAATTGGTTCAAATAAAAACTTTTATATTCACACTGCCTTCAATTATGTAATCAGTGCCTTCAAAATCTTTAGTGTTTTCCAGAATTACAAATAATAAATTTCAGAATCCTCATATATAACTTTAGAATCCCTAATTAAAGGGGTATATGTAGTTTGTAGCTTAGCAGTTTGGTAGGATATATAGCTAGTTAAGCCTTCCTTTGTACTTCTGTTTGTCTGAATTTTAGTTTCTCTTTCTGTATAGAAATGAAAATATGAGTAGACAGAGATTATTTATTTGGGGGAGGAGGTATTGTTAGTGAGATCACTATAAAGTATTAGTAGCCTAAAGCATGAACCCACAAATATAATGTATGAATTCCTTTACTCTGTACAGAACTTTACTCTGAACAGTACTTTTGTTTCTGTTTCATGGACCTGTTTATATGTGATAAAGATAATCTAATACAGGTCTAAATTTTGGAAGAATGCCCTAAGTCTATTATGAAGAAATGAAAAGTCTGAATCAACTCTGCCCATAGATTAGGAGCAAAGACTTTTTCAAACATTTGATTGCTTTATAAATTGTGTTGATAAAATATGAAAGAAAGCTCTTTTGGCCCACTTAAAAAGTACATTTTGCTTTTTAAGAATTAAGTGCTACAGAGATATATTAATGTAAAAATCCTTACAGACAACATTTCAAACTATGGATTCCCTTAGATCTCTTCTGTTCTCAGAAACTTTACACACTCCTAAAAATGGTAGCAAGGAGTTTACTGTTTCCTCAGAAATAAGAGGTAAGGTTTACAGGCTTCAGCATCTGCTATTATTGCAGGCTGATGTGTCCTGAATCAGCATACAAAGGTAAAATGCATCACATGGTCTGACTAGTGCTCCAGTATTTTTTCCAGAAGGCAAGTGCACATCTTGTAGTTTTAAGGGCGTTGGTTGAATTGCATTGAGTTCACAACTGGCAGCAGAACTATGAGATGAGCCATTTCCTCATCTCATCCCCTTTGGCATCAATGCTATATATACCTTTCTAATGGGCATCATCAATAGTCTATGATGAAGTCAAGAAAGAAGGATGACCATGACTTGATTTGTGCTTCATTCAAAGCTGTCCATCATGCAATGTGGTGTAAACAGTGTAGACAAGAACATCCAGCATTTAAAGAAACAACTTTAAATGCTGCATCTGAAATGCTGAAATTGGCAAAGTGAGATTACAGCATGATAGTCTATCATTAAAAAAAATTCAGGAGTGTCTGGTTCACATGTTGCAAACTTTCACAGACAGAATGCTTGCTAAAGAATCCACTAATTGGCTGAAATATGTTGCAGAGGGTGATGCTCACGTGGAGATGCAGTCTTTCAAACAGAATGGTCTGTCACTGACTACATCCTTGCAATGGCATCGTCAGCTGGCTTGGATAAGGCTCCCTGAACTATTTTTTTTCTGTATTCACCTCTTCAGCAAGTTCATTAAATTCTCCCATTTTGCAAGGCTGATTTTGGACTGTTTGGGAACTGATGACTAAGTATGCTGCATGTCTACCAAAATAAAGCCCTGCTTACTGAACTGCATCACGATTATATTAAAGTACTAACCTGAATTTCATCCTCATGTAACAAAATAATTTGAATTCCATAGATCTTGCCGCACTGTTAAATCTTTTCCAATTTTTAAGCTTAGCCACTCTCTGTGAAATGCGTGTTAATAAGGCACTGAAAGCAAAAATGGAGCAAAGCACTGCAGCTAAAACTTGCATAATGTGTTGCGTTAAAAATCCTCAAATTCATTTTCCTGCCCTGTTGGGCCAAGATGAAGAAGCACATATGGTGAGGAAAGCCACTTGCTGTTGGGAGATCTCTGCATTCCCTCTGCACAGGGAGGAACAATTTAGCCTCATCCCTCACTCTCTTCTGTTAATCTGGCACAAATCAAATGCAAGAGACAGAGCGTGAATGTGGATGAGTGAGAAGATTCAATTTCCTGTCTCATGTGGCTAAACGTTTCTTGTTAAGTGTCAGGTTTAGAGCTGAGTAAACAGTGGAATAATATATTTATGGCTCTGTTTATACAATTTGACTTGTGATTCAGTAAGCATTCTCCCTATTTTCTTACATTTCTGTTACAGCTACAAAACCTGCAGTTTTGCTTGTATATACATGGAGACTAAATGGGCTTTCAACCCCTTTTTAGCATTCCTGCTTTTTTGTAGATTTTGTGTTTTCATGAGTGGAGGAAAATTGAGTAATATGGATAAAAAGTAGATTAATGCAAAGTATCTGCAACACAACATCAAATAAAATAAGGTTTCTGTATGTACAAGCAATAGAAAATTACTTGTGAAGAGAAAAATTGCATAGCACCCCTGTCTTCAATATTATGGTGCGAGAGCTCATCACCTGAGGGCAAATGCCCCATGAACACTTCTGATTAGCCTTTAAGCATGTCTTGGAAATATTCAAGGAGTAAAAGCCAGGGGTTGCCAGTGATTAGGGTGAACAACACTGGCAAAGGAAGGCTGAGAATGGTGGCAGAAATAGCAACTGATTGGTAAGAAAATGAGAAGAGAAAGGGTCTGCATAATTTGCTAAATATTGTATCTGATTTAGATTTCACTCTCCTTTTTGCCTTTTGAAGGTAGGAGCACAGCTAATATAAACTCTAGAACTCCTATTTTGAGCCCAAAAGAAGCAAAAAAGTGTTGTTGCAGGGGTGGGGGGAGAGGCTGTGGGGAAGGACAGGAAATTATTTTTAATCTTCTTAGTGTTCCCATACTTCGTGTCTCCTATTACATCCTCCCTTCTAAAGCACTCTTAGCCTTCACCTGAGCAGTCTCAGGGCATTAATAACGATTTCATTCAGCGCTCCTGTTGGCAAAAATTAAGCCATCCAATCAGGGAAGGCAGTGAAGGCAGGACACTATGTCACTGATGCAGGCAACCCATCAGATAATAACAACCTAAAAATGCCTTCAGAGATAAAAGCAGAAGAGGTTACAAGGTAGGACAAAGGGAAATGAAGTGTCCTGAGCCAAGGGACTGAAAGGCTCACGAGGGAGATGGTGGCTGGCATCACTTGCAGCTGTTAGAGGATTTGTGTGGCTGGAAAATAACAGGGCTTTCCTTTTCATAGATATATTATCATGCACTGTATATTATTTTACCTCTTAGTGAAGCTCAATAGATAGAATATGATGGGCTTATTAGCTATGTAACACCAACAAAAATATATTTTAGTTAGAGTAGTCATGGGTCATCTGTTACTTCCATACAAAATATTGCCTAGTACTATAATAGTCTGTCACAAACACAATTTACACAAACTACTATTGCATAAAAACAATAGTGTGCTAAATTTGACTGGACTGATCCTACTCCAGGCCAGATTGTTTATACAGTTATAAAGCTAAATAATGAATAAAATAACTACATACATCTTACTGCACCATGTTTATTCTTTGTTTGCTATTCATGGTGATTTCCAAAGCATGAAAAAACAGCTCCATTCCTTTTGGGAAATTAGTATGGTGGATGCTTGAAATACAGGCTGGATTTACTAACCGTTGGTAAAATAGCAGCAACAACTAGTTGGTTCTCCAGATTTATATCAATGATTGAAGGAAATACAATAAAATCAGTGAGCCTAATGTAGGGGTTGGTGAGGTTCTGCCAGAGAGAATAAAGTATGGAAAGTATATGCAATTGTATATCAAAAATATTTAGAATTTACATATGACCAGGCCTAGTTATCTTATTTCCACTACAAATTAAAAAAAAAAAAAAAAATTGGTTCGGCCAACCAATTGGTTCAGCCAAAAATTGGTTCAGCCAACAGCCAGTGTGGGAGTTCCTAAACTGACAGCTAAAGAGACAAACAAGCTGTGGTGTGAGCTACACCTGACAAGATATTATGGGATTATTCCTCCACTGCAGAAAAAAACCTAAAAAACCCTATGAATAATCCAGTATAGGAAAATATTCAGATTAAGACCATGGCATTTCTCATCAAACAGCTAGAAGAAACATTTCCAGTGAGCTGTTTGTTTCTGACCAAATCAAACAGAAGTCTGTGGTCCTTAAGCATACTTTTTTAATCTTCCAGGGCATTTTTGTAAGTTAAATACCTTATAGATGGAAGTTGTTGTTAGCTGCTGTTTTGATCATTAATAGTAGTATTCTTAGGCCATGTCGACAAAGAATTGCTGACATATCTGGAGAGCAGAAAATAAAGTTAACCAACCCACACTCACATACCAAACCTGACTAATATAGTTACACTGGCAAAATCCCAATGCGTGGTTATGCCAAAAGAGGAAAGCTAATGTTAGTTTTGCATCTGTCGTTCAGTGAGGTGATGTAACTGTGCTGGCAGGAGAGTATCTCTTTTTGGCATGCATTGAGGGGATTTGACAGCACAGCCCCAGCAGACTGGCTAGTGGCAGAGGCTTTTTAGCTTAGACAAGCATTAAATTTTGCATTGAAAAATGGGTGATCTGGCAAGATAAAGTATTTAAGTCTGAAGAGTCCAAGAAAGCAGCTAAGAGAAACAACAAGGCTGGCTCTTTTGTCTGGCCACCATTTTGCAGGCTGCAGGCTGTATTCCAGCCCATTGAACCAGGTTCACTGAAAGCAAAGCAAATTGATCATCTCATTAGTTTAATAGAGAAAAGAGTGTTGAAAAAAGAGTATTTAGATGCACTGGAACCATAACTAACAAATCTAGTGATGGTTCTTTTTTTCTTTAATGACAGAAAATCACTATCTAGTGGCTGGCAATTGCATTGTCATGTTCCATTTGGCAAGCAACAGCTCTTTGTAATTTTGGTATACAATGGCAGATATTAATTATAGTTTAAGAGTAGAAAAAAAAAGAAATGCCTTTTAAAATTTATTTTAAGGAAGAGGAAGGAAAACTACCTTTTAGTTCTTTCACTTAATTGAGTTGGTTTTCCTCCAGAGATTGAATGTCCTATTTAATCATTACAGCAGCTAGGCAACAACAATCTGAATATATAGGAATATAAACCAAAGGGATTTTCTGTTAAAACATTGGCAGCATTTTAAAACATACAATCTGTTGAATTCTGAGTTGGCTTTGAGCAATGGATATGCGATATTGAACAAAAGACTTCCTATTAATAAGTAATGTTTATAAAATTCTTTGAGAACTTGAAACTGTTAATTTATGCAAAGCATTCAATTAAGATATGCCATAAAAATAAAGATAATTAATTGAACTGATCAGAATCCCATGTACTTTACACAGGTTTCACCATATTTCATTGTCTTACTTTGGATACTAATTTATAATAACAATTATTGAGATAATTGTTATTTAGGTTACTTAAATACCCATAATTAGCAAATTGAATACAATTAAAGCAAATTAAAATATGCTCCTTATCTCAGTCGTCTTTAATTGTTCAAGAAGACAGAAGAAAGGTCAAAATGTCAAGTATATACCACAGAGACAAAGAAAGAAAAGTATTAATAAAGTCATTAAATTGTTCAGTAACACCACTCATTTTTTTATTTCAGATAATTCAGCAACGTGTCTTAATTACTGCTACTACTACTACAGGAGTTCTGAAGCAACAGCTAATTATAACTACTACTATTATCTAATTTGTGGTGACACTTTTTCCTTTCCCATTTTCAGATAAGTAGCTAGGTAGTACTCAATTTTAAGAACACTTTAGAAAGCTAAAAACATTTAGCTGTATAAGCAAGTCAATTTGTCTCATGTTGGTCCCTGGAAAAATCATTGAGCAAGCCCTCTCAGAACAAATTTCTGGTCTCATGAATGAGAAAAAATTGACTGGAAATAGTCAACATACCTAGCTAACCTGATTGCCTTCTTCAATGGAAAATGGGTGTTTGTGGGTGAAACGGGAAAGCTGGGGATGTAGTTTGCCTTGATTTTAGCAAGACTTTTGACACTGTGTCCTGCAATATTTTGGTACCTAAGTTTAGGATGTTATAGTCCTGGTGGGTGTGCATCAGATAGGTAAGAGTCGGTCTGGATAAAAAGGATCAGAGGGTCATAGATCTATGTCATGCTCTGTTTGAAGGCCATGGAGTCTGTTCTGGAACCTGTTTAATGTCTTTACCAATGGCCAAATAGTAGATGCTAACAACTTGGAGTATGACAGCTGATTTGCTGAAGGAAAGGATTGTCATACAAAGACACCTAGACTGGACGGAGGAATGAACCAACAGGAAACCACATAAAATTAACAAGGCATGATTTAAAGTTTGGCACATGGAAAGCTAGAGACCTTGCAATGGTACAGGGTGGAAACTGACTGACTGGGTAGAAATTCTACAGAAAAGGCCATAAAAGCCTCTCAGACATCAAATTAAACATGAGTTAACAGATCCATGGTCACAAACAAGGCCTTCAGCCTTCTGGGCTCTGTTAACAGAAGCAGACAGGTAAATTGAGGGGAAGGATTACTTCTTTCTACCTGGTCCTAATTAGAAGGCATCTGAAATACCTCCCAATACCTCCTAAGACACATAGCAACAGACTGGAGCAAGCTCAGCACGAGGACCATCATGACTGTTGGCAGCTGGAGCCCTTGCTCTGTGAGGAGAGACTGATGAAGCTGGGTTTGTTCAGCCTGAAGCAGAGGCAGCTTTGGACAGACTGAACAGCAGACCCTTGTGCCTACATTTTGTTCACTGAGAGAATGTAGCCAGTCCCTTCACAATGGGAGTGGTAGGAGAGCAGGAATCCATGGACATAAATTGAAACAAAAGTAGTTTAGTCTGGCTAAAAGGAAAAATGTTTTTCCCTCTAAAGGCAGTGAAGTTCAAGAGGTTGCCCAGAGAGGCTGTGCAGTCTCTCTTTGTCCTTGGGAGTTTGAGAGACCTGACTGGATAAAGCCCTGAGACACCAGGTCTGACTGCACAGCTGACCCTGCTTTGAGGAGAATGTTGGACTAGAGACCCAAAGTCCCTTCTACCCTGAATTAACTGTACTTATAAATGAAATAAAGTATTTTTGGAAAGAATGCAATCAAATTATTCAGTTAAACTGATTTGTATTTGTGTAAAGTTTTATGGATTTTCAGATCGAGGTCTTGATTTGGTACAAAGCCTCTTTTTAGCACTGAGAAGTCTCACACAAGGGATGAGCCATTTCCCTCCCAGCAGTAATGCTGACACCATCACATAACACAGTAGATCAGAGTATTGCAGATGTTAAAAAGCTAAGAGATGATTTTACACCAACTTCTCATGGCTGAGGCCAATATATTCCCATGTTTATAGTTCAAATTTGAACAGCTGGAAACTGATTTCAGGAAACTGAAATCTCTTGGTAGCTATACTTCACATTCTGCTTAATTCTAAGTCTGTTCTGCCCTTGTAGACAGCATCTTTTCAGGCTGACAACAAATCTCTCCTAGTCTTGTGGCAGATGATAACAGTGGCTGTACAGGAAATATTTCAGATCTCTAAAGGGAAACACACTGGCTTATTTTCTCTGTACAGTGTTACCATAGCAAGAATAGATGGATGTCTGAACATCCCAGTGTGCCAGATTCACCTTGTATGACAAACTGCATTTGTGAGAGTAACATAAATGTTTGGGTCACTCATATTTCCCCTGAGTATACTACAGCCAAGGCATACTAGAGTCAGCTCTGAATCAATCACAAGCCCACCTTGTTGCTTCTGCAGTGCAATTTATACACATTTACTCCTGCATAGCTTATAGACATAAGTTTCTATCTTCTGGCATTGCTCCCAGAAAAGTTAAAATGTTAGGGTTTTTATTTCAGGGTTAACATTCTTGACAGGTAGAAATGACAGAGGAAAAGCAAATATTGGATGCTGACATCAGAGATATTCTAATGCTGAATCTAGTATGCAGCATTACATATTTTAATTACCTATTGTACCTATTATGCAGTATTACCCACTGTAATAGGTAACTGAATTTGTAGCTGCTGAGGATTCAAATATATAAACAATAATATCATATAGGAATTGTGGAAGGACTACACTGTATTCACTCTTTTATTATTTGGGATAAACTAACTGAAACCTCACCAGAGAGGACTACAGTTAAATTGAAAAAAAAAAAACCAACAAAAAACAACAAAACCCAAACAAAAAAAAAAACAACAAAAAAACCCAAAAACAAACACCCGAAAAAACCCAAACCCAACAAACCAACCCAAAAAACCTATAGTCAATTTATCCCGAACATACAAATAGCAAGTAGAAGGTGAAAGTTAGAAGGATAGTTTGTGTGGGCAGGGCAGAGGGGTGGGGGTGGGAAGGTACATATGTCATCACTGCTCTAGCTTGTTGCTCTCCTGAGATAGCACAGAGATGGTCCTCTAATATTGCACATTTCCATGGGATTCAGCAGAATCCTGCTTTGCCTTTAGAATCTTTCACATAGACAAAGAAGAAATTTTAAGCTTATCAGAGCAGCACAGAACAAATCATGTTTAACATGCAACACAGGTTCATTCGAAAGTCTTATTTGAAAACACTTATTTTGAAAGTCTTTTACAGTGGACTTTGAAAGGGCTGTGGGTTAGTTGTAGCACAGAATGTATTGTGTTTAGCATGCAACATACCTACCCTCTGCACGGAATCTAAGAACCTGGTTCCTGCTTCTAAAATCCAGTTCAGGTTAGTGGGTGTTTTTTCCTGCTCCAGAGTGTGTTAGGGAATTCACAAGGGTCGTCTGCAGTGAATAAATCTAACAGAAAATCTGTACTGGAGTAATGTCACAATCAATTACTGAACAAAATAAATCAGAATAACACCAAGGCAAGTAAACACTCAAGTGAGACCTTTAGAGATTAGTAGCAGCAGAGAGGAAATAGTTTTATAATATGCAGATTCTTAAGTCTAATTTATACTGCAGTTTAGTTAATTTATTTTTGCTAAAATATCAGAGAGAAAATTAATAAAAAAATTTATTAGTTTATAAGTTTTGATCAATTCATCACTTGGAGTAATACAGTGTAAATTCACTGAAGCCAAGGAAGCAGCCATCAGTGGATTCATCTGGCTGCCACTAAATTTATTCCGACATAAGGAATGAACACAACAAACATTTCTAGATAAGACTAGTACTTGAGTACAACTGTTGTAAGATTTCTGTTCACAAATTGCAATTGAAATGCTTGCTAAGGGCTGCAGGGACATGTTTGATTGTTTGTTTTTCTTTTTGTCATTCCGTTTTAGCTGCTTCCTTGCTCATTACATTGTTCCCATTAGCATAATGTATTGATTGTGTTTGCACAGCTTTTCCTGCCAAAGGCTGCCCTTCAGTTGCACAGCCATTGGGGTAACCAGCTGTTACTTATTTAAGCCTCCATCATTTTGTATGACAGAGTAACTTAATTATGCCCTGCTTGAAGATGCTAAATAAAATTATCTTCAGAGCAAGTGTACTTCACTTAATATTTGTCTCTATCAGGTACTTAAACTCTGACACTTAAGCTATGTGTACTAAATAAGCAAATGTATTTTAAAACAAAACCTGGTTGCAAGTTAATTATTACAGAATTAGAGGCTGTTTTACAGTATTTCTAGACACAGTTACCTCTTTAGCTCAGGTATTATGCATATTTAAGAGAATTCAGAAAAAAAGAAACTAAATGTAGTTAATAGAGTAATAAACCAGCACTTAGGGTTAAACTTTTTCTGTGGTTTATGAGAATAGGCAATAGATCTTCAGTAAGCATTGGGAATTTTAAAAAGACAGAATCTTAATACTCTATGTATTTCAAACCTGGACAATAAAAAATTTCTACTCAGTGATATATCCTAGTTATAAGAATGTGTCAATTAACTTCAGTGACCTTTGTGTTATACAGAACATTTAGTTTTTATTTTAATCCTGGTATTTGAATTAAATTCAGACAATATGTTTTTATTTTATTGGCAACAGCTTTCCTTAGTTCACTATAAGGCAGTTTTCTTGCTTTTCCTTTTTCATTACGATACAATTATGCATATGAAAGTGACAATTTTTGGGTTGCCAACTGGGTCCTTGAGTGTTAAGTGTTCTGAAATGCAGCTCCCATGTTTTCAAAGGGATTATAATTGAAAATGTTTGAATAGACGTGAATTCATTTTAAATAGTCTACCTGCCACATTTGCTAGTTTTTTAGCTTTAGGGTAAATTCAATCTGTATTCAAAGTAGATACCTGAAGACCTAATTAATAATTAAACCACTTCTATAAAATAAATTTTTGTAAAAGTGATAAAATTTCAAAAGTAAAATTATTCTCTAAATTCTGTTGCATCTTATCTAGATAGGTTATCCAAGTTAAAAGGTACTTGACAAAAGAGAATTTTAATTTTGATATATTTGAAAGTAATATGAAAGTAATTTGAAGGCTCTTTGGAAATAAGGTTTTGCAAAGCATCCAGCCCAATAAATATGTATTGGGGGAGGGGTGGGGGTGTTGTTACTAGAAAAAGGCTGAAGACTTTATATTGCTGTGTCAATGTGGGCTTTTGGAATATGGTTTTTAATATCTGGAGCTTATGATGGGTGTGGTGGCAATTGTCCAGCAGCGGGGAGAGCAGTGCCAAACTCCTTTCAGCTTAGGTCTCTGAACACTGGGCACGCTAACACTCTAACAAACCTGTAAAACCACTCAGTGACAAAGTAACTGGGACTTAATTTCACTCAATGAGCAGTTAAGGGGTGCAGAGAGACTGAGTTTAGAGGAGAACTCATTTTAAAAAAGAGGAAATAAGGACAGAATATTAGAAAATGCATGAGTACAACCTCAGCCGGCTCTAAGACTAAGGAGAAGGAATACCAGACATCAACATCAAGGACTTGGGATACTGGCTTTCTAACATAATTTCCCCTTCTTTGTATTGATCTTGTGGAGGGCTAAATCCATTGGCCTTAGGAACCAGAGGAGCAGTGACCAGATGTGTATCACTGGAGAAAAGGGATTGATACTCAAAAGTTTACGTGTATACAGATTTAGCTATATCATTAATGAGATTTTCCTGTAATAATTAAATGATATGAAAAGAAAAGCTAGTAGAATTGTAACTGGATTAATAATAAGATTTGCTATGGTTTTCAGTAGGCTGTTAAGATTTTAATTAGACAAACAATAAACTCTTAATTTAACATTTTGTTAATAAGAAGATCTTAAGTGCAACACAATATACCATAAAATCCTACTTGTACATTATGTCAAAGATTCAATTAATGTATAAATAAGAACTCAATCTAATTTCTCAGTTTTTCCGTGAAGCATAGTCTTTTTCCATTATGTTTTTACATTTTCTGGGTTTTTTAAATTTGTATTTCAAAGTTCTTTTAGCTTAGCTTTACAAAATATCAGTCCTAAATTTCTTTTTAATCTTTTGGAGCTCAGTATTCTTGAATATCAGGACTGACATACACATTACAATAGACATAATAGAGATTAGTCTTTGGTCAATTACTGAATACTGTGACTCTATTTGCAGTAAGGTTGATGAAAGGTATGGCTCACATGGACATTAAAAACCATAATACTGCAATAAATTGTGTGCTGTGGTATATGCAAGCTATATGATAGTGTAATGTATGAGAAGAAAAATGAGTTATATTATGAAAATTTAGGAGAAGAAAAAATAAAACAATTTACATACTGATATTTTAAATTACTTTGAAAGTCCGCAAGGCAGTACATGGGATTTTCCATGACATGTATATCCTGAGGATGGATCACAGTGAAGAATAAGATTTTAGTTTATTACTAGTTTAATATACCATTGTAATGAATGTTGCAGATGAAGTAAAGCTGAACATTTCTTTCCTTCAAAAATGTTGTTTATTTTTAATGAGCAGAATGTTTGCTAATGCAACACTTGTTTGTCTAATCTTCTCCAACTTTTGCCAAAAACCAGTATAATTTCTGATGCCAGTATTCTGTGATGTTATCTGTAAAACTGTCTACAGGGGTTACACATCAACAGAAAGCTTTTTGAAATTAGCAGTTTGGAGGAGCTAAAGCATCTGAAACTGCCATATTGAAACAAGCAAAGGGAAAAGAAGAAAAAACAAGGAATTAAACCAATCAAAAAATCTGGTTGTATATGATGTTATGCTAAAAGATTACATTTGCCAGTAGAAATGACAGTGGACATTATTGTCTGCCATGTTAAGAAAGTACCACATTGCTGTCAATCATGGAATCATAGAAAAGTTTGGCTTGGAAGACATCTTTAAAGATCTTCTAGTTCCAACCCCTCTGCCATGGGCAGGGACACATTTCCCTGGGCCAGGTTGCTCAGGGCCCCATCCAGCCTGGTCTTGAGCACATCCAGGGATGGGACAGTTACAACTTCTCTGGGCTACCTGTCCTAGTGTCTCACTCTCATGGCAAAACATTTCTTCCTTCTGTTCAGTCTAAATCTATCTCCTTTCAGGATAAGACACTTTTCCTTACACTGTCACTATGGGCCTCAGTAAAAAGTCTCTCTCTGCTTCTGTTACAACCACCCCCCCAACTCCTCACTCCCTTTTTGCAGATTAAAAAGCCACAAAAAAATCTCCTTGGACCTCCTCCTTCCCCTTTTGCTCCCCTTACAGGTATTGCAGGTCAGGTCAAAATTGGACTTAAGTGGAAAATCTGAAGTGAAATAGTTACTGTAATTCAGTTTCTGAAATGCAAGTATATACATGTTCCACCAAGACTTCTCCGAGCTTTTATAGCTCCCCTCACATCCAAGTTTTAATGGAAGTTCATACTTTTTAAGTGTGGCACACATTTAATTTGAAAACAACTGTTAGAGCTTTCCTTTCTCATAACTTTCTGAAAGCAGCAGAAATTTAAAAATAAAAATAAAATTATATGTTTTCTCAGGATTTGTTTTCTTCTGCTGTGTGAAGAATCACAGCCTACATTTATTTCTTGAGATAATCATCTTATGAATGTTGTGCTTTCATTTTGTCAGAGGACTTTCACTTTTCTTCTTTAAGCCTCTTTTTAATTGCTAGTTTGGTAAGGAATGTTTTTAAAAGGCTAAAAGATATATAGGTACCATTGCTTCCCATGTTTTCTAAGTGAAAAAATGTTTGAAGAAGAGTCATTCAGTGAAGTTTATCTTATACCTTGAAAATAATCTTGCTATATGAGCAAAACAATGACTGGCATGTACCTGTTATGTTTTCCTTCAAAAAATTTTCTTCCTACAGGTCAAGATAGAAAAGTATGTTTTGCAGTGAAAGCAATAAAAACCTGTAGGTGTCAGCTTACAGGGTTCTGCAGAGGAGAATGAATCCTTTGGTTAGTTTTTGGCACCTTGCCAGCATTGTTACCTCCTGTTTACATTCTCCTGGTTTCAAATGTATTTCATATATATTTGTCTGTATCTGGCCTTTTCCTCATTGCTTTCTGATGTGGAACCCATTACATGGCATTTCTTTCTAATTTGTGAACGAGACTGAGAAACACAATTTTTGTCAGCCAGTCAACTCTTCAGCAAGCAGCAGCACACACAAATGTAGTTGTAGTGCATGGCATGTGCATTATTTTAAAAGAAGAAAAGGACTGGTTTTTTTCCTAAGCCTTCTAGGTTCTGCAGCACAGGGAAGATGGCTATGAATGCTTTCAGTGTTTTCCTGGAAATAAAAAGACTCATGCTGTCTCCACCACAAAGAAAGAAGGGCCATTTTGCTGTCTTTCCCAATAGGAGGGATGCCTGTAGACAGATGATATGTATCTTCATTTTATGATGTATCATTTATCTCCTGGATAGAAATGATCTGGTAAAGGTTTCTAGCAGTTGAGAATGAAGGGAAGAGTGGAAGGAGGGAATGAGATAAAAAAAAAACTTATTGAGAAACAAAGCTTGCTGCAGTTCTGTCCTTATAATATGAAACTGGCTGAAGCAGCTGAGAAGATTCACATAAGAGACATATAGAATTTGACAACAAGGATAAAGGAAAAATTAAATCATAATTCAATCTTCTGCTCTATTACTAGCAATGTGGGACATGTTCAAGAGTGCCTGTGTTTATCTGTCTCAGCAGGATGGTTCAAACTCCAGTGTTTGATACCAAGGCTATTGCTCTATCCTGTGGAGAAAGAGGCTTCCAAAGGGCAAATTGTATAGAATTAGTCAATGAGACCAGCTGTGGTCATTAGACCAGCTGTGTCTTTTCAAACATCCACTTCTCTTTGGACTGCAAGTAGCTGAGTTGAGTCTGTGCTAGGCACACTCACAGTTTGACATGTACCAAAACTTCCCTCGGTGATTTAGCACTTCACTCACTGCTGGATTTTTTCATCTGTGTTACAACTACCAGGAGTTAGAGAGGTTGTGCCAAAGTGGAAAACAGATTAAACTTACTCAAGACATCACAATAGCCATATGTCCTGCCTTTCCAGGATATACTATTAAAACCAGATTAGGGAACAGTCTGTTCTCTATTTGATTTATCGAAACTGAGTAGAAGAGAAAAAATAAATAGCATGAGAAAATCAACAGTTCTGGAGAGACTCTGAATATTATCTTACATGTAAAAATAGGGGAGGACTCAAAGCAAGGAAGCAGTCTGGAAAGCTTGTGACATTACTACTTTTTTTTCCTTTGGTGATAGTAGTTGCTTTGTGTTGAACTTTGCCTCAGCAAGCACCAAGCTGATGGGACACTGCTGGGGACTTGAGGGATATTTTGTTTCCAAGCAGTGAAGCTGAGAGGCAGTCATTCAGCTACCTGCACTGGGACAATTCAGTGTGCACACCTGCTTTGATGCATAGAAATTTTTTCAGGTTTCCAATGAGGCAATTCAATTTCAAGTACTTTCAAACTGGAGAACTCGTTAGAGTAATTGTGTTTTATTAAAATAGCATATTTCATTGGCCCAATGTTTCCTATGTAATATCTTTCAAAGTAGAAAAACACATATAGTCCTACAATCAATGGCCATTATCTATTTTAGCTGCTGAGTTAGGATAATCTGAAGGCTATACTACCAAGCTTGTAGGAAACTTCTGATGAGGAAAGGGTCCAGGTCACTTGTGGGATAGAGAAATCATGTGTCTGAGCAGGGATCTAAATCTTTTTCACAAGGGACTGTCTATTGTGACGAGTCCTTTGTCAATTGTAGAGGTTAAAATTGTACATAAAAAGTCTTGTATCAGTTCTAGGGTGGGGTTGAGGTGGAGGATAGAGACAGGAAGGTATTCAGGCCTCAAGTATTTCCCATAGTTTAAAGGGTGTTTTTCCTTGCACTACCGTGATTTTAGTTTTCTGACATATCCTCTGACTGTCAAGAACAAGGAGGATAGATATAGCAGTCTTTGTTACATTTGTGAAAGGCATTATCACACAAAAAGTTTGTAGTTCAGAAGAGATTTTGGTGTGAGGAGTGCTGAAATTCATTTCTGTATAACTATGAATTGTTGTAGAAAAGGGACCTTTATTCTCCTGTAACTTCTAGTGAGCTACCACTGTGAGACACATGAAAAATTATTCAGACTTCATATCTAATTAAAGTGAACTACTTTTGTTGCTCCTTATTTTTAGAGCATCTAATTCTGTAGAATTTACAGGTAGTTATGTTCCCAGAATAATAAAAGTACCCAGAATGCACAGCCATAAAACATCATTGTCCTCTTGTCAGGAATAAAACAAGGAAAGAGTCAGACAAAAGTCAAACCAAGGGTGTGTGGTATCCTGTTTTCTAGACTTGGGCTTCATCGGGCTACAAGAATGGGGATTCCCAAGAAAGGAAGGCTTAAATGCAAGAGATATTCCTGTCCTATAAACATACTCTCAGCCTTCAAATGACCACTTAAAAAAGTACTAGAGCTTGTTGAGATAGGACAAGGGGTAATGGCTTTAAAATAAAAGAGGGTTGATTCAGACTAGTACTAATGATTTTTTTATGATGAAGGAGGTGAAGCACTGGAACAGTTTAGCCAGAGAGGTGATAAATGCCCCATGCCTGGAAACATTCAAGGTCAGGTGCTCTGAGCAACCTGATCTAGTTGAAGATATCCTTGCTCACTGCATGGGGGCTGAACAAGAGGTCCTTTAAAAGTCTCTTCCAACCCAAACTATTCTATGATTACAGTAGGAAAAGGAATCAGACTCAGACTGTCATGGACAACTCAGGCTCCAGCTGAGAGTGCAATTGCATTAGCCTATGGAGTCAGATAGATGTACACAAGCACACAATGTGTATGTGTGAGGATATGTTCAAAGCCTTTCCCTCAAGGTCGAGCAAGTCTCAAAACCCTTTCTTATTGGCTTTATTAAAGAGTAGGTAGTAAGGGAGATCATGAAAAACAGGATCCCTGAGTCTGAAGCTCTTTAAACTCTATTCAAAAACTGTCCTGTTAGAAAACTCCCAGTCCACCGCTAGTGCTGATATTTCAATAATTATAGTGTCTGGTTCAAAACCAAAGAAATCATTAGAAATAAACCCCATTGCATATGGACTATAATCGGCAATGAAACTAACTGTGATTTGGATTTTTTAAAATAGGCTGTTGTGCTGGTCATCAGTTAAGTCCACAGAAAATAGATTAGATGTAATGAAATATGTCATGAGAAATACCTGCGCTGAAACCCATGGGATCTTAATTTTTCAGTGTATGATGAGATTCAAAGTTGTTTCACTTACGTAGATTAGTTGAATGTAAACTGACATTGACACACTAAGAGAGATCTCTTTAGTATTTGTAAGAACTTGGCACTGTAGCACCTCTTATTGCTAGAAAGATCATTGAGATCTACTATAATGTATAGATTTGTTAATGTTACTAATAAAGTAATGCATGTATTTTATCCTATAACATTTGGAGCTTTATCCTTTTTATCATGTCACTCTTACACTGAACCATGAGAGAAAGACAAGTCTTAGAACTGGAGAACTTAAGAAATAAAAAACCCAAAATATATTTAAATGCCAGCCATTGTTACAGAATGCATGGGTGAGGCTTAGGTATCACTTAACTGCCATGACTTGGATTTTAAAAATGATAAGGCTTCAAAAAGAATTTTTATGTTTAATGGAACTTTCATACACAATGCAGTTTTTAAAATGTATTGCTTATGATGATTTCAGTTTTGAAAATCCCGTTAAGAAGTATATTCATGTTTAGGAACCAAAATACTCTTGCTTTTGGATGCCACCTAATTAAAAGCTTAACCCTAAAAGCCACTGCTGTACCAGCTTGTTTTGAGATCAGACAGTTTGGTTCAGGGAGAAACAGACATGTATTGGTGCTGTCTGCATGTGAACATGCATCTGCACAGAGGTCCTTCCACAGAAGTCGGATAAAAAACTTCTCTATTGTTGTGACCATGTAATGTTTTCATTAGAAATGTTCATGCACAATATAGCTCTGCTTTCATGAACACCGCTGTCATTTTGGAGATTGAAAGGAATGGAATTATTTCACTGGTGTGAGAAAAGACTGTATTGTTTCCTCAAGTACTGAATTGATGTATGATTCAAATGAAGGAAGGTGTTGCTCCTGTAACTCTCCTCAGCACAACAGAAAGACAGTCCTGATTATGTTTTCAGGCTGCTGCTGTCCCTGAAAGCAGGCTGAACTTTTTACAGATTTTGAAGAGTTGTCAGTGTTTTCTTGAAGAGTAGATTGGGCTAACCTTCTTTTTATGGTAGTATTTGGCATCGTATTTGTATATCTGTACAATTATACAGTTACTTAATAAGGTTGTTCAGAATCCATTTTTTTCTTACCTAAGACTGCTTTAAGTGAGAGAGCACAGTTTATTTGTGATCTCCAAGGAGAAAGTATCTAACAGAAAAACTTTGTAGGCTGAAAGACATTAAAAATATTCGGCTATAATAGTGCACAACAGTTTATTATATCTCTACTTTTCTGCCAAGGGCCAAGTCACCCAAGGGCACTTCATAAAAAATGATGATCTGAAGCTGACATTGCAGACAGACTTACCACCTTATCTTCAGGTTAATGTGATAGTGTTGGCCAGTGCTTAAAATCATGCCTGACAACGTCACTGAATCATCTGCGAAGGCATTGAGCATGTTTCACTTCAGTATCTTTTTCAATGTAACAAAGACTACTGAAAGACTTCCTACTTAATACAGAATTATAAAGTATTTTTTGTTCATATTGTGGCTAATAAAAAATAATTTCCTAAGAAAAAAATAACTGTTGAGCAGAGCTGCAATTAGTATTGCTAATATACTCACTGAATACTTATTCAAACAGAAATTTCTGTCTGCTGTTCTTATGGAGAGATCATTGACATTTTCTTTTTGGTATTATGGAAGACCAGAATTATCTTCTTTTTGTAGGTGATAACAAAAAATAGACAGACTTGCTCAGAAATACCAGATTTTTCCTTTCTATAGGGAACTGAGGTGTTCTGTGAGGTAATTTCATGGGTCCTCAACTTTCTGATTTCTTAGTTAGGACCATGACATATTAATAACTTTATTGTGTGCCAACAGAGCATTGTGATTAGAATTCAAAAGTAGGATGGAAAACAAACAAAAAAATCAACCCCCTAACACACTCAGGAATATTCAAGCATCACTATGGAAAACTAGGTTTTCTTCCAGCTTGAATCTCACAGACTGTATGGAAGATTCCATTAGACTCTGCATTATGCTGCTGTCAGCTGAGCCATGCTGCACACACTGTTGAATCACCATGTGGCATATTGGTGTAGAGGCTTCTATCTGTTAAAATAGATGACACAAGGCTAACTGTATTGTCATTCCTGTTTTCTTGTCCAGACATACTGGCTTTTTTTCTAAAAATGTGTTTGCTGCAGCATCTTTGTTACTTTTATGAGAATGAAGTTTCATAAATATTATGTTGTTTCTACCACCTACTCTTAAGGTTATGAACCCAACAGGAAACAGCCATACTCAGCTATAATTAAAAACAACCAAAGCCAAGGGTCCTTCTGATGTTCTCTTTCCACTTAGTACTTTTAAGATAGCTACTTTGTTTTCCTTCTTATATTAAATCAATATAACAATGATTTTTATGTTGTTTCTTTCCTTCCCCAGATGTACATCCAGACAACAACACTTACTATCTCCATGAGTTTAAGTGCTTCTGTGTCTCTGGGCATGCTCTACATGCCCAAGGTTTATATTATCATTTTTCATCCAGAGCAGAATGTTCAAAAACGGAAGCGGAGCTTCAAGGCTGTAGTGACAGCTGCTACCATGCAGAGCAAACTGACACAAAAAGGAAACGACAGACCAAACGGCGAAGTCAAGACTGAACTGTGTGAAAGTCTTGAAACCAACAGTAAGTCATCTGTAGACTTGGTCAAGAGTGGCAGCACATCTTAATAGATGTACGTTCACAAGAATGCACTTTCTTTTAATAATAAACTTAATTATTTTTGTTGCTTGTTCTGCATGAATCCAGAGATGTGTCAGAATTCATGTACTGCTGAATGCAGGAATGTCTAGAGCTGTTTCAAAGAAATTGTTTTCACGGGAGGCTATTAGAAAAAATAAAAAAGCACAAGCAGATTTTGAAACGCCACATCTTTTAAAAATTGTTTGTTTTAGCTAGTGCTATTTTGATGTGTTGTACATTGCTGTGCCAGTGGGATGTCCTGACAGTTCATGAGGTGTATTTATGGTCATCATTGTGTATTCAAAACTCAAAGGCTGTTGAAAAAAACTATAATGCAAACAGCTAGCATTGTTTTTATTTTGCAGTCAGATATGGAAGGAAAAATAATGCTTTTTACCTTTCTACCTTAATATTTGTTGGATTGTTCATTTATCACAACTCACGAGTAACACTTCCCAGCATAATGCTTCTCATCCAGGTTTTTGTTCTGGTCTCACTCATCTTGGTATAAAATCATGATAATTTGTATGAAGCTTAATCATTACATGCTCTGATATATCACAGGTTTTTAATGGGAAAAAAATTCTTTCCCATGTCAGGAAAGTTCTTGAATCTTGCTACATCTCTAAGTTGTTCTGGTACAGGAGAAAACAGAGGTTACAGCTCCCATTCCACCACATGACATATCATCTTATAAACTGGACTTTGTAATAACAACAATTGACTGTGAGCAAAGGCATTAAACCTACACCCAGTGCTTAGAAATGGAGAATTGTTTTCTTCTGAGAAGTTAGATGTCACATTAGATGAACAGCACGTGACAGCTAAGCTTTTCAGTCATTTTACTGCAAACAACATGGTTTATTTTTAATTTTTATTGCTTTTGGATGATATTGGTGCTTAAATAGTACTGTTTTGGTTAAGCACATTGAGACAAGGCATTGCATTAAAATGTTGTACTTATTTCTGAAAAATGAGCCCCCTACTGAAATCTATCAGAGTTTGCCGTATTGAAGACTATATAAAAGTAGTCCATCACTCTACCATACTATACTACACCATACCTTGCTGGTGCATGGAGGATACTGAGTACAAACTGTTTCACTAGAAAAACTCATGACCCTTCAAAATGTATAAAACTGCTAGAGTGAGTCATGGGCTTATACAGCTTCAGATTGAGAAATGTAACAAAGGACAAACAAGAAAGGCACAGAAATTCTTTGTGGATCAAATAATAGAATAGGAATATGAAGGACCCAGTAATTTTGCAAGTCTTCAAAAAACTCGGAAAAGAACGAAAAGAGACGTGGATTTTGCTGAGTGTGCAAAATTATAAACTTCCAAGGAGAGGATAAAGCAGGGTTTTCACAGTAGGGTGAGAAAGAGTGTTAATAAGTAAGTCTTGGATACCTGATGCTTATCTACTGTACCTAATTAAGAAATGCTGTGACTGGTATTCCTTAAACTATGATTATGCATAATTCATAGAAACAGATGCTACTGGAAGCAAGTCTGCTTTCAAATAGTCCAATAGTGCAGGGTAATGCTTATTTACTGTGCTCTAAACATGATTTTAACAGTAACACATCTATATAATTCTGAGCTCACTAGGAATATATCCTGACTAGGTTTTCATCCATCATAATGTTTCATAGGCAAAAATTCAGTCAAGTCATTTGCACTACAAAAAGTTCTCCCTATGTAATTGAGTTCTATGCCTCAAGATGGGTTTCTCTCTTCCCTGAAGTAGATATTGTCAAAGCATTTGAAGGTTCCTGTGAATTTTAAGTGCACAATGCAGCATAAGTCCTTTTCACTGTGTCACTTGTAAAAATGTCTCAACACCACAAAATTTCTTTTTGCACTGACTCCAAGTGAGATAGATCTTTCTTTTCAGTGGTAGCATATGAAACTGGTTGCAAAATATCTGTCTACTTCTAGTATACCAGGAGTGGGCAATGAGAGTTTCCCCCTATTTACCAAGCACAAATACCAGCAATGATAGCAGTGCTCATAACTAGGTGAGAAACAGGATGAGATAGTCCTGTAATCCCTTTTGCTTCCCATCCAGAGACAACTCTGCTCTATCTAGTTTGTCCTGTTCCATGTAACACAGGTTTTTCTATGTTGTCTTCCACATGAATACATTCCATATTCAGTGAAAAACAAATTGTTTCTGGGAAACAGGATTAAAAAACCCCATTCAGATGTGGTTACAGAAGGCAATGACAAGTACATTAAATGAATATAGGTCAGATTATAATAATCATTCTACATTGCTTTAGATCCTCTATTATTTTCTTCTTCTTCTTTTTATTTCATTCCAACAGCAAAGTAGTAACTGGGGCTGTAAAAGAGTATTTGTTCTCAGAAATATTTTGAGCCAAGTCCGGTACTTTTTCTGGCCATCTAGGCTTGCCAAATATGGTTCATGTTATTATTGTGAAATGCTAACAGTCTTAAAGAGCAGGACACCAGCTGCTGGAGCTTTCAGGTCCCCAAACATGAACTCTAGACTTATTCCACAGAGCTATAAAGACACATGCAATATTTATAAAGTAAAAAATACACAAACATGGTTTGGAGATGAAATTAGTTTTAATATATTTCAAAATACTGTCTACATTAAATTCCTGTGTTACAATTTTTTAAAGTAACAGCACTCAGAACTCAACTGGATATTTTTTGTTTCTTGATCAACTCTAGATTAATTCCATTAAAACTGTTTAATTCTCAGATACACAACAAAGTTACAGCATTTTAACAAATTATATCAGCCAAGGTGTGGTAACTAATATTTTTGTATTTTGTATTGAATTCTTGCAAATGTCTCACAGAATTCAGCTTACTGAGTTGTGATAAATCTGATTATGTTACATTGCTCTGGGCTAAAAATATGCACATGTAAATTTATCACACTTTAACTCAGCTCACACAGGATAATGTGGTAATCTAACTTAACCTGATCATGTATCTGACCCTGCTTTCAGGGAAAGGGGAAAAAATAAGCTCTGATCTTTCTATTCTTTTTTTCCCAAGTGTGCAGAGTTTGCAGATGTACATTTATCTGTTATTTATCAGCTGGGAAAAAAATCCTTCTATGCTTGAAGATCTTGGTGCCATTTCACCAGTCCTGCATTATTTTGAGTAAGAATTTAGCAGGCCAAAAGAAAAAATAGAATCCTTTCAGAAATCCATCTGTGGGAGCATGAGAGAGTTCAGATGGGAGCAGTACATCCCATTTGAAAGATCTGAAAGATGTAAATTCGGCTACACTTGCTTCAAGTGTCCCAATACATGCAAATAAAGCTATTTCATGTTGGTGCTTGAATATTGTGATCAGCTATGAGAAAGACTTGCTTTGTGTGCCAAAAGCAGTCCTTTCAGGAATAAGCTTTTTCTAGACACAAAATACTGGAACTACCTGTGCAAGTGAATGTAAGAAAGATTACGTTTTACAGTTTTCATTTGAGTATTCATTCTTATATATACATTCTTAGAGAAAAAGAATATGGTAATGTGTGGATTAAATGGTTTGATTCTGTTGTGTCTTAAAAAAATGGCAAATGCAGTATTAGATTTAAATTGCTCAGAAAATTTAAGAAGACATAACAAAAATCAATAAGTAAACTTATTTATACTAACCACTAATAATTTACATTAATTTTAGTGATCCTTTATGTAGATTAATCTATGATGCAGAAGAGAGAAACTGTCATTTCTCAGTTTCTGTAGTCTGTTCTTCACAAATCATGAGATTGTTGGGCTGAATTTAGGAGTTAGCATGAAGAATGCTTTTCCTATCTATCTCAGCTGTTCTCACCAGACTCTATATAGAAAAAAAGAAAGAATTGAAGAAGGTATGAGAATAGAAAATTTGAATCTACAGATCAGGAAAATTTTTGCCATCCTATTATTTTCATCTTGCCAGCTGCAATCTTCAGTATCATAAGCAGAACACATCTGTAGCAGACGGAATATAAAACATATTTAGAAAGTCTAATTCGTCTTTATGCAGTGCAATATAGTCCTTATTATTGAGAAAAAAAAAGACTCAGTCCCCCAGCAATCTGATTTTCCATGTACCCAACTGGTTTAAAATTAGAGAACTAACTACAAGACATGATGTAACCACTTTCCTCCTCCAACCATTACATTAATCTTGAGTGATATGACTTGAGTCGTATTTTTATAGCATATTTTTATATTTCTTAATAGCAAAGATGTAAGGGCTAGAACCTGAAACAAACTTTCATAAAAGATTCCTAGTTGTTCAGTTTTGCAATAGTAGAGCTGCTTAATTCTCTCAACATATTGCCTCATTCTGAACAAGGAGTATCAGCTTTGATCAAAAGAAGACATGATCAGCTGACCATCTACATAAGGAGACCATCATTTTCTCCAGATAATATGTTCTATAGGGACTATCTGCTCAGTTTCTCTTATTTGGAGAGGGTTAGGCTTTGTTCCTTTCAAGGAGCATAAGTCTCCTCCTAGATGGACAAACCACCAGTAGCTGCAAAGCTGTCTTCAAACAGTAGAAGAGAAAGAAAAATCCAGTCTCTAAAGTAAAAAATGTCTATATGGAATTCAGAGAAAATAGTACCAGGTGTTGAAATTCTTTTGTGGGTATGCTGAAACCACTCATCATTTTTTCCTTTCTATTGATCTCTGCTTTCCCAAGTCATAAACAAAATAAGGGGTGATGAACACAGAAATTGAGATCCAGTTTACACACTGCTTATATACATCCTTAAACATTCTTTATTCCATGAACATGGACCATATTGTTTGGAAATGTAATAGGACATTACTGAGTTCAAATGCTAAATATGGGGTTTTTTCCTCCTCTCTTGATTCTAAAAATCCTGAACTTTGTTTTTTTTGTTGTTGTTGTTGTTTGTTTTTGTTTTTGTTTTTTTGATTTACAGCCTCCTCTACCAAGACAACTTATGTCAGTTACAGCAATCAGGCAAACTGAGCAGGGATGAAATTCACTGGAAGATCTGCAGGACTGGATCTTGCAAAAATAGACTTTACCACCACCAGAATTCAGTCTTGAAAATATCAGTAGACTACATTCAAATCGATAGTCAGTCTTCTAAAGAACAAAGATTAAATAAAAGCAAAAGGCAAAAAGAGACAGGGGAAGGAAAAGTCCAGTTTTATAACATAGAGACAGAGTGTCAAACTTCTGAACTGCTCACTCACAAAAGGAAGCAAATCACAAAAGGAAGCAAATCACAAAAGGAAAACAAATGTTAGCTTGTGAAAAAAAATGCTGTTGAAATAAATCATGTCTGATGTTATATTTGTAAGTACTTTTTTGTGATTGTGACAATTTCCTTTCCTGTCCTACATTGTTCAACTCGTAAAAGAAGATGAGTTTGTTTCTTGTGACGGCTGACTGAATTAAGTCCTGGGTTATGCTAAAATAAATGCAATGGTCAATGCATGCTAATTTTTATACAAAATAATTTATTTCTAATAATAAAGGAATGTTTTGCAAATGTTGAGACTTGTTTTGTTGCAGTTTTAAGGAAAAAAAAAATCCTTACACTGTTGTCTATTGTTTGTTTAGAATGTGCAGTAAAGGTGGGTGTACAAATAAAATAATACTCATGGCATCAGAAGAATGCAGTGTAAACTCTAAGCATGTGTGTATGTATGCGTGTATGTGTGCACCTGTGTGTGTACATACGTGCATGCCTGCCTGCATGCGTGTGTGTGTGTACTCTGCAGTGTGTGAATTTATTTGTTCAAAGCTTTGTGACTATATTTTCTAATGGAAGGATTTTTTCCCTCTTCTTACCCTCAAAGTAAGTTCATTTTATATGTTTGTAAAGTAAAGGAGTCCTGATAGTAATTATTTTGTATGATTGTATTATATTTTTGAGTCTCCACTAATAATTTTGATCCTTTTCATTTTTGGAACTTACAGTTTGTAAGACTTTATGACAGCTAGACTGGATTAAGCTGAAAGTCTATTCAGCCTAGTATCCTGTCTCTGACAGGAGAATGTAGCAGATGCATATCTCAATAAAGGTGACTTTGAAATAACAGAAGAGAAATCAATGGAGAATTTGGAAAGCAGTAGCCTAGTGAATATATGTATTATTGCCTTATAAACACTTACAAATCAAAGAAATAAATGCCAATCTACAATCTAATCTTCTTCACATCTTCTAGTTCCAATCATTGTGTGAGGTTAGAAACAACTATGCAAAGAGAAGAGAAAATCACATTTATATCTATTGTGTTAATGAAGCCCTCCAAATAATTAAAAAAATATAGATAGAGACTGTCCCCTTTGTCACTATACTTGTGAGGGTTGTTCTGTAAGACTTTTTCACTCCTTACGGTACCTACCATTCATCAAGTCAATGGGTCTTCACATGCAGCTGATTATTAAATATCTCCTGACTTAGCCTGGATGGCTCCTTGTGATTTTGTCCTCACAGCAGATGTATTTTTATAACATATCTTAAGGGAGCTGTGGTGGGTCCAAATTACATGAATGAAAGTTGAAGTATCTGAAACTAAATCTCTTTCTATTACAATGCCAATATTTAAACTTCAGTGTAGCTGGCAACTGTATGACGGTGAGTGTCCATTTTCAAAGTATTTGATAAAACACACTTAGTGTTTCCCAGAAATTGCATGTCTGAAGTATTATCTGATGTATACAAATATATGGTGTTGTGGGCTTGGTATGAGTAATATTTTATTTGAAATTTCCTCTAGTGACTATGCCACAAGCACATCAATGCCAAAACTATAAACTAACATATGTTTACTTTTGAGCATATGGATGATGCAGGTAATGCAGTGAAACCTGCAAAAAATAATAAATAAAACAATTTAAGTTCTATTTTGTTAGCCAATATCTTATAAAATTGAAGTTTTCTTGTGGAATAGATTGTTTAGATCAATTTTTTACAAGACAGACTTTCATGTCTAGGATGGATTTCCTAAAAGAGAAAGAAAATCTGTTTTATCTGAAAAGCAATATTTTGACAGAGTTTCTTTTCAAGAAGAGTTTGAAAAGTTTAATTTTCAATACACACCAAAGAAAAGTTTCAGATCTTTTGAAATATCTATAACTATTAACTTAAGCATAACTCTATGCATTTGAAAAAGCAGTACATGGGAATTGCATTTAAAGCACATTTCATATACACATAAACATATGTTACAAATACATAAAGAGTAGTATATGATATATAAATATCTTCCACTTTCACAGTAGTCTGAAGAAAATGTTATTTTATTGTGAACAGATTTGCCTGGATCAATATACATTTTCTTTTGGTTGAATAGTACGGTTAAAATGGAATGTAAATTAGTTTGTGCATTTTCTGTGTAATTCTGTCTGAAATATGGAGTATATTGAGGCTATAAGTCCCACTGGAATTAATGTAACTAATCAGATAAATGAGCACACAGTATGAATTACAGAACAGCTCTAGTCTACAGGTTTGACTTCAATAGGCTGATTATGTGCAGTTTGTAAAAATGCACAAAATACTCCACTCAGATTTCACAGTCATTCAGTAGCTGAGATCTTGAAGTTTAATAACTAAACTTTCACATAGGTGTAGTAACTTTTTTCCATCTAAAATTGTAAAAAGTCTTTATTCTACAAAGTTAGGGTTTAATTCTGCTCATGGAGAAGCAGCCTATTCAATTGCTATTACTGATAATTTATGTGTGATTATTCTGCAGCAACTCCATCAGGGCACACAACTTATTTTTACTGACAGCAGAAACAAGTCCTTAATGTCGTTTTGTGACTGCAAGATAGATACAATGAGATCTGAATGACTCTATGCATCAGACCAATGAACCAGGAATCAAATAGAACTAATAGACAATAGTTTAACTGTCCTATAAAAAGAGCAATGAGCCACTGCATCTAAACTCTCCTTTTCCAAAAATGCCCAAATAACAATTTCCACAAAAGGGTTTTTAACTAGTAGCATTACCTTGCTTCCAATTTATAGATAATTTTTATTACTAAACAAGGAAACAAATAAAGTAAAGCATTACTAAAAGATACAGTTTGTAAATCTATTTTATTTGAAGACAACTTATTCATATACACGTCTACTTCAAGGCAGAATGTGAAGGCAGAAGACATAAAATGGTGTAGGGAACAGTAGGCTTTGGTTTGGAAATGCACAAAAATGATCCATGACATTTTAACTTCACATCAGCCATTAAATAAAATGATAGCTTATTATGCTTTCAATTAACTTACGTGCCATGTGGCATAATTAGGAAATTAGATATTCTGTTTGAATTTTGAAGAGCAAAATTCAATGTCAGAAGAGGGAAACATTACTTTTCCCCATTTTGGTAGTATCTAATCTAATGACACCTTTAGCACTTGTGATAGTGCAATTATTTGCATCCAGAAAACACCATTTTATATGTGTGTTTCATTTGCTGTGGATTATTACCTCTTGCAGTGTAAATGTGAAAGGGTCTTTTTCTCAGCAAGAAGTCATTTCTTTCAGACTTTCCCCTGAAATTTCAGTAGCTAATAGGAGAGCCAGGTATGTGTATCACTAATCCTTATTCTGCTTCCTGGGAAAGTAAATTATTGTTATAAATCACTTACCGCAAATACAAGAAGGAACAGATCTGTAGACTGCATCCTATACTTCTGAATATATGTAAATTGTATTGTCTCCTACTTAATTTAAAATTTAGCTTCTTGGCTTAAATTCAGTAGTAAGATCGTGAGAACTAAAAAATATTTTGGTGGAAATAATCTGTTGCATCTGTGCAATGAAAATAAGCTGGCTGATGTGAAACACAAATTAATCTGGAAACATTTTGGTTATAATAATTTAAAGGAAATTGGAAACCTTACTGATGAGTATATAAAAAGTTTTATCAGGAAATGAACTACAAATTAGGATTGTGCTTATCTTGTTTCAGCAGAATCTTATGAAGATCTTCAGTTTGTCTCAAAAGGTTAATGTAGAAGTCTTTGCACATTTCATATATTTTGATAACTGCAAATTCCTGTGTCATATTGAAACACTAAAATAATAGAGAGCAATACTTTTTCTCATTTGACATTGAAGTGTGACAGCAGGTCATTAGCTGCCAGGAACTTAATATTTTAAATGGTACAGCATCAGAGAAGAGAAAACAGCATTGTCCCCAAAGCTGAAACAATGCTGGTAGTACAGTGAGATGCACAGTATCCTTAATGACAAACCAAGCTCCTGTTGGTATTAAATAAATAGCTTGTCTCTTGGTAGAAGTGGAGTAATGTGACATGCAAAGGAGTATGGACATGAAAGAAAAAAAAGAGCAGTGACAGAGTCACAGTGTCTAAAACCCTTCCATAAGCTGCACAAAATATTGAAGAGTGCCACTGTCGAAGGGCTGTATCAGCTGCAGACAGTGACCTCTGTAAAGGGCACCCTCCATCCCCAGAGTGGGTGTTCGTCTTGCGTACTCCGCACAACCGCAGTGACAAAACGTGACAAAATAATCAATGGAAGCCAACAGAGTTAATGTTGGATAACGTAGCAAATAACAGAATAGACTAATTTTTCTTTACAATTCGAGTAAATATTATGATGGTGCCCAAGGAATATGCACAACTTCTGCAAAGACTTGCAAATACAAGTATGTTAACATATTTTTCACAAAGTGTAAGCTATGATCAAAGGTTGCAACATAACAAATAAGACAGCACCTGTCTTTCCACCAATGAATTAGCTCATTCTCTTCTGTCAATGACTAATTCAGTACCAGGATTTCAGAAAAACTCTGGAGATTTCCTGGTCCATCATAACCTAGTCTGAGAAGGAACCAGGTGACATTTTCCAAAATAAAGGGAAAATTTCTCTGTAGAACTGATTTTTTTTTTTTTACTTAACTTTAAATTTCCAGGTGACCAATATATTGAACAACACTGCAAGTACACTAACTTCATCCTTATCTCAGAGGAAGGAAAATATAAATTGCATGGCTGGTATCACGTCCTGCTTCATGCACAGGTGTTGTTGACATTCTTTGAATAAGTGACAAGCCAAAGTTAAACATTATTCTGAAAGATTTTTCTGCAAGATTGATGTCATTAAGAAGTGCTATATACAGTGGTAGTTTGAAAGCCTTTTTTTGCTTCCTGTTTACATGATACAGCATTTGCTCTGTTTCTGGAAGCCTACTGTACTCCCCAAGTTGGCTGCAGTGTCTTTACTGTCTTTGTGATCACTATCACATCAATATCAAATAAGTATGACTTTTAATAAAATAAACTATATTTATTTAACTTGCAAGTTTTTTTTTCCTAATCTTGCTTGAAAGTTTGATGAACTTTTCAACAGATATGGTTTGATTTATGACTGGTCACAATCTTTCTTCAATACAGCTTCTAGTAGTTCTGTCTTACTCCACTTAGAGCTTTTTTTCAAAAAAAAAAAGCTTTGGTATCATGGAAGAAAACATAACAATAGAATAAATAAATGTCAAGAAAAGGAGCAATATGAGGAATAAGAGGGTGAAAACTGCTTAAAGAAGGCTACATAACTCTGGACAACTGATTTCTTTCTTTTGAGGAACAGAATAACCATCCATATCTAAAGACAGTTTCCACAGGCTACAGCTGGAAGTCCTCCTCAGTAGCTGTTTTCTTAGAAAATCTCATCAACTGGATTAGAATGGTATTTTTGGATGAAATTTTAATAAAATAAAATAAAAAAAAAAGAAAGAGAGACTCAACAGGTGAAAATGAATGTTGGAGATGCATAAGATATATTGAACTGCCAAATTTTTGAGAACTTGCCTGTTACAAGAAGAGTAAAAATTAAATAATTAAAATAGCAAATCAGAGATGAACCTGTCATTACTTCTATTTATCTACCAATTTCTTTACATCTCTCACATATTACAGGCTGTAAAAAGTACCTCAGTATTACTTGTCTACTCTTTTTAAATCAGAAGTTCAGTTCTTTCTGTGTGCATAATTCTGGGAGGATACAGAGTAGTAAATATAACTGTATACATATATTCTGTCCTAGCTCCACATAGTTTTTCATCACAAGTGCTAAACATTTCTGAAAAAAATATGTTCTTTATTTCTTCATTTCTATGTTTCATACACTTACCTGAAAATACAGAAGGAGTTGCAATCATTTTGATATAGAGGTTATCATTTCTGGTAAGAGCTTCCATCCTTTGTCATTGTTTGCAGTGTGACACTGAACAAGGAATGACAGAAAGATTAGTTTTATACAAAATTCAGGATATTCTTCACTGAATGACAGCTATGGAGCACACAGTTTGCAAGATAAAATAACAATAATGTGGTTATTTCAAATGCCAGACTGAGGGTACTTTATAAATTACTGTCTGAAGCACTGAAAGTTTAGGATAGATGCCTGGAAGTGTGTTCCAGAGATAGTTTCAAATGTCTGTGTTTCAGAACCTGTTGTTTCTCTTAAGAATAATGAGTTATAAGAATAACTTCAAGAGGCAGACCACACATAAAACCAGAAAAGGGAGAAACAACAGCACTGCAACACCACAAACATTACAGGTTAAAGAAAGGAACCACTTGGTTTTTTTTAGAAAGTCTGATGAATTCAGTGAATTTTATAGTGATGTATATCGCTTTGCCATGAAACCAGAAATGAGATATTATAGATAATATGCTTGTAAAAAATAATCACACCATGCTTTCTGCTTGTTCTACACACAGGGCAGAGCTACACATACTCAAAGTCCTATGACTTTCTCCGTGGCTTTTTCTCTTGAAAGAATCATGCTCATGATCCCCTTAGTAATAGGTTTCATTAATATACAGCGTGCTTTCCTTTAAAGAATGAGGAGGGACAGCTGTTTGCATGCAGACAGCCCTGTGTGTCCATTTGAGGGAAGTAGCATTGTTGAGGCAGGTGCTTGCACCTTTTCCATCACTGCATCCTGCTGTATCCTGTCTCCTAGCACCAAGACACCTGGCACAGCTCACGACCTAGGTTTGATGAGGTTTTGCTTGAAAGCCAGATTTTCCCTAAGCAGCACTAATGACAGCAGAATGTTTTTTGTGGTAGGAAAACGTCACTGAAACTATTTCCCATGTGGGTGAATTTCCCATAGATATGGAGTCAGGGATCAAAGCAAGATCTTTTCTGGAGAGCAAAAGTGTAATGTCAGCTTTCCTGCCTGGTACAGTGGAGTTGAACTACCAGCTGCCAGGGCCAAAGGGCTGGTGTGCTACTGATGCAAATGAGACCCACAGCTCTCTGGTGTGGAGAAACCACACGAGTCATCTGAAAAACATTTGCATAACGTGGGACTTGCAGCACATCCTGACCCAGGATGTAGATGTTACTGTTTATCAGGTAAAGTGACAGTAACAGGTAGATTGTGAGTTTTCTTTCAGTGTGATAATGAAATTTCCAATAGATAATCCCCTCTAACCTCACAGGGGAGTTTATGAAGTCAATTTTACAATAAATGAACTCACAATTACTTGTAGATACTAACTGAAGAGACTGGTATCAAGTCATTAACAGGACTCAGCAATATCTTCAGTCATATCTGTTTTCCACTGAAAGCTGAATTTGGACACAATCAGATTTGTAATATGTAGCCAGGATTGCAAATTTTACATTGGGTAGACTGAGTCAGACTTTCATAAAGGAAGTAAAAAATATAAAAATGTAGGTTGACTGGCATACCAAGTATCCCTTGTTGCTATTCCAATATAAAATGCAACTAGCAATGTGCTGACATGCAAAGAGATCAAAGTATTCAGTAAGCCAGGTCTCCACTTAAAAATTAAATTAGTCTACAGAGGTACTATCCTGGAAAAAAAAAAGGCATAAAGTCTCCTGCAGTAAGATAAAACAAATTATCCAACATTCTGTGAAATAATTAGAATATCCTACAAAGAATTGCTGGCTGTTGGGATTTTTGTACATGGTAATTTCCATATTTTATTTAAAATATTGCTGAACCCAATGAATATTTTAATCACAATAAAATAGCAACTTTTTTCCTACTATAGTTCTACTCCCTACTTACAAACTTTTGGCTTATATCAGCAAGTGAGAGTACTGACACTAACAGAAGCCCAGGACATAGGCAGAAGTGGATCCATATGGAGCTGAAAAATTTCAGGCAGGTATTTCCCTGTATGTAAGGATCAAGATAAATCAGCATGTGCATGTCAGCCCTCAGAGACCTCCAAGAGAAGACAAGTTTAGAGATATCAGAAGCTGGTTCTTGCTTTCTGTATAGGGGTCTCCATCACCACTTTGAAATGTCTTGGTCTGCCAATCAGTCCCCTATCTGCATGCTCAGTAGCTGACCAAAGCACATAAATCCATAGAATGTGCTCTAGAAAATGCAGTCTATAAGAAGTTGAAGAGGAGCTTCAAATGAGGCATGTACTGTTCATACCATTGAAATATATCTTTTAACTTTTTGATGTAGGTGCTCATGGTTGGAATACTTGGTCAGGATGATAAATTCTAATTATCAGAATTCATTATTATTATTATTAACATTAGTCTGTATTTAATCAGCGCTTTTTACACATTTATCTGTATTTTATCAGCAGTATCTGAAGAAGTACTTGGGCTTACAGAAAGTGCATCCAGGGAAACACAACTGGTGAGTTATTCTTAAAGATAATTGTAGCAGTACTGAGGCTCTCAGATCATTTCCCATTATTCACCACTGCTGTAGTGTGTAGATTTCCCTTCACTTTCTGAGGCTAATCTGTGATTTTACTTGATTTTGGAAGCATTCTAGCCTGCAACTGAGACACGACGGATTTGCAAAACTTCCTGTGTGTGATTCATAGAAAATAGGAAAGAAGTGATTAGCAAACATCAGCTCCATTCTGTAACATTCTGCTTAGCTTGTTTGGGATCAGAAACTCCAAGACAACCCAGTACTAAAGAATTTCTCCAAAAGATTACTGTATGGTTGGGCTAGAGGTGTCTGTCTGTCTGCCTGCCTGTTTCTTTAGAACAACCTAGGCTTGTCAGGTGATCTATCTGCAGCTGACTTTTATTAACTGACCTTGCCACAGTAGCCTGTATTTTGATAATGTAAACCACTAACTTTTAACTACAGGATGCAACATGAAGCTGAGGGACTAAAGCCCTTTCATCCTTTAGGAACTTATTCCTATTCAGAGCTCCAGTCTCCCCCAGGGAGCCATTCAATGTAATTGTTTTTTGGATGGCTTCAGTGATTTTGCTTTAATAGAAATGCCCGCTAGGATGCTCCATGTACTTATAATTTTTTCCGTGAAAAATTCTTTGTAGTTTCTTCTTGGAGCTTGTTTTTTCTTAGAAGCTTATTTCTAGAGCTAAGAAAAGTTGAAACTTTTGATTCTATGTATATGTCACTTTTTTTGATTATGATTTACTGAGAATTTTTCTATAGATGGGAACATATTTTCCAGAATGCAACTAGCTTTACCATTTATGAAAAACAGAATTCTCTCTGTGGAGCTAATCCAAGGCTTTCTGTAAGATATCGGTGTGTCCTGAGATGAGGGCATCTAGTTTACCCTGAAATGTCCAGGATACAAATTTAATAGGAAGGGTATAATTTCCAGGTCACTAAATTATCAGAGTCTAAAAAAATAAACCTGGCTGTTACAATATCTTGCCTGCCACATCCAGATCCTGAAGTGATATTTTCTAAAGAGTTGGGAAATAGAAAGAGAATGAATACCTGGGAGCTGTGATGGAGGTTATGACTTGGGCAGAGTGCCTGGTACCTGTAGTTGTGCCACAGAGTTGCTGTTGCTTTGAGGCACATGCACAAAGCAATTTAGGTGTTACAGTGCTGCAATCAAAGCATCACATTGAAAATTAAAAACTGCTGAAGCCCAGTTCAAGCCAGCCTAAAACTTGTTTTTAAATGGCTCTGAACTGGAGTGAAGCTCTTCATTGAACACAAACTGAAGCTAAATCTGCAGTAGTTCTCCTGTATTATAGTTCAGCTAAAAATGTTATTTATTGGTTCCAAGGGCAGATGGCTTGGATGCTTTCTCTGGGTATATATGCACCTCTTTTCCATAAGGAAAACCTTTCTCACAAGCAAAAATTTGCGTAGTTATTCCTTTATCAGCCCTATGACTAGCTCAGCAATTCAAATCTTACCAGGAAACTAAAAAATAGCGTTCAACTCTCAAATAGTTGCATTTTTTCAGTTACACTGACAAAACTGAAATATCTTTTGTTCAGTAAAAATAGATACTTGTAGACTGAGAGGCATCCAGAGAGAAAATTTGGTGCAGACAGATATTTCCATTCTGAATACAGTTATCTTTAATTTATATGGAACTTGTCTGAGAAAAAAAAAATCTCATTGGAACAGAATAAGATATTCTTTCAGTAAATGGAGCAGCTTAAGGATAAGAAAATGATATTATAATTATGCTGGATGATAAAATGATGGCTAAGAATATAAAGCTTGTGAAACATAGATAAGATAGTCTTAAATTTGACAAGAATTTTGATTATAGAACAAAAATCAAGAAATTGATTCAATTTGCACACCTACAATGTGTGTTAACATATCACAACTGTGTTTATGATTACAAACTAAAAGTACCATTGGACGTAAAAGTTACACAAAAGGTAAAAATTACAAAAATGCATAATGAACTAAAAAACCCTCAAAATTACCCACTGCGTATAGAGGTTTTCTTTATGAAGGTGATTATCTGCAATTAGATGTGAAATCTCACAGCTGTTGCACAAAGAATTACCCACCTTCTCAACAACCTCTTTGTTATAATTTTGTTTAAAATGTTGATAATAATTCTGTCTAAATGTTTCTTTAACAATAAAAATGAAAGCAATCATATAAAATAATGATAATTATAATAGCACAACCACAAACTTGTTAGTAATCTACATTTACTTAGAGATATTTGCTACTAAATATTTTCTTAAAAGCTTAAATTTAACATTTTTTCTGTTCAGTTATATTAAAATTCATGGTAAAATGGAATGCTCCACTTGTTTTACAACATCAAGTAATCCACTTTTCTGAATTATCTCAGAAAACTGGGGCCCTAGGAGTTCTAGAAATCACCAACACACACACAAGGCAAAGAGGACAGAACCAGGATCTTTTCAGTGGTGACCAGAGAAAGAAGCAGAAGTGGTGAGCACAAACTGAAGCACAGCAGGCTCCCTCCGACCACCAGGAAACACTTTTTTACTGGCAGGGTGACCAAGCACAGGTGCAAGTTGCCCAGGGAGGTTGTGAAGCCTCCCTCCCACCTTAGGGGTCTTCTATCACTGTGTTCCTTGCCAACTAGCCAAAGGTGGCCTTCCTCAAGCAAAGGAGTAAATCAGATAATCTCCAGATGTGCCTGCTAACCTCAGCTATTCAGTGATTCAGTGATTCTGTGAAACATCACCCATTAAATTTTTACAGACCTGTTTCTACACAAAAACAACCTTTTAAAAGCGAAACAACTGACTACATAGACAGCTGCTTGGAAAAATCAATGTAGTTCCACATGTACAAATGTGATGGGCTTTCTTTTATTCTGGGAATAAAATCTTGTAAATATCTTTAAAGCTTAGAAAATATTTGTAAAATTTTGGCAAGTTTTCTGTTAAAGCCTCATTTTTTTTCTCTGGTGGATATAAACAGAAAAACAGACATCTGGCAGCTTAAGACTGGTTTAAGTCTCTGGACTTCACCTCAGTTTTTACTTTAAGATTTTGCTAGGGATTGTTGTGATGAAAGAATAAATTGAAGTATGGAAGAGAATTTTTCTTAAATGGTATGAAAGTAGCAATTGAATTATTTATTTCTATAGTCTGCAAGAACTCATGTCTAAAGCCAATATTAAAATCCCACCAATAAAAATACAAAAATATCAGCAATATTTTTGGCTGCAGATAAGCATAGAAGCACAAGGTTATATACAGCTAGTATCAGTAACAGACTGACTTAAAATTGTTCAGGTTAAAAACTGGGATTGTACCAGACCCTGATACTATGAGATTTTACTAAAGTAAAATGGAGTAACCAATGAAACTTTCAATATTCTTCTTCACAGGCCAATTTTATTTATTTATTTATTCACTTACTTATTTATCTGAAGTAACTATGAAATCTTTAGAAATCTTAAAAGATCATAAAAATCTGAATAGTTTTTATGTGTGGAAGAAAAGCCTTTAAGAGCGAAACCAGCTGATTGACTGATAGTGGATAAAAGTGACCATGAAAAGCGGTAAGTGTATTAAGGAGAATAAATGAATAGTGTCAACTAGTTATATCTATACGTACATAACTTCAAGAAGTCAGTTGTTCCACGGAAGGCATAAGGAGTTGCACACTTACCTGTATGCTTGTACATTTTACTGTAATACACAAACAGATGCATCATCAAGAACATGCTCATGTATTTGAGATGCCCACAATGCCAAAGGGAAGAAAGGCACACTGCAGCTGGATCTTGGACCTATCACAGAGATTAGAATACTACCTTGGGTCTTTAAAGACTTATGCTAACTACCCTGGCATCTGCTGGAGAATCTACACAGCAAGGACTGTCCAGGCGGATCCTGGAAGGCACTGGTGACAGCTTTCTGACAGGTGGTAGGGGATCCCACAGGTAATGGTGTACTGCTCAACCTCATACTAATAAACAGGGAAGATGTAAAGGTTTGAGATGTAAAGGCTAGGGGAGCAACCTAGACCATAACGACCATGAGATTGTCAGGTTCAGTACTGGGCAAGGAGGAAGCAAGGTAGCAAGTAAGATTGTAACCATGAACTTCAGGAGGGTTTACTTTGGTGTTGTCAGGGATCTTCTTGGAAGAATCCTATGGGAAGAGGCAGTGTAGAAAAGCTACATCCAAGAGAAATGGTTGATATTGATTGATAAATTGGTTGTTAAGGTTCACTGTAAGAGCCTAAACGAGAGAAGTGGTTCTTCAGGTGGCTATTCAAAATGCTGTTTATTGTATCCAAGACATTACAGCAGTCCAGGTTTGTGGGTGACAGAGCCTGTCAGCTCCAGCTGCAGACATGCCTGAAGACCTTTTAATTTTGGTTACAATGCATTATATACTTTTGGTTACAATATATTATATACTTTTATTTGCTGAGCATTTTAATATATAACAACCAATCTATACCTTTACTATAACCTATAGCTTATCATAACTACTATAATTACCATATTCTCTGATCACTGGAAGTTAGTATGTTACAGTTTAAGCTAGAAGTTGTTCTTCAGTTTTCTTGCAGTGGAAAATTCTGAGACCTTTTTTCTACTTGCAACATCGGCAGACTTGTTTGCCTGTAGAATCTTTCTGCTCGGTAAAAACATCTTTTTGTTTGTGGTCAGCTTATCCTTTGCTCTAAGTCATAAAAACCCCCTTCCAACTAACATACCCTTTGCCTTCTTAGTTATCCAATAAGACTGATTCATCAATTCTTTTCTTCTATATCAAAACTTGCTTCCATCTCTATTTCATTCTCAGATTCTACATGCAGAAATCTTTCTGCCAAGCATACATATCTGTTAAACTTTCTTGTCAAACTTTCATCCTTCTCAACAGTTCACTTTCTCCAGGCTCAAGAATAATGCATTCTGATAAGCAAAAAGTCAGGCTAAGGAGTCAAGAGAATATAGTAGATGACTAACCCAGCAGTTAATCTTCTCTGGGGCACATGGTGTGACTCTTGGTCCTGTGCAGGTACAGCAGTTGGACACAATGATCCTTGTGAGACCCTTCCAAATCAACAAGTTCTCTAATCTGGTATGTGTGCTAGGGAGTAGGTAATTGTTTTATACTAATGAATTGCTTTTTACAATGAAGAACAGTGATTTCATGCAGAGGTGTCTTGAAAGTTTAAATTTTTGTCATCTCAAAAATTATTTTCTCAATATATCCTGTATTGTCTTCTGCTTCCTATTCAGCTTGTTAACTGTTTTGGGATAGAGAACTTTTCTTCCACACTTGCCCAGTATCAACCATACTTAACATTTTAGCTCTCAGGTTTGGTCCCTCAGTACTACTTTCATACCAAGAAGAAATGGATACTATTAGGTCATACATCCCTACAAGGTCTTCGTCTCCATCTTGCAGAACTAGCATTGGAACACAGATGAAGGCCAAGCCATAGCCATTTGAAATGGCATCAATCCAAAACTAATATAAGAATTAAAGCAAGACATCACTGATCCAAAATACATCTGATGAGAAGTATATATCAAGGGAAAGAAAGGATTCAGTTCACAATATGGATTCTTTGGTGAAATGCAATACAAAGTCTCTGAACACGAACCTCACATAAGAAATCTGTTCAAAATGTGCATCTGAGGAAAAAAAATGTTTTATTCTAATGTGAAAAGGGTAATTAGGTAATGGAATATGTAATATCAGTATCCTGTAAGTTATGCTTAGTCAAACTTAGAGAGAACTATATTAATCAAAAGAAGACATCATTTTAATCTGCATCTTAGATAATGCTCATCTGAATGTGCTAGATTAATAACTGAAAAATCTGTGTGGTATGGACCTTTGCATATGTTTGGAGAAAAAAGAGAAGTTCAAAAAATCAAAATAATTTAAAATTATATTTCTTGTTCATAGTGAAAATATTGACAAAACTAATGCCACTGAAAACTAATCAGAAACTCAAAGAATGTAAATGCACTGAATCTCTGCTACAGAAATGGACTGATCTTGCAAAAATTTAGATCTCTCTTTCCATGGTTATTTGAATAGAACAATGTGAAATAGGAAAAACAAATATAAAAATTCAGTCACTTCATTCCAGTCTCTGAAGCATCAAGTCTGATTGCTATATTTATAAAAGAAACTGAAGGGGTATTCAAGTTAGCCAGGCAAAACTTCTTTCTGTATTCCCTGATACCTGTAAATGGCAAAGCTAATATATTTTGTTGAGAAAATAGCAAATCCATGTTCAGAATAGTAATTTTTATATAATGTCCTTTATATAGAGGGCTATGAGATATGGCAGTTGTAAACAAAGAGATGTGTAAAGAGATTTCTGAAACTGATTTGTTGTAGTCACAACATGAGAAATGAAAAGAAAGAAAATGAAAGAAAGTTGGAGGATAACAATGTCTCTGTTTCAGTTCTACACAAGCCTTTCTAAATCATGAAAAATAAACTTTTCATGCTTTAGCTTTTTTCCTGCTGCAAACTCAGATGTGCTTCTTTAACTTTTTCCTGAGAGAGAGATAAATTATGAATAAAGACATATATACATATATACAAATAAAAATCTTGTTTTCACATGCCAGATTAAGTAGCAATCTGATATTGACATCAGTTCTTCTGTTTCTATGCAATAGGATGACTTTCAATCATGCAGGAACAATCTGAAATTAGCAAGCTGGGAGGAAAATGTGAAAGGAAGAGAAAATATGTGTTCTATGTGTGATTAGATCTACATGGAAGTGATTAAAAGGGAACTATTGAATGGAAAACATAACTAGTACAACAGAGTAGACCAGAAACCTGAATTGAAACAGGGTAGTGTATTGAAGATGAGTAGAGTCAATTGAGCTAAAAATAACAAAGTAGAAAAATATTAAAACAGATTTAATATTGTAATTATATCACAAGTCTCAGTAACAGTATGGAAATAAATATGGATTATGTGTAGGAACAACAGAACTAGGATGCTGCTGTTTTGTGGGTTATACAATAAAAAGAGATGGTTAGTCAGCCCAACAAAGAATCTTAGTGATTAAAATTAAATGTTGTTCTATCATCATAAGTCTAAATGTTATAGGAAATGGATCCTATCAGCAGGACAAATGGCTGGTTGAGTCCTATCGTCAGCATTATTTGCTCTTATATTAATAGATTTATAGATTACCCATCAAGAAAGGGTCAAGTAGTCTGACCTTCTGTGAAGGAAAGAACTTTCCTAAATTAATTCCAGTTTGAGCTAGGACAAGTCCTCTAGAAAAATGAAATAAAATCTTATCTCAGTTTAAAAAATCCGAGTGATGATAAATCTAGCACTCCTCTCAGTAATATGTTACAAAGGTTAATATCTTCACTATTCAAAAAAAAAAAAGAAGTGGTTTTTTTCTCCTAACCTGAATATATCTGTATTCTACTTTCTGCTCAGATGTGCTGGCACACCAACGTCTCTGGTCTCTTTGTGACTACTTATAGGCTGTAATGAGGTTGCCTTTTAACCTCCTTCTTGTTAATCTAAAGAGATAGAATTTCTGGAGCCTTTCACAATGTGACTTTTAGTTACTCTTTTAATCGTTCCTGCAATTCTGCCATGAACAAAGTGTCATCTTGACTATTCTTGAATGGAGACATCAGATACAGACAGAAGCTGTGGAAGCCATTGTCTCAGTAACAAATGCATGGACTATGCTTAAATTGCTCAAGATGTGCTGTCCAGGAGTGATTCCGGGCCTCCAAGCCACGAGTTGCAGGTTCTCCTGTGTCTGTATGAGTGGTGAACCCTTCATCATGGAGTGCTCTTACACTGCACTGTATTGGACAGAAGTATCTTCTGGATTTCCTGTGATACACCCTTGGCCTCAGGATGAAGCTGCAGTGCTTGAAAATTATTATTCAGAAGTGATATTTTTGTGCTTTAAGTATAACATTAAGCATATGTAGAATATAAGTACCTATTTTCCTTTCATGAAGGAACTCTGAAGAATCAGAGTAGGCCCTATAGGCTATGGCAGGGTGAAGTAGGCAGAATTTTGTGCAGTTCCATTCCTTTTTTTCCTACACAGAATAGTGCCTGGAGCAAAGTAATGTGAATTCTACATGTAGATTATATCCAAAAGCAACCAGTTGCTTTGCTTCCAAAGCGAATTCAGGAATGAATGAAGTTACATATAGAGTGGACCAAGGAATCAGACCCCTGGGAATGAAGCCATTTGACAAGGAAAACACGTTCCAAATCTCCTATCATTCATGCCACTTCTTGTGTGTGCAAGAATGGTATTCTTGTTTGCCTAGAGAGAAGCTCCAGTAAAAGTTTAAAATTCTACTGCTTCTCTAACCAGCATCTCACATACTGACCCTAGAGAACTGTTTATAGTCTTCTGTTGAGAAAACTGATATTCTGTGTTAAAGCCTGTCCCTATTTGTCTAATGGAAAACTTGGTCTAGAACATTTCCAGCTGTTGTTAAATGGATGGATCCAGAGTGTTAGCCTCATCTGTTTTGAAATAAGGTAAGATAGAAGAGCAGCTGCATTATACTTTTTCTCATTTTATTCCCAATAATGAGCACAAGTGTTATTTCTGAGCTGAAAATTATCTACCTCATCCAGAATTAATATTCTTAAGCCTTCCTTTTTTAGAGGTAGAACATGCTAAAAGCAGAATCAAATCCTTGAGCTCTGTATATTTTAAGAATATATAGTAATAACGTTAATTTAGCTTTTATCACAGAATGTTTATATTTATTTTAGTGTCATTTAGGATAACATTTTTAACCTTCTAAGCAGTTCAGTCATGTTATTAGGTCTTCTGGTAAATAGTCAGATAGTCAAGGCTATAATAGTCTACTACAGTTCATTGAGACATCAAATAAAGAAACCAAACACAGAAAATACTGGTTTATGGTAAAATACTCTAGCCACTTTAAAATTGAGGCACATGGGGTTCTATGTCAACTTATGTGACAAGAGCTGATGTATATGCAAAGGATGCCACAATCCAGCTGTGTTGATGAGGGGTCAGAAACTTGCTTTTCCTTCAGCTTCATCAAAGGCTGAAATAATTTTGTGATGAACCTTCTACGTGCTCCCTATCTGATTAACTCAGAAGAGAAGCATTCAGAGGAGGTCTTGTCACTCAAACAAAGGAAAAAATTGACAGCAACATGTCCCTAGCATAGCTGCAGGATTTTGGCTTGCAAGAAATCCACTAATTATACACGTCAAATAAAGAACATCATCATTTTGCACATCTAGAATGAAATTATCTCCACCACAACTGTCTGTCTCCAGAGCAAGAATTTTTTCTATCTGTGGGAGCTTTTGTGTATTCTCTCACCTGTACAGCAATGGAAATACATATCTGGGGTTTGAATTTGGATTCAGACCACTTACAGATGTCTGTTTGTTAGCTCTTAAACCTGATGTTCATCACTTCAGTGTAAATTGCCTCATCTGCTTGTTTACTACTGCTTTTTAATTTTGCTTACTGAAAAATCTAGGGTCTCAGTTTTAAGGACTTCTGCATTATCAGCAGGTTTGGTTTGTTTGCTGTAGTACTGCTCTGTAGGTCATTTGTGTTAATTGAAAGTAACACAGGCCCAAAGAGGTACATCTGGTAAGTTCAATTACCACTAAACCAAGTTAGATACAATTTCTATTTTTACCCTGTTTGCATTTTGTAACTCATACCTTCAAGCCCTCTTTCCATCTGTAGTCTGTCCGTGCTTTGCCAGAAATGAACAGAAGAGCTCTGATACTGTTCAATTCTCAGAAAATGATGCACCAGAAGTATTTGCCTACTGAAGGAGTGAAACCTTTCCCCCATATATTTCAGATAATTGGGTAATTAATGATGATAAAAGACAGAAGTACACTTTTATGTGATCCGTTTAGTAAGTTGTCTTCCCTTAGTTACTAGTGATCATCTCTTCTGATTTAGTAGTGATGGTTTCTGCCTCAAGGCTTGAAAAATCAATGTTTTGCAGTATTTTCCCCTTTCTGGTATTAAACTCTGAATTTTTAGTAATTTTATGTGTTTTAGCATTTGATTTGAATATATTAAAAGCATTTTCTTGTTTTGAACCCTTCGCTAGAAAGTATTGATGTTTCAAAGCATTAGCTGTTCACTGTCATGCTCTTTGATGAAAATATGTCAAAAGACAGATCCCATGCTTAGATCATAAGAATGGGTTATTTCCATGTAATTTTTTTATTCTTTTTATTCTATTTTTCTATTCTTGCACTACTTATGTTGCATAAATTATGTCTGTCTATGCGACTGAGTGAAAGCTCTTTCCTTAAATGTACTTAAATGTGAGATACATAAGCTATACATGCACCCTTAGATAAGGGTCATATACAATTTCATAATGGGTGCTTTATTCCTTCTTGTGACCTCCTAGGGGGCTGATCAGGAGCTTTACAGCAGAAAAATGCAGATTTTTGCATCCAAACATCTCACATGGACATTAGATATACATACAATCCTGTATCAAAGGGTCTGTTTCTTCCTCTACCTTATCCCTCTGTTAAAACACAGATCTTCACTAAAAATGTCTCTTCCTTCATTACTTTTTTTCTTACTTTTAAGGAAAAAAAACTAAGATTATTTAAATAAAAGGTTTTATGACTAATCCACTCAGTGTGATTTGGAAGAGGTCTTCCCCGCACTCTTCCTAGCTTAGAAATAAATTTACCCAGGTTTCTAGAATAAATTTATTTCTTTTAGTTTAAAGACTGTCCAAAGCATTGGTACCTACAAAAAACGTTTGGGTTCTGTCAGGATTTTTTGGTGATTGTTTTTATTTTCTATATTTTTTGTTTGGGTTTTATATATATATATACATACATACATATATATATATATCCTAGTGAAGGCTTTTCTTGCTTTTACTTTCCTTCTTGTTCTGCCTGATTACTTTTTCACACCATTTTCCCTTTACAGAGCACACTCCTTTGCTTTGAAGAATCATACAGTTGTGTCTGCCCTCCAGATTTCTGCTTGTCAGTTGGTGCAAATACTGACCAATGCTCCACGTTACCTAGCTAGAGATTTCTTTCTCAGGACACACAAAATACAACAAAATCCATTCCACTGAGGAATCCAGACTGGTGTATGAGGCACTATGGCCTGTTCAGACCATCCTCCTGTGCCTCCTGGACTGAGCTCTGGTCCTTGAGCCCAGCCAGCTCCAGATGCTCGCAGTCACAGCACCACACCGTGCAGGAAGGAGGTGGCTCCCTCATCCTCCCTCATGGTGCCAAATGCCTGCACAGGACAATTTATGACTTTTGCAGGCATATCAGTGAGTTGCTGTGACCCAGTCAGAGGGAAACAGCTGGCATAGGATGAGATCTGGACAAATGCCTCGTCTGCTTCAGCAGCGTGGACAGGACCCATTCCATCTCCATCAGAGTGCAAAACCTTTTCTTGGGGCAAGCATAGCTCTCAGTGAGTTAGAGACGGGGTTTATACAGTAGCTTAAATGTTAGTCCACATTCCAGTTTTAAAGTGGTTTAAATACGAAGCAATAAGGTAACACAAGAGGGAGCAAGTCTCCACTCCACCTGTTGAAATGAGGATCCTGATGCTTCAGAGCCCAGGGAGAGAGTCTGCAGGAGGAATCTGCTGTAAAGTGACCAGCTACAGGCTATATACTGTTGCCTACTGCTTGCCCAAATATATTATACCAATATATTGGTATTATAGAGTAAGTATACCAACGATATTTACATGTGAACTGAAAATTCTATGTCTGCTTTCCCACATGCTCTGTATGAGAACTCTCTGTTCTCTATATAATGCAATTTTCATGCTTATTATGAAGTAACCAAACATGCATCTGACAGAACAAATACCTTTCTCATTGTCTACCAACGTTCTCGCTACAATATCTTAGTGTTGTTTGTAATTTTGCTTAGTTTTTAAGAGGCATTTTATTTTTTAGCATCTGTAGTTTACAAGATTTCTGTGATAAATTAGTCACTTAAATTGACCTGTCTTACATACAATACAGCTGAGGCTGGTACTTAGCTCTATGAAGATGCTAGTTGTGCAAAGATGGAAGAAAATCTCATAAACCATATCATGATGTATCTAGCATGGTGGGAGTAGGCTTGCTGTTGGACAGTCTCTCTTTGTAACATTTAATCTCATCTTCTGTCAAAAAGACATTCTGGCAAAAATATCTTTTCCTAAAATCTATCCTAATCAAACAGCAAGGCAAGAGAGCTCATGCCAGTGGATCAGTACTAGGTCAACAGAAGCTGGAAGTCTTGTCATGTCTCCCCCTTCCTGAGCACCCCTGAGAGTGCCCATGGCTCAGAGCAGCCAGCTGAGGGAGGGAAGGGCTGCTGCCAGCTCACCAGTCAGTTCCTACAGGCAATCCATAGCAAGGGAGCCCTATGGTGGCAACTAAAACTTCCCTTGGCATGAAATGAATTGAGAGAATAGAACAGACAGGACCCTCAGTCACTTATGGTGTGACTGAGGTGTGACTGACACATCAGCAACTACTCATATTAACTCTGCATCTGCCCAGGTGAACTTACAATTAGGTGTGACCTGATTTTACAGACAAATATATGGGAATACACTTATGTGATTATTTGTATATGTCCTGTATACCAACTGCATCCTGGACCATATCAGAAATAGCATGGCCAGGACCAGGAAAGGGATTCTCTCACTCTATGTGGTGCTGCTGAGGCCACACCTTGAGTATGTGGGCAGTTCCAGGTCCCTCACTGCAAAAGGTTTGCACATTGAGGTGCTGGAGCATGTCCAGAGAAGGGCAACGAAGCTGGTGAAAAGTTTAGCCACAAGTCCTATGAGGAGTAGCTGAGGGAGCTGGAATTGTTTAGCCTGGTGAAGGCTCTTATTGCTCTCTACAACTCCCTGAAAGAAGGTTGCTGCCAGGTGAGGGTTGGCCTCTTCTCCCAGGCAACCAGCAATAGTACAAAAGGATGTAGTCTTAAAACTCCACCAGAGGAGGTTTAGATTGGACATTAGGAAGAATTTCCTCGCAGAAAGGGTAACTACAAATTGTAATGGACCAGGGTGGTGGTGGAGTCACCATCCCTACAGGTATTTAAGGAAAGACTGGATGTGGCGCTTAGTGCCGTTATTTAATTGACATGGTGGTGTGAGATCATTGATTGGACTCAGTGATCTCAGAGCTTTTTCCAGCCTAATTAATTCTATGATTCTGTGGTTTGTGGTTCACATATCAGAGTCATCTTCTGTCTTCCTCTCTACTCCTGGACTCCCCTCCATCACTCAAGATGACATGCAGAACTTATTCTTCTATGGTTTGGAGGCTTTATCACATCCACCTGGAACAGCCAACTTTCCCTTCCATTTTTCCTTCTTGCAGCCTTCCCATCCCCCTGTGTAGTTTATATAGTAATGTGGGTTAAATGAAACTGAGGATTTTTACAAGGTAAGTTTTTCTCTCTTCTGTACCTTGCTCTGTGGCCTGTTGTTTCAGATCCTACAATACAGTCTGAATAATGCTATTTCCTACTGATTAGATGGGATTGTGATGCGTTGCAAAGACTCTTAGGGAATGCAAGTCCACATGTAGAATCTTAGGAAAACTGATAAGCAGCATGGTCATGTTAGACTGAGCAGAAGTTAACATGTTAAGAGAAACCTGTAGTTGCAGAATCAGTGTCTCATACAAAACATTCAGCAGGAGTGGCCAACAGGAACTATAAACCCTTTAGAGCTCATAGTCAGCGCACTGTGTTAGGCAAGTATAGCCTAATTCCCTCCCTTGTTCCCTGCAAGTGAGAAAATTGAATTTGCTGATTGAATATCCTGTTTCCCTGCAGATTGTTATAACAGCCATCATGCCATATGAAAAGAAGAATGCAGAGAGATAGCTATAGAGGTTTGTTTTTTTTTCAGCAGGTGGAAATGGCTTGCCCTGAGGTGGATAATAGAGTTTCTATCCTTACCTGTTTGCCCTCCTGAAGCAGCTTTAGAACTGCCACAGTTAAGTGAACTGGAATTTAGTTCATGGATTTAGCAATTAGGAGAAATAGAGTTTCTGAGGTCAGATTGGTGCAGCACACCTATTTTGGTTGATTTTAAAATGCTTGATTATAAATTTCTTGGCACCTGTTTCATAGGCAGCTCTGTCAACAAACAGGACCAAAGAAATCCAATACCAGTTTGATGCAAATAAGCAGATACTTCTTTATTGTGGGCACTGAGGACACGGATGATAGCTCCTCTAAAACTCAACAGACAAAATCCACCCCTTTTATATACTTTTTCTGGTAAATCATTGCTACATAAGTTCTTTTATATACTATGCATACTATGCCCATTCTTTAACCTTTACATTGATTGGTTCCAATACTTAATAACTTCATCTGTATTTTTATCCCAAAACAATCATTGACTATTTCTTCTGAGATCTACAGACTGGAATCCTCGGTATAAAAATCAAGGTGGGAAGGGTTTCCAAGAAGCACAACTGATGAACATGATGATCTTCATAGTTTCTTAACTGAAACATAAAGGTCCAGTAACTTCTTGGCAAGGTTTCTACGGTTGCACATTCCAAACACAGCACTCCCGATATTTCTATGCCTGATACTTCACAGTTTTCTACTTATAATCATAGCTCATAATCATAAATCATTTGTATTATTTGATTGGTTGTTTGATCAAAATGTTCATAACAGCTCTGTCAGCAGACAGAAAAATGAACAGAGATGAGTTGCAATCCAATCAGTCTTCAGAAGGCAAACTATCAGTCTCATGAGGTGAAGCTCTAGCTTCCCTCATGGGCTCTTCTGGAAGGCAAGAGATGCCGTTGTACTCCAGGGCCAGTTTGGCTTTGAAGCATATAACATTTGACTTTTTTTTGGGTGGCTCTGACCTTGACAATGTTGAAATTTCTAATTACAGTTGATTTTTTTTTTTTCAGATACCCTTGTCCTTTTTTATACAGTGAAAATTGCTCTGACATGAGTGACCGCATGAAACTGTACTACACAGTTTTGATCAGGGTCCCAACCCACATTAATACACGTAAAATAATAAAAATAATGGCCTTTATTAATTTGGGCCACCTCTAATTACATTTTTACTCTATTTTATGAAAGAAAATGTAAACTGTTTTTATTGTCTTAACAAATTTTATGAATTGTATACATTTATGGAGAAGAATAGATAAAGCTTCAGCTTCTTATGCTTCCTCATTGTTCTGAATGCTAGCTTTTACACAATTTTGTAAGGTACCAAAATAGAGAGCATGAATGATTAGGTCTTGTCAGAAGGTTCAGAACACAATCAATCCCATGTTTTTTCATTTTTTTTCCCAGTTCACATTTTGAAGGGTAGCGCTAATGATATTTTTACTTAGAAAATAAATAGTTCCTAAACAAGCACAATGGCTAAAATCTACAAACAAGCAATAAATAAGACAGGATATGCAGAATCAGTTTAAAAACAAAGACGTAAATATTTGCAATTCTTTCAATAAAAGTTTTGAATATTTTAAATTATACAAGGATGTGAGATAGTAACATTGTCTGAGATTGCTGAAAGTATTTGGAATTTGTGTTCCTAACTATGCTTTTTATTTCATGACAGTAGCTACCTATTGCACTCTTGCAGATATTTAGTTCATGCAAGATAAGTTACTGTTAATTTCATAGTAGTAACTGATCAAAAATTTATTATAATCACACATATTTTTCCGGTATATTTGTACCCATTGAATGAGAAAGTGTGACAGCACATAAAAATCTGAGTTTTAGTTGAACTTTCATAATTTTTAATTTTGATGAAATGGAAATTTTTAATCTGAAAAGTATCAGATTTCACAAGAGAGGGTTAAAAAAATTTTTTTTGGTCACTGACCTCAATATTTGTACCAAAAAAACGGACTCGTGTGTTTTTCATTGCACACTTTTTATGAGGAAATGGACTATGCAGTCAGCTAAAAAACATGGTTGCTAGTAAGCTGTATCTGGAAATGCCAGGGTAATGTGCATTGTCCCAAGTGACCAGGTACAGTCCCTGACCAGGGAAATTATCGGATGGGAGAAAAAGCTGAAGACTCTACCCCAAGCACCCTGTTCTTCCCTGTGTGTCAGCAGCAAGCACAGTATCCAGCCTCAAAGGTCATTGTTTTCAAAGGAAGAACCAGACAACTCTGAAAAGGTGAACAGATTATGGAAGTAAACTATTCATGAAACTAGAGTTCTCCTAATGGCACGAAGGGGCTGAAGCTTGCTTTGCTCCCTTTACTTCCAGGGTAATTGCTTGTGCCTGGACCTCAGTGAGCCCATGTCTGTTGCACTGCTAACTGTGGAGCCAAGTGTGAAATGTCGAAGGATGGGAGGCTGGAGGAGTTCACTAAATTAGCTCCCAGTTTATCATCTGCTCTACAGCTCTGTGAGGCAGTTGGGTTTCTTTGACAGTCTGACCTTTCTGTTTAAATAGGTTGCCCTGCCATGGAAATCTTCTGGGGCTTTTGAGTCCAGAAATATTTTGTGCTTAGTAAGACACTCGAAGATCCTTGAAGTCAAAACTTCCATTTGTAGTCATTCAGATTAGTTTTAGCTGTCATTCACCTCTTGCACTTATTCTTGCTTCTCCAGCCTTGCTGATTTCTTTCTTGATTTTTTAAATGCGTTTCTTGTCCAGACAACTACCTGAAGAATTATCAGGATCAGACATGGAGAAGTGCAATGACTTTAGGCAATTTCTCTTTTTTACTTCTTTTCCCAGTTATCTGAGAATCAATCAAGATGTGCACTCCCTCCCCACCCTTTCAATAGAGTGCTCAGTAATACTTCCAGTGCCTTCCCCAAGAGGTTAATTCACCATTTTCAAACTCAAGAGTAAGACCTTACATGTGTAATTTATATCTGGTTTCTGAGATAGATCTATATGCATATACATACACAATTTTTTAAGGCTCCATCTGTTTCTTTGCTTGCTTTTTAAAAAAAGACTTGGCAAATGCCTTTGTTCTATGCTGCATCTTTACAACAAGCTGCTGCACCAGGAAAGGCAGAAAAAAAAGAAAAACCCACAAAAACTTCAAAATAAGCAGCACACATTACAGCAAATAAAAAATAAGAGCAACATTAATTAAAATGTGGTCCACATCATTCCTAACTGCATCAAGTGTCAGAAATAGCAAGCAGTCCAATCACATTTAGAAATAATTAATGGGAACTCTGTAGTAAATTAACATAATAAATAACATTATAATTACAGGAATTATACATAAAATTACTAAGAAATAATCAACATTAGCAAGAGACATTTGTTACTGCATTTGTGTTTACATAATTCACAGTTGCATCACTCACTGAAAATTATTGCAAGACAAATGGCAGCTAACCAGTATTAGAAAATATCAAATCAGTATTCTTGGGATACTAGTCAGCCACAGAGGTGTTGAATGACTGGTTTTTCCTTAGTGAATGGTTAATTCACCAAAACACACCTTGTCAAACAAAGAGTTTGGTTTGTCTCAGAGCTGATGGGATTGAAGCTGTAGTACTTCATGCTTCTCATATAGCATCTCGGAAGGCAGCACATTTGCTCAATTTAGGATAAAAAAAATGTTACATTTTTAATCAATACTTCAACCCACCCCACTGACTTCATCCAAATGCATCCCACCTCGTCTTGTTCTTCTTTTTCTGTGCAGAGATTGAGTTAGTGGCTCCAACATCTCTGTTGGATCTGTGAAGGCATTGCTTTTCTGCTTTCTGTAAATAATTTGAATGTATAAAAATTGGAACTCAGTTTTTCTACTTGTGTGTTCTAATCTCCAGGATAGTTCACTGCTCCATATGAGACATCTCACACATATCTAATTTGAAATTTTCTGAAAGGAAAGACTGTAAAGCTGTTCACCTGAAGCAAAGGACCTAAGTTCAAATTTGTTCTTCCTCTAATGCAGGAGAAGGAACAGAATATATTTTTTCTTACATTCTCTCTATTTTAGTAAAATGAGTGGAGTATTATGACACAGAATACCCTTAATAATCTCTTCATGGAGTTTTATCTGTTCTGGGAAATAATTAAATAATCATTCTGTTACCTGTAGGAAGCTGGCTAGACCCTTGTATATATTACTGGCATTTATATAAAATTCTCCTTTCCCATCTCTCAGCAGCATATTTTATCTACCCAGGGCTTATGTATCTTCAATTTTCATTCAGTTCTCTATTTATGTTGAAATTGTTATGCTTTAAAGACACTAAACATAAAAGAATATACTGGAATTCAGCAGAGGCAAACACAGGGTCACTTGTAGGCTGTTTACTTCTGTCTGTAATGAAGTCCTAGAGATGTATAGGACTACATTGCAAAAGCTGTAGAAGTAAGATTAGGTTTTCAGTTCATTATGCATTTAAACTCTTAATTAAAATGTTGTCCATATTTTAATTTGTAATGAAACAATTGGGATTAAAAAGAAATAGAATGGTTATATCCATGGAAGGACAACAGGCTTATGTGTGTTTTATATAAAACACAGTAACCCTATTGTAAACTCTGAATTTTCTCACAGGGAAATTTATATTAGATCTAAAATATATTAAATGTGAACAGAGAAAACCAAGTTAGCATTGATGGAATTGAAAATGAATTTTCCCATTTTGGGAGGAAGTCAAAATATGCTTTCAATTATATTAATGGGTAATATTATGCTGGTGCTCCTTAATAATTAAATCATGCATCAAAAAACACCATGCTATGCTGAATTGCTTTGCCCACAATTGGAAATTCTCCAGTGGTTTCTAATATTACAATAGCAGTCTATTGTAACCTAATAGTATGTGTATATATATATAGATAGATAGACAGACAGACAGATGGATAGATAGATAGATAGACAGATAGATAGATAGATAGATAGATAGATAGACAGATAGATAGATAGATAGATGATAGATAATAGGGTCTATTGGCTTAGTGGAACTTTCACTACCTGCTTTAGCTAGGTAAGGTAGCCAGCCTGGATCCCAGCACTGAAAACAATCCATCTCAGGATCCCTTGAACTACCCTCTGCAGGAACTTACTCCAACCTGCTGATGGTGAAGGCTACAGAGAATGCCTTAGCAAATGGACAATTTGGATGGCCAAAACTGAGTGGTGTCAATGCTTCTCCCCAATTCAGCACCCAACATGAGCACACTGGCTCTATATACTACAAATGTCAAGTAACCTTTGAAAGAGCCTTGAGTTCTTGGTGTCTGTTTCTACCTTGTTTCCCACTTTCTTTTCCTTGCAGTTTGCTAGATGTGTAGATCAAGAATTTAAAATAAATTAAGTGCCTAAAGTGTCAAACTGGTATCTAAAGGGATTTTCAAAAGTATTTAAGTGCAGTAGGAGTTAAAAGATGTATCTTCAAAGGAACCTCTGAAGAGAATTTTCCTTTAAATCAGTGAAAATCAGAAAATTCTTGGAAATCCCAGGTATCATCTATGCTTTCTAGGTACCTAAACTTTCTACGTACCTGAACACTGCTACAAGTCTGTCCAACAGTCCTTTGTAAAGGTTCTCCTTTTATACTGCCATATTGATGTTTGCCACAGATTTTGCCAGAAAACAACTCCAAGCGTGTAAACTCCTCAAGATTATTTTTAATTTCCAAGATGTATTTTCTGTGACAGCATGAAGTATTTCATTATATTTTTGAGTAGTGGGATTAGAGAAAGATCAAAAGGGGGACATCAACAGGTTGAAAGGGTGCTCAACGTGATAATGGGTGTGCACACATAATACATGTAGATCAAAAACCCATTGAAACAAAATATGAAATTTTTGACTTTTCTGAGACTTTAAGCCATATTTTGCACTAAAATAAAAGCCAGTCTGTCTTTATTCAAAACCAAATCAGTACAGCAAATCAAATGCCTCCTTTCACATGCTGCAATCTTTCATTTGACGTTTCTGCTAGTATTTGTTACCATAAAGAACTCCACGGGGGATTCCTCCTAAGCAATGTGGTAAATGGTAAGATGCTAGGCAGCAGAGGAACAGCTATACAGCAAAGCCTATCAGTTCTCATGGTTTTAACCATAGCAGGTTAGGTTTGACTGTGAAGAAAGAGGCAAGTCCACAGCACTGTTTCTGAAGAGAAGCCTTTCCAGTCTCTGTAAAGAACTTGGTAAATATGGGTTACTTCACTCATTCACCCTACTTTGTTTCTGACATTGCTAATCCTGTTGCTGTAGCTATGTAGCATTTTTCAATTAGCTTTGCAAAGAGTAATTTGTCATCTCTACTGTGGAGCAGGCTTGGGAGTTTAGACTAGTTTCTGCCTAGAAAAATTAATTACTGTGATAAACCCCCAGATATCAATTGTCTTTCCTGGGAAATCTTAAACTTCATTATCTCTAAGAGGGGGTTACACTAATTTTTGTTTTCTTGCTAACTGCTTACTGTTGCTTGTCTGTGCTCCAAAACATTAGTGGCAGAACAGCATATTTTATTTCTCTTCTTAGGGGAAGAGCCAGTTTTGATACTCTAATAGAGACATGCATCTTCTGGTTGTGCATCACTAGGCAGACTTGTCCACAAGAGACATTAAAAGTGAGTTTTAGTAGTGGCTACAACAGAAAAGTACTGACTTGCCCAGTTCCCTGAGGATAGCATCTTGTGGTTAACTTTCAGAGCTTAGATGGTGCTCAGACACGAAGGAAGGCTGTCACTCAGGTCAGAGGGAAAATCTTAAGAGTGGCAGAGCAGATACTGCAAACAGCAAGAAGAAGGCTCAAAAATGGCATATATTGGATTTACTTTGTCCAAATTTAATTCAAAACAAATTGCTGCTGTGTAGAAATAATAGGAGAAAGACCAGGATTCAGAAAGATTTGAGGTATGATTTAAAATTAGTAAACAATATTTTGATTTTTCATTAAATTAAAGGTGATGGATATGTTGCTGCTTAAGGATGGCTATTTACACTGTTAATCTGTCACTGCAAAACCTCCCTGCAAAAGCTGTCTGCTTTTCTGTATTGTGTTGAACATAAGGGTGGCTCTCTTTCCATTTACCCTCTCACTCCAAATTCTTTTCCAGGGAGGCTTAAAATGCATCATATTCTTATGTGTCTTGAACTCTTGTAACTTGAAGAATAACTAACTGCTCTAGAAATTATGAAGAAGCAATGTTAACTCGTTGAGTCACAAGAACTAGTTTCTGGGTAGGTGATTCAGATGAAAAGGGATAGGTATATTTTTCTGCCTAGATCACCTGTAAGTTCTAGGAGCAGCAAACTGTTTCTCATTAAGTAACTGAAAAATAGAGGGAGAGGGGAGAAAGAAGTACTGATTAAATAAATATTGCAAGAGTTAATAAAGTTCACAAAAGCATTATCTCATTGCTGGAATTCAAAAAGCATATGGAATTGAGATTCCCAATAAATCATAATCCTGTAGCTGTTGGAGAATCTACTGAGAAAATAGGCTTCAGGAGGCAACCTCATTGTTTTGTGTAGCTTGCTCAGACAGAGCACAGAGAAGCCAGCTGCTGGAAGAATTGTTCCAAAGGACTTGTGCTGCTGCCATCACCTTACAGCTCTTTAAGGTGCTAGTGGCTCCAAATAAGAACACAGAAAAAGCATGTCTCTTTTTTTAAGTCTTGTCTAGTGAATATGTGTCCTTGCAACAGGGGAGCTTGAGATGTAATGAGGCCTAGAAGTCCCCTGCTTTTGTGCACAGTTCAGTTCTGTAGAACTGACACATTGCTTAGGGAAAATACAAAAGAAAACTGACTGAATTCTGTTGTTATCAACTAGCATCACAGATCTCTGGGTTTTTTCCTTTCTTTTTCTTCCTTTCTCTCTAAAGTTATGACTTGTGTTACAGCTCATTAGCTAAAGTCAACTCTTCACTGCAATTAATTCAGTAAGAAAACCCACATATTTTCTATTTTTTTCATTCATTCTGCCTTTTTATCTGTTCAGCAGTGATTAGTCTGATCACTGAAAACATTTTTATTTCTCCATATAATCATAATAGATAAGCAATCCTATTTTATCTTTTCTGAAATAAAAAGCTTTTGCTCAGGCTGAAAAGTAATTATCAGTGATGGATTTTTTTAAAGGTAGTTTGTTCTGCTATCTCTATTAAAAAATTTGTTAATTAAATTCTTTGCATTCCTGTGTTCTTCCTAAACTCAAAACAACCTGAAGTTATTACTGTTTAGAGCAGGTTTGTAGATTTCTGGAGACCTCTATTACCCTATTAAGCCTTCTACCAATAAATCATTTGGAGAAAACGGGGATGGAGGCGAGGAGTAAAGATCAAAAATAGTAATGAAGGAGTAGGAAATTTAAGATTAATATGTCTCAGGATTTCTGCATCAGACAAGGTGAGGAAATGTCCATCCTGGTGTCATTATTTCAGCAAAAGTCTTTGTTTTGGATTTTGATTGATTTCCAGCAAACAATTGACTTAAGTGTGAGAGAATGCTCAGTTATATTTTAGGAATATTGTATCTGTTCTCATTTTCACCATGAGGAGGGGACTATGTGCAATAGATACTTAAAATGGCCTGCTATATCTCCACAGTTCAAAAATGAGATCAAGCATATGTGGTACAGAAATACCACAGAGGAGACACATAAATGGCTCAAGATACAAAATAAAAAGGTTGTTATTGCACTCAATGTACATTCTTACTACAAGAATCTTGCATACTCTTCTGTAATCATAATATGAACCACCACTTTGTTAATGTAATATTTTTTCATGCCTTTGGGTCAGCTAGAGCTCACCCAATATGCCTGGTAAGGAAATAAGATGGGATGCAAATTTGTGTTTCTATGTGTAGGTATTATGCTTCTTTGTATAAAAAGTTAATGCACTTTTTATTAAATAAAAATAGAGACAGGGGTTACAAAAAGCTCGAGTCATTCTTAAAAATGGGGAATAGAACATCGTTCATTCTCCAAAAAATGCTTTTATCACTGGGTCAGGAAATTGATCATCTTTATGAGTGTTCATTCTTCCTCTGATTCCAGTTAATCCTCTAATATGCCATGCAAAGATGAACAACTGCTTTATCTCTTTTTAAAAATATATTATAGCTTAATTGTTTTAGATTGACCTTACTGAGTTAAAAATGTGAATTTTATTCCAGTCAATAACAGAAAAAATTTGAATGCAGGTATACAACTGCCTATCTAAACCTCATAACTGTTGAACTGTTGGCTAAAATCACTTGGCCTTGATTTGAAGGGAACACTTGACCTCTTCTTTTGTCAGGGGAGACTTGGGCTACACCCTGCATGGGAGGCCTGAGTAATGTAAGGGCTGAGTGAAGTGCAGAGTCCTTACAGCTCAGAGATGCCCAGAGAGGGAGAGGATTTGTGCATTTCCATTAGCCAAGAAGGTTAACTTGGATCTCCCTTGTGCCACCTCAGCTTCTCCTGACAAAGGGATGCAAAAGGGGTTGGTAGGATTCTGACCACACAGCAAAGCAGGTGGGGAAGATAGGGCATTTTCTGCCTTTGCTCCTCTGCAGGAAGGCAGAGTGGAGTCTTCTTGGCACAAACATTATCAGGCTCCAGCTCAAGCCATGAGCTGGACCGTATTAGAAAATGTTCTTCAGCTCTTGCTCGCCATGTTGATTCTGAAGGTTCTTGGTTTTGTTTTTGGTTTTTTCTGTTTGTTTNTTTTTTTTTTTTTTGGTTTTTTTTTTTTTTTTTTTTTTTTGGTTTTTTTTTTTTTTTTTTTTTTTTTTTCTGAAATACATGATTCTTCCTATGTATTGTATAAACTGTGTAGCTCAGGACTCTGGATTTCACTTTTGTTCCCGCATCTCATTTCCTTTCTAAATTTAAATTTTATTTTTCTTCAGAAGCTATGGGAGTTGGGCTTTTAGGTGCAATTGTTGCATCAGCTGTGCAACAGTGTTTTACCCACGAAAAGAAAAAAGCTGCCATGAACACTTTTAAAGAGCAGGTATCGCTCATAGAATCATAGAATGGTTTGAGTTGGAAAGGACTTTAAATATCATCTAGTTCCAACTTTCTGCCGTGGGAAGGGACACCTTCTATGAGACCAGATTGCTCAAAGCTCTGCCCAACCTGGCCTTGAACACTTCCAGGGGTTGGGCATCCACTTCTGGAGCCTGCCCAGCTTCTCTGGTCAACGTAATTTCAATGTTGTTCCTTCTGTGGGATATAAGGAACAAACAAACAGATGGTAATTCTGCATAATTCACGAGTCTAATGGCAACTGTTATGATATTACAGCATGATATGATGTTAAAACTCCATACTCTACTGGTATGATTTATCACTTAATCTTTACTAGCACTTTCTATATTTTGATATGCTAGACAGTGGTCTAAAGATCTAGAAAAGTGAGAAAAAAGTCCCTTATAATTTCTTCCTTTCCCTCAGATTTTTACATAGCTTCAGAAGAGTCTTATTTTTTTTTCTAATTTCTCATTGTTAATGAAATCAGTTTTTGTCTCATTTTCTTGGAAATTTCTCTTATAACTTCAAACACAACATTTTCTTTACCCCAGTTTTAGCTCTGAGTGGGTTTTGATGTTCAAGAAATTGTATTTTCTCACTTCATGACGTGTATAAATGTTGCAGTATGTATTTTCAACAATACTTCTATTGTATTGTCTGGTTATAGCACATCATTGTCTGCACAATTATCTCGTGTCATAATGCATATGCTAAAAAAAAATAATAGTAGCTGACACTAATAGAAATACTCTACGCTATCTTCTACAACACAGAGAAGTCTTGAGAGTAAAATTTACTTGTTTGCTACTGGGGTTTTTTTTGTGCCTATAGAATATGTTATT
>VWZV01010108.1:5344-19456 GCA_013397155.1 Irena cyanogastra | reverse complement strand
AAAAAAAAAAAAAAAAAGAGTAAAGAGACAATTCTCAAGTCTCTGTCTCTCATGCCATATGTCTTCAGCCATTTCAAAATCAATGGGAGTCTTGATTATGGAAAGTCCTACTCCTACTGAATTTTAAAATGTTAAATCAGTGCTATTTCCACATTGGTCTTTCTTGAAACGTTTACCATAACATGCTATTTTCCCTGCCAGAAATCAAATGTATTCCATACAGCATAATGAAGGACTATGTGTGTTGATTTCAAACTTAACAGAAATTGTTCCATTTGACACTTTGAAATATTGTTTTGTATATATGAACCAGCAGAATATGGTATGCATAAACACAACACTATCTTTGCCAAAAGATAATCACAAGCTTTGATACACCACAGCAATAACTCTTTCCAAGATGCTGTGATTAGAGGCCTCCTAAGTATTTATGGAAAAGAAAAAAGATATTATAGTTTAGATGATAAATAATAATATGTTCAATCTAGAACTGCCAAAAAGAAAAAACCTTTTTATTTCTCAATATGTATTTTAAATATTATTTAGTTAATGTTTATTCAGCTGTACCTGAAAAAACAAATACTGCTATCGTGTTTCTGCAACTAACAGTATGCTTTCATTAAAAACCAAGCTATTTTGTCTTTGGTTTAGAATTTTGTAAGGAGATACAGATCCAAACTCTTGCAAAGCTGCAGTCTCACAGGCAGTCACCAAGTCACTATTATGTGTGGGAGGATAATTTCTTTCTGTGCATTAGCAAAGCTTTATGGATTGGGGACTTTGGCAAGTTACTCTTGTTTCTGTCCTTTCGTTTTTTAAATGAACTCTTGGAAATACTCAATTTATGTATAGGAAGGACATGGATGTGATAAGGGGCAGGGGTCTAAATTGTCCCTTTACAAAATTAACATCAGGATTTTCACTTATGGATATTTTGTTGATTTTTAGAGCTTATATGTTGGTGGAAGACATACACTCAGAAAAACAAGTGCCTTTAAAATACTGCTGATACTGACAGAAAAGAACAGCAACATAGATAAATATTGATTAATTTCTGTTTTCTATCCAATTATAGCTAAGAAACTTCCCTGGCTCCAAAATTACATAGCAATATAACTTAATAGTCATAACTTCTACAGAACTGACTATGCTGTATACATTTTGTGTAACTACTGAGGTTGCCATAATGTGCCATAATATTCACTAAAATGTCTTTATGCTTGCTAATGGATGATTCTTTCTTTTAAGAATTCCAAATTATATGTTAAAAGTACTTATTGTAAAATGGTTTCCTATGAGAAATTAGTTTCTTTCTAGTGTTATCAAGCCTTTTATGCTTCAAACTTGTTCTGTCATACATGAAGTCCTGAAAATTGACAAACATTAAATCTATGATATATATTAAATTATTGAATATTCAGAAACAACTTACTGTCGCTGTAAGTGTAAAAAATGACCCCATCCTTTATTAACAAGAAAACAGTGCCACCATAATCTGCAGGTGGGCTACAATATATCAAAACAATTAGGTTTTGTGTAATTCAAGCTGTAAATAAAACAGGACCATTGCTATGGTTGCACCTTCTGCTCCACATCAGGTGACCATGCAACAACTGCAGGAAGCTGAGAAAAGGTTTATGTAAGGATGTGTGGTCTGTGATTCCATCTGCTTCAGTAAGATTAGCAGATCAAGGAGATTTCAATGGGTTAATAAGTGAAAGGGAAAGTAATAAACAAAATCACAGTCCCAAACCATAACAGAAACTGTTCAGCTGCCATTTGATGGAGTCTTGGAGAAAGCCAGCTTGAACTTTAAAACTGATAAGAACCTGGGCTTTATGACTGATAAGAAGGCAGAAATAATATGAACACAAGGATTTGGATATTTGACGGAGCCTGTGGCACTAGACAAAACTTATTGAGAAATGTTTAAGGTGCAGTAACTAGTGAGGAACAATAGAGAGAAGCAAATACTAAAAGAGATGATCATGTAATCAGTTACCAGTCTGCTCAATAGCTGCAGCCATCAAATCTTCTTTCTGGACCCATTCTCAATGGTCTTTCTATGCTCACTTTTTAACCCATGTGTGAGTACTGCAGCATCTGAGGTTGGAACACTTGGGAAGTACCAGAAACAGAAGAAAGACCCTGGAGAAAGCACATATGAGGGCTGAGTGAATTGCAGTCTTTACAGCTCAGAGATGCCCAGAGAGGGAGCCGTGATGCCAGCAACTGGAAGGAGTGAGGAGCTCAGCAGCTGGGAGGCACCTGGGTCACACAGTTCCAGTGTTTGCTGTGGAGCAGCTGGAGGTTTGCAGTGCCTGGTGCAAGTGCCAGAAATCAGAGTCAAAATTTGGCCACAGGGCCCTTTGTGCCTGTGGTGCCAGGCAGCTGGAGCAAGTGAGGATCCCAGCAGCAGGTGGAGCACAGATAGGAGTCACGTACCTGCAGGCCAGCAGGCACAGGGACCACTGCCTACAGAGCTGCCTCTGGGTGTGTGGGTGTGGGCCAGATGGCAAGTGAGTGGTCTCAGGACCTTGTGGAGGGTCCACACTGGTACTGGGTGCAGGGGAAATGAGGATGGAGGCTAAGACAAGTGGGAGAGTTCATGTGTGTTTGCGAGACATCACCAAGCTGGGCTGGCCAGTGGGTGGTAGATCAGTGGAGCAGGTTAGAGTGTCTGGAAGGCAATAAGGGTAGCAGTCAGACTGTGGGGGTGCTTGAGGGATCTGTGAATGCATGTGCAAGTACGTGTGTAAATCCAGGGGCATTTGTAGGAGCTTCAGGCCTGACTGACTGGAGGACTGAAGCACAGAAGTGGGCTGTGTAAGGCTGTGTGTCACTTCAGTTCTGGTAACTGACATACTCCCAGTACACGTGGATGTTGCTAAATGACACTGTTACCTGGCAGTGAGGTAGACAGATCTGTCAGTGTCCTCTGCTCATGGCTGGGAGGAGCACTCTGTGGGGCTGACTTTCAGTGGGACTTAGAAAAACTCAGCAGCAAGCTCTGGCCTTTCCCAAGAGAGAGCTGCTTTCCTTTCCAAGGACAGTTCTGTGGAGAATTTTGGTTCTCAAGAAATGGACTGAAAAAAGTTTTTGTAAGCTTCCCTCATTCTCAAAACAACAGCTGTTGTCTCCTCTTTGCTTACTTTTCCCTTTCTGTCTGTTCTCAAAACATGCTGTCTCTGCCTCAACCAACAGTGGTAGAGAGATGTTCTGCCATTTAGCCAATCCCATAATTGTTAGCAAAAGATAGTATAAAAAGAGACACCTTGTTCAATAAAGAAGCCTTCTGATCATGAAATGTGGAGTTCTTCATTTTGCCCTCTGGGAACAGTGACAACACTCAGCCTTGCTGCTGGCTGGAATTGTAAATGGGATTGCAGCACTTGTGCCCAGCTCTGGATAAACCTGAGCTTCAGGGCACCCCAGGCTGGGCACCTGGGCAGGAGAAATCCCTTGGTCCTCTGTTGGTCCTTACAGCATCCCTCAGCAGCTTTAACATCTATGGAAACACAAATGATCCATAAGCATAATAACCACTTTCTCATCAAAGCACCTCATCTGTCAATTTTGCAAGAAATTCCACTGTTAAGAGGAGCAGAACCTGATCTAATATCACCATTTGCAAAAGCACTTAGCAGATAAAATATTAACATGTGTGCATGCAATGCATTATTACAGACTTGAAGGTGCCAGATTGGTTACACCAGATTTTGAAAATGCTGACTGTTTTTTTACACATATCTATAGCAATAGCCAGAAAAGTTTCTGTATTAGTTTGTCCAAATTGACATCAAAGTGACTGTACTGTCTTGGCCTTTGTTGCATATATGCAAAATTGAAATTTCATCTGACATTAATGAAAGCAGGTTTTTTTGCTTTATGAAGGAAGCCAGTTATAACAAATTATAGAATTGCAGAATTAAATAATTACGTTTGGTTTCTTTGTCACTGAGAAAATTGATGAGGCTGACACTTAAAACTATCTAGGAGTTAATTTTTAAGGGCATAAAGTGTAGGATAGAAAAATTATTTGTGTTTAAAATATAAATGATGGTCGCTTGGTATATATACTCAGATTGCAAGAGTGGATGTGAAAATTAATGTACACCATGAAGAGGAAACTGTTTCAATTTCAAAGTAAACATACATATGGGGTAGTTACGGATCTATTCAATCTCATCACACAAACCACCTTACTACTTTATGAAAAGCAAAATGCTGTACTGTTTTAAAGTAGTGTTTTAAAATGGTTGAATATTGTACTATTGGAAATTTGATTAAACAAAGAAGACAGATGCCAATTTATAGGTCTCTAGTCTACTGTACCAAGATCAATAAAATAGTACTGATATGCCAATAAATGATTTAAACAACCTGAGAGCAGGGGTTTTTTTTGTGGCTTGAGCCAAGCAATAGGAGATTCACACTATCACAGAAATAAGAGTAATGGTCTCAATTGAGATGTTAAAAGCATAGCTCTCTGTATTTCTGTATCATGACACCCAGATGTGGACTTTATTAAAATGCTAACAATATTCTGCAGTAGCTCCACAATAAAATGTAGTGTTAGATTTCTTCTGTGTGTGGAATCAGAAGACAGATAGAGAGACTTTTAAAATGCATTTGTATAAAAGTGGGGTTTTTTTTGTACCTCAGAATTAAAGTGCAACATTGTGGACCTTCTCTGCACACCATTAAAAAAAAAAGAATTGGATTGAGCAAAATCTGCCATGCCTTTGTAAAAATTAAAATATATTAAATCTATAAAGAATAAATGCTGTAAACAGTTTTAATGTTCTTTGGAAGTGGGCATACTTATAAGAAGCAGCCTAGTTAACATGATGCATGTATATGGTTTATAGCAATGACTGTATGCACTGTAACAAGCTGCAATGTCTAAAATTTCTCATAAATTCTTTGCATCTGTAACTGTGCATCAGAAAATGAAAAATAAAACGAGAGTATTACTTCCACTGAGAAACTAGACATTTAAAATTGGATAGGGAGTCTTGTAGCTCTTTGATATTGCTGGTGTTTGAGAGTTTTTCACTGGTTATGAAATTTGTTTTCTTGAAGTAAATACATTTTTCTCCAATTGCTGAGTCTTCACTTAATTTATGCATACTGTAATAAACATACCTGATGTGTAATTATATTTTTATGTGCCTTCATAGTGTTAGTCAAAATAACAGTTGCTGTGTCATAGATCTCTCTGATACAGGTGAAAGAGGAGAAAAGAAAAACCTTGGATACAACAAAATCAATAAATGATTTGCAGTACTGGCAGCTAGGTGACTCATGAGGGTCAATAACAAAAAAAAAGAAGGTTTTACTGCAGGCATTCTAGTTGGTAATCACTTAGTGACACTTTTTTTTCAAGCTGTCCTTTTGCCTAAGGTATAGCTAGAGCATGGACACTTGTCACTACATAGTCTATTTTTTCCTGACAATTAGAACAGTATATATGAAGTAGAAAAGGAAAATTCACTGTACCACACTGTGAGGTCACTTGTGAGAGATTAACAGATTTTCACTATTTGATGATCACTTTGGAGAGAAACCAATCAAATAAAACACAGAAAACCCCAACCAAAGAGAAAGTCCTATTTGCTTTAATTTATGACATGCAGTAGATAATTACATGTTATAAACTTTAATTAAGTCTTCTTGCTGTTGCCAAAAAAAAAGTAGAAAATTATGTTCTAGTAATTTTTAATGGTATCTAGAAGTAAGTATCACTTGAAGTTTAAGGCATATTCAGAAGAACTCTCAGTTGTGGTAGCACTGTGTTAATGATACTGCCTGATTTTCCACCCAATCCATTCTGTGGGAGTCATGTTACTATTACAAACACAAAACAGACAGGTCAGGAGTTCATGTTTCTGAAAATATTTCAGTCTCATATATAATACTGACTTTCGTGATTTTTAAGGCAGAACTAGAGAGAGGAGAAGAAAAAATACAGATTAAAACATGTTAGATATGGTAGCCTGACCTCTATCCTGTCCAAGGAAAACTGTTACAAAACCAATATTATATAAATATTTAAAATCACAGTATAAAGGATCATAATATTTAAAAGCAATAGGCATGCCATGGTTTCTAAACCAGAGTCTTCCTGTTCAGAACTGTAGTTGTGACTACGTTATACAGCATATCCCAAGTGCAGAGTGAGAAGACTGCCCTGAGCATCACATCATGATGTCCCTGAATTTTCTTCTAAAGGAAGCAGAGAATGGCAGTAGAGAGGGAGTGATGGTTTGCTGTGACATATCTCCCAGATGGAGAAAGGCTGGGGACTACAGCTCAGAGGTGTTGACCAGGACACACAGCACTCATCCAAGGATGCACCAAGGATTCGCCCTGGGAGATGTGATTTCTCTTTTGGTTTGTTTGGTTTGTTTGTTTGGTGGCTTATTTGGGGTTCTTGTGGTTTTGGTTTTTGGTTTTTTTTTGTGTATGGTGTTAATAAATTTTTCCATACTGATTGTTTATGAACATTCAATATGTTGGAGAAACATTTATTTTTTTAAAAATGTCTACTTTATTTTTAAACTTCCTCAGAATATCACAGTAAACCAATTGTTGTCATCTAGCACTGCCAACAAGAAAAAAAACCATAAGCGTACTCTGTCACCAGAAACTGGTTTGATAATAATGAAAAAAAAAAGTGCAACGGCAAAACAGAAGAAAAAATTTCTCTGCATTGCTGAAAGCAACAAATGCATGTGCTTTACATTATTTTAAAAGTATGCTATGTTTATGCTTTGGATTTTCAGATTTCTGTATCAATGTTAAGTAATGAAAGGTCTACAGGGCTTGATGTTATGTTGCTACTTACCCTATCACTATATGGTCAGAAGAGGGGGGGTTTCTGCTTTTTACACAGAACTCAGATAGGTAGGAAACCTTACATAGAGCTTTGATTTCACCTTGAACCCAAGGCTCTTATTCAAACAAGTAGATAGATACATAGATATTGTGTCCTTATGATTCAGCTCCTTCTGATGCTCTCAAAATTTAAATATATCTCTGTGTTGTCTAATGTGGGTTTAGGACTGACTCTCTATCCATTAACATTGGAATCCATTTTATGCATCATACTGAATTAAATTTTAAGACTTACTGCCATGTATATTCAAAAAAAATTTAACTTGGAAATTCTGATTTGGTTCTAATTTACTTACTGGTCTGTAGACGGTGAGAGCAGGTATCCTTTGTATTCATAAAGCTTCTGAAAATAAATACCACTGGCTTCATACTCCATTTATAGAAGTAAAGTTGACAGTAATTTCATGATTTTCTAAACAGGCCAATGTCATCGAATGGGTGGGCAGTAGAAATCAAATTTCATATGGTATTCAGAAAGTGACTTCTAGTTAGATATGCCAGGAAAAGAGAGTAATTACCTCCCCAATGATTGTATGGCAAATTTAATATTCTGCAGAACCAAAACTAGCTGTAAAATTTTTAGAAATTATTTAAAATTAACTGTTCTCTAACCCACTTTTTAAATATCATTCTTTGGAACAATAAATCTTCTTCAATTAAATGTAAGATTGGTAATTTACAGGATCTAGGCACTAAGATGGATTTTAGCTATTTCATAGAGTTAAAAGCATAAGACACCTGGATATTTTAATCATAATTTCTGGTACGTTGCTAGCTAAAAGGCGATACATCTTTTACCTTGATTAAATCCTGTCTAGGCTCAAATTTTAGATTGCACTATAGAGAGAGAAAATCAAGGACTAGGAAATCAAGGTTTAAAATAAGATACAGCCAAAAAATTCAAGAAAATGATCCAAATTTTGTCACTGAAACAGTGATTTCTTTGCCAATCTAAAGAAAACTTGTTTTCATTCCCAAATTGGGATTTCATTGTGATCATAACTTTCTGAGTCAGTCAAGGGAATGAAATTCTTGAGATGCTGTTGTCTACTCTCTGTAAACTTCAGGATAGTCTATTTAGTCTAAAATCTGTAATGCTTCATAGAAAACAAAGAAAGAAAAGCTGATTATTACAAATCAGTTCTACAGGAAAAGAAGGAGAAAGTAATCCTGACTCCTACAAGAACCAAGCTGAAGCCATGAAACACAAGATTTGATAACGTGCATGTTATGTTTACTGACAGCACAGAGGATCATATACTCCCTGGGGGCTGTGCAGAGAAACACTAAGGGGGACACAAATCCATCCACAGTGGAGAATGATAGAAAGGTCTGTCAGGAATACAAAAAACTATTCCAACCTCAATAATGTGCAAATATTTTAGCTCAAAACTTGAGTCCTCTCTTTCTTGGACAGGAAAAAAGTCTAAATACAATTTTAAATAATTCATTCTTTCCATGCACTTCAGTGAGAGGCAGTTGGATTATAGATTGAGAACAGAGTTGACTTTAGGAAGGAGTATGCCAGTGAATCCAATGACCGCACTGCATGCATTACTAACTTTTCCTTCTCAATATTTTATATCCTTTAGAGTGTAATTTTCAAAGTTCTTCAATAAAGATTTTCTATATTTATTTAGATAATAATAGGAAGTATTAAAGAGTTAACCAAAAATCTGCCACTTAAAGCTCCCCAGCAGAAATGTCCCTGCTCATTATTACCTCATCTGTTACAATTATATTTGGAGATATATCACTGAGAAAATTTTCAGTCCCTCTGATGTGTTACTGATTAATCCCTAAATCTTATTAATAAAAATGTTATGTAGAATTAAAATGCCTTGGAGGTGAAGGTGTGTCAGCAACAGAATTACTTTTATGAATGTTCAATTTTGCAAAAAAAATCTTACCAAGAAAACTAAGACCTTTCTTTCACGAAACCATGCTGTATTAGTACAGTGCAAAAACAACCATTTGGCTATTTTACACAGAAATAACACCAAACTGCTGTCCTCTGGTTTATCCTCTTTTATCTTTTTATAGGATTAAGCACATATTGCTAGGCTTTTATTCCTTAGCATTGTTCTGGTTTGCTAAGACTTGTTAAAACTGAGTTGTGCAAAGAGCTCCCAAGTTAATTGCCTCACGATTCTTGACTGAAGTATCAGAGATTTTTGACTTAATGGGATGAAATCTTAATACTGTATCACTTCTTCCTTATTTACATAAGCATATTGTATAAATATATAATTTTATTTAGTCTGAAAACAATAATCAACATTCAACTTGTGGGCTTTTCCCATATTGTTTTTCCAGTGAGTAAAAACTTTTATTCTGCCAGTGAAAAACTTTCAGTGCTGTATTTGTCATTTTATTACTAACAGAAGCAGAAAGGAGTAAAAGGGCAAATCAGGGGAAATACTGTTTTGAATTTTAATGTAACTAATAATTTTAATGTAACTAATAACACTCCTAAGTCTTGAGGAATTGTAATAATAAGTTGAAGGCTGAAAATGTCATTCAATAATCACAGCTATCATGACTTTAAGAAAGATAGGTTTGGTCTCTTCTGGTCTCCTAGAACAGATATCAACACTGAGGAAGCTTTATAGTAATAATTACGACTAGGTAAACCTCTTCCACCTAAGGTATCCCATATGTACTGCTATTAATGACCCTCTTAGTAAGAATCTAGTCTTTTTAAGATTCTAGTTACCCTGACAAGTATAACTAGCAAATGGAAAGAGAAAGGCATTGTAGAGAATGAATCACAGGACCTGAACCCGTTTCTGGAGGTGTCAGCCTTATTCTGTGTAGTACTGCATGATTCTAACACAGGTGACCCAAGTACCAAAAATTGTGTGGGGAAACATCTAAGAAACACATTAAAAGACATCTACACCAAATAGGTATTGTGTAACATATGTTAGTGCAGACCTTTTTAATATGACAAATAAACATAATTGAAGAAAAAAATTGTTTGGTATATTTTTAATTTAACCACTTAAAATAAATATGTATTGATATATCAAAAAATATTGCTACATAACACTGAGAGCTTGATATGATGCCTTAAATCAGTGAGGTTTATGTTTTGCAGCATGAAGATGCTCAGTCATTCAGGCACCTTTCCAAGCTTATTTGGTAGTATAATTTTCTGTTCCTGAAGGTCTTTAGGGCCTTCAAGAGGTTTTATGCCATCTGTTGCATATGATACAGGTTTTTTTTGCCTAGATCCTTCTTGATATTTACTTACTGTTTGAAATCACTATTTATGGATGTAATGATTTTATTCTCTAAAACCAGAATTATTGTATAAGATGTGTGAAAACTAAATAAAAATGAAATGGTAGGAAGTACAACTTTGGAGCAGGAGGTAAAAATGACAAATAAATTTGGACAGTATATGTGAACATAGGTATATATATACATATAGCTTTATAACAAAAAAACCCCATCAGATTCAGACTCATTCATAATTGCAACAGTATCTATTATTTTGTACTCTCAAGGGCTATCAAATCTTTTTGCCATGGGGATCACATTCTCTTTTACTTTTGTGTGTTTCTAAATATACAGGTAATAATGCTTATTCATTTGAAGCCCAACCTGCTTCAAAACATTAGGAAAATAAGTGGTATTTAGGTAAACAGGTTAAGACCTTGTTTGATTAACAGAGGAAACAGAAGATGTGGTAACTGTAGAATGATCTTTTCTGTTGCCTTCTTTTTGCTTCCTGTTGAAGGAAGGGATTTCAAGCATAGAAGGAAAATTAGGGGCTTGGACTTCAGAGGCTAAAGGGTGTTTAGATTGTGACAGATAAATCAGGGCCTTTAATTCAACTTCTAGACCCTATGGCTTAACTCAATTCTGTTGTAAGAATTAAAAATAAAAAAAGTGTAAAATTTAGATTTAAATGACTGTCAATAAATGAAATAGTGTATTTGTTACCTGTTCATCATTTAATTTCCTATTTTGTTCAAAGAGTGTTATGATATCTGTGTGCATTAAGTTACAAAAGTCACAGAAATCGTGATTTCACCTATATCAAAGTATAACACACTTCTTTCTGCAGAGCGTGGTCACTCTTCTATCAATACAAATCACACTCTGCTTTCTGTGTTCCGCTGCCAAATTCTGAGTACTTTATCAACTTCACTAAATATGACTTGTGCAAGGCTCTAGAATACAGATATAAACTTGATAAAAATTTTAAGACCAGTAGCTATAATAACATTATCTTGCTGTACCAGCAAAAAGTTTAGATTAAGAATAAATACAAAAGTCTTTTATGTATGAATTTTCTTACTTAATGGTGATTGGATAGATCGCCAGGTCAATCTGGTAGACAGGTACCAGATAATAACTCAAACTGTCTATCTGGTTCGTGGAGATACATACCATAATTATTAACTACTGTATATTTATAAAAATCACTGACTTCATCTCTGCAGTTTGGAAAACAAGACAGAGTCAGACTGCTTAGTTCATTTGAGGATGTTGAAATGAGAAAATCAAATCTGTGGAATTACCTTCCCAGCTGTGGCCTCTGTGCAGTGGTGAGCAGACTGCAGTGTGCAGTAGTGTTGCACTGAACTCTAGACTCCTCTGAAAGCTTGCTGGTCACTTTCTGCATCAGAGAACCTAACACTGGGATACAGATATTTGGTGGAAGAGTCAATTTTTTTGTGCATCCCAAGAACATGGAGTAGAAAGAGATGAAAAGCTCACCAGCAGATCCTTAACAGTGAATATTCAAGGGAGGAAAGCCTGAATAAAATCACATAAGGATTTCGAGACCAGTGATTGTACATAAGGAGGTACTTCATCAACAAACAGGAAGAAGAAAAATTTTAAAAAAAAGTTTCATTACTTTATTATAATTATTTTTGTACTGCAATAGGATTTGGATCAGTTTGTATAGGAAGCCAGTGTCATTCATTCTTCATGTGATCAAAATCATAAATTCTGCATGAAGATAAATGGATTTTTAGGAGCTAATTCACAGTAGCTGTGTATAACTTGTACAGAAATTTTACTGAATATCCTTATAGCTAATTATTTTTTTAGCCTTAGAATAGATTAATATTCCATTTTCTGAATCACATTTAAAAATTAGAAACTTCATACCACTCCATGAGGCTTCTAGGTTCAACTGTTATCTGCTTTATCAAAAATAATCACCCTACTTTACTTTATTTTAAATGCAAAATGGCACATTCAAAATATATTTGTTTTAGTGTCATCAGATGGAAGAATAAAAGTGACTACAGGACTTAGGAGATAAGTTCGCTTTCCTTACTCAGACAAAATCTGATTGCTTTTCAAAGGTGACAGATAGAAAGTAGGTTTAGGCTAACCAGCAATGTCTTACATAGTCTGGCATATCAGGAAAGTAAGATACATTTTTTCAGTCATTCCCAGGAGGAGGTCATATGCCCATTTATCTAGAGTGACGAAAACCCCTTATGCACCTAATTTTCTGTGATGGCACTGATGAACATCTGGTCTGCGTCTTTCCTTCTTCGGAGTTCCCACCTAGATGCTGCTCCAATTTGTACATAAATCCCAGCTGAAATACCTATTATTATTCTTATAAAGACATAGAGCAATTTTAAAAACCCTTTATAAATAAATATACATTTGAAGAGCTTTTCCTATTGGTTCTTTCATATAATGTCATTAATCCTTTAATACATACTGAATTTCATGCAAATTGTTCCAGCAGGTAGAGAGATATCCATGAAAACCAATCCTAATATATCTTCTCAAGGTGGATTTCCCACTACCTTAATTAAAAATGTTATCCTAAGTGAATCTATTTCTATTAGTGCCTATAAAATTTCCTGCTTAGAGAACATGAGGTAATTCTGATGTTTAAGCACTCAATGAAAGAGGCGGAGCAAAGTGGGTTTGTGTTGGCTCCTTTATCATAATGCTTCAGAACATGCATCTGCAAGTTCCTGCAGGACATCACTTGCTGTTTTCCAAGGATATCTGTGTTGCAGGTGAGAGCTAATAAAAGGATCTAGAATTTTGTGTTTAGAATCCAGGCTAGTACCTGCTAGTATTTGTACTAGAAAAACTGAAGGCATATGCACATTATAAGGAGCTTCTGCAGAATGATTGCTGAAATCAAAGTAATATTTTTTCTTTCAATTATATCCCTAGAAAGCAGAGAAAACCCATCACCAATTTCCAAGGTGGAAATTATTGATATTTAAATACATTAATAAATTACACCAATTGAAATAAAAAACTCTTACATTACTAAATTACTGTAAGAATTTCAAGTTTCTAATTTCAAATCAGAAGATGCAAGCAGGATATATGTTGTGATTTTTTCCAATAAGATTTCAAAGACATTTTTGGCATGAGACCTGTGGAACCTCCACCAGATCTTCTCCTGCAGTATCAGCAACATATCTGAACTACAGAAAGGGAATTTTGTTTATCCTCATTCTGTGGCAACAGTAGATCTTTACTGATATTTAGAAACTGCATTATATAATTTCTATTCATATTGCAAAACCTCCACTATAGACCTATATGTATGTGTATCAAAATGGCATCATATGTCAAAAATGTATGACTTTTTTCAGAAGTTATGCAGATCTAAAGTACTCCAGTTTTTGTATGCTTAGTGTCATAGAAACATGTTTGTCATAAAATGTTTTGCGATATAAGTTCTTCATCCCTCACCTGGCCTATCTCACAAAATAATATGAAAAAACTTTCAAACTTGCACATGAAAAACTTAGTTGTAACAATTGTAATTAGTACCCTGTATTGATTAATGAACAAAACTTCATTAATTGGTATCCAGAGTGGTCTGAGGACGTGTAGCTAAAATATACATATTAGAACAGACAGAACATGGGGAATACATTAACTTTAGAGGAGCAATTAATGCTTTGCTGTTGAAGGTAAAATAAAAAATTAACCTGTTAATATTATATATATGAAATCAAACTTTTAATGTTCTTCATATTTAAATTTAAGAGAGTCATCCCCCTTGGGATTAGAAGATCCAAAGCAAAAAAAAAAAAACCAACCAAACAAGAAAAAGCTAAACAAAACAAAACAAAACAAAAAAACAAAACACTTGGGGCAAAAGAGTTATTACACTCTTTCAAATATTCTCAGACTTCAAAAAGAGAAACAGGAGAGTGAAGAAGCCATTATACATAACAAGGAGGAATTAAATTCAGT
>VWZV01010107.1:801872-1030663 GCA_013397155.1 Irena cyanogastra | reverse complement strand
ACTAGACCAGGTTGCTCAAGGCCACATCCAAACTTTGGCACTTCCAGGGATGGGGTGTCAGCCTGCAGAAAAGGGGATGCTCAGCTGGGGCACCCCTTCCAGATCTGTCACCCAGCTCCCTACTTTCCATGACTTCTCTGCAAGCCACTAAAGCCCATCACCTGCATGCTTCCCACATTTAGCTTTCCAGAGATTGTTAGCAGCATATCCATCCCAGTGACTTTCCTATTTACCGTGTGGCACCACTGCCTTGGCCATCGTGGTGAATTTACCCTCCAAGTGAGCCACCCCAGTAGTTGAACAGCCTAATGTAGAACAGCTCTTCTTGTCCATGTGCCTCTTGTGCCTCCAAATACTCCATGCAAGGGCAGATGTGCGGGATGCCTCCAGCCTTGCACCCACCAGGAACAGCTTCCCAAAGCCAGCTCCTGCCCTTTCATGAATAATCAGCTATTTCAGGTCTCATCTAAAGACCATCAAGGTTTTTTCTGCCTGTCCTGTACACCCAGAATTTCTGTATAACTGTGATGTGCTGTCCTAACCATTTGGTTAAATAGGCAGAAGTTTGGCAAACTGAAATGGGGCTTTTCCTGAAGCCAGGAACCACTTAGGAACTTCATGACATCTCAGACAGGCTGAAGACTCAGATCCCCTGCAATGTGAACTCTGGGGATTCCCAGACCCAGGCCAGAGCCATCTTTCAGCAGCTGTGATCCATTTATAAGGCAGGTTTGAACACTTTTGACTGGGGGATGGAGGCAGAGGGGGCAGATAAAGATGGGAAAAAAATTGTGTTAATTACTAGTCCATTTGTATGACACGAAGCTGCCCCGGTCCGTCATCTCATCCCCCTGAGCTGTGGTTTGCCAGGTTTTAGGCTTTCATTCCGGGATCCCAGCGGGACCCGTGTTTCTCTGCATCGCAATACGGATGGCAGCTGCAGCCGATTGCTCCTGATAGAAGAGACCGCCGGCGCTCCAGAAACCATTTCGGCAGCATTTGTCGCAACAGCCTCTGCTAATCCTCTCTCTTTCATTTGTAATTATTTTCTCACTCCGGCGCTCCGACACTGGAGCCGCCCTTCCAGCCCGGCCCTGCAGGCGCGGGAGCATCGCCGGCCGCTCTCGGGGACGTCAGGGCGAGATAAAACGGGATGCGGAGGCGGGAGCGGAGAGCTCCTGCGAGCAGGACGGAGGGCTTCAAACGGGCTGGGGCTCCTCTGGACGCGATTGAAGTGGGCCGAGGGTTGGAGCCGGCTGCTTTGAGGCAGCCTGGGCCAGCACGACCAAGAATAATTGAACAAATAGTTCATCTGGTGACCCAACAGCTGTAGGTAACGGGCGATTTCCAGAGGATTAGGGGGGAGCTGTGAAAGGGAGGTCCCGCGGGAAGCCTAAAACCTTCATCTTGAATTTAACCAGCCAAGAACACATGTTGGAGCCTTTAGCTTGCTTTTTAAACGAGTTTCTTCCCTCATCTCACTCCTTTTTTTATCCAAACTATTCCACAAACCAGGACATTTAAGTTGTTGAAGCATAAGGCAGGAAAAATGGGGTCCATGGCAACGAGATGAATTAACAAGTGATAGTTGATTCCTAAATGGGGTTTTCCTATTTTATTTTGATCTAATCCTGGCAGTAGCATTATAATTTTTGTCCAGAATTTCCGCTTATAGTGTTCATAGCAGCCACCAGCAAAGCAAGGATGGATTAGAGATGATTTGTCAAAAAAAGCTGAGCCCTGACATGAAGCTGGGCTGTGCTTTACCTTGCAGCCACTTGATATTGAATCCTCCTCTTTCTCTGCCATGGCACAAACACCCAAAACAAACACTCTACACCCAGCTGTTGCTTCCCCCAGGGTAAGTCAGAGCAGGTTTAATCCCTAACCCCTCTGCTTTTGATTGCATATGAATAGATACAGTGAGAGATGAAGATACAGCACGTTGAGAGTGGGTCGCAGCTCAGCTATGGAAACTGCTTCTACGTCCTGTCCCACAAAGTGCTCCAACCTCAACCTGAAGGATCATGTCTGGGAGAGATCATTCCAACTGTACCTCACATTACCCTCTCCAAAGGCAAAGTCTTCATTGGCTCTGAACCAGGCCCTCCTAAACCCATTTGAAAGACTTCTGGTTCTGACTTGGACCAAGATCATGGATATTTCAGGCACAGTTTGCAAGGTCAGAAGCCTTCAGTAGACAGGTCTCACATTGCTCAGAGGTCAAGTGACAGAGATGTCACCGTACAATTGGGGATTGCCCAGGGAAAGCCTCCAGGACACCTTTGCCACTCTCAATCCACCTGCAAACCACCTCAAAACATCTGAATCCACTACAAACCCATCTCAATCCACCAGCAGACACCCAGAGGAGTGAAACCCGGAGAGATCACCACCAAGGATGAGCTCACCATGGCCAGACAGACTCAGGATGTGCTGCTGGCTTAACCTCTCTCTCTCTCTCCCTTTGCTGCAGTCAAGACAGCCAGTTTTGATTAAATAACTGATTTTCAAACAGCGATGAGATGAAATCCCATTTCCCAGCCAGAGGCGGACTCTGGTCACCCACATGGCACAGTACACTCTCCAAATCCAGCGCCAAAATCATATACATGCATTCACCGCAAAGCAACCCAAATCTGAGGTTCTCCCCATTTCTTCCCTTTGCCTAAACCACACCATGTTTAACAATGAGGATATGATGGTGTCAACAGGTCACAGCAGGTTCCCTCCAAGCCCTCATCTGCAGGAGACAAGAGGACAGAACTGTGAGAAGTGCTCAGTGGCATCCTCTCATCCTTTCCCACCACTTCAGACTTGTTTGGACCAAGACAGGGGGGTAGAGTTAATGACTTAAGCACTATTTTTAGAAAAGTAGTCCTCTGTTGCGTATGTACTTGGCAATCCTCAGAGCTGCATCACCAGCAAGGAAACCTTTGGGGATTGATTTTGCCTAACTCCAGTCACTCAGCAAGAAAATAAACTTTCAAGCCCATGCCTTGCTGGTACAAAACTATTTTTTACTGCCTTTTCACCAGAACATTATTCAATTTTTAATTCATAGGCAGTAAGAGGTCCCTGTAAAATTACATCAATTTCTAATTATTTTTTTTTTTTATTGTAGAGGGAAAAAAAATGTGACAAATTCTGGAGCAGAGATTTGCTGGGAGTTATTAAACCCAGAGCTCTGCAGGCAGATTTCAGTTGAGGGAGGCTGTAAAACACTGATTGGTGAAAACTGCAGTTTAGCAGAAAAAGGAAAAAAAGGATTGTTCTGTGCCATATTTTTCAAAGATGAACAGCCCAAAATCATCTTTTTTCTTGGTGTTCAGTGAATCTGCAGTTTCTGCTGGGTCTCAGCTTGTAAGCTGAAGGGGTGAGTGTGGAGGGGCTAAAGATCCTCAGAACCTTGGATGTCACCCAGCACTAAACCTATTCTTGTCAGCTTCTATGTTTGGTGAATGGGGGTGATTTCTAGAGAAAGCCAAGTTCAAGGCAGTTCTAGCAGACTTCAGCACATAAACCACAGTTCCAGTGGAAAAAGAGGGTAGAACCCTCCACTTTTAAATTATGGGCTGACAATAGCTTAACGATAAATCTCATTTGTTCGATTTTTTTTTCAAGTACCATTCAATCATTCAATTCACTGCAGAGACCTTAAATTGAATCTCAGCTGTAGAAAATGCATTACTTACTGCTGAATTGATGTCACTGCCAAAGAATTTTCTCTCAGCTTAAGCTGTCTGCAGCAACATGCCAGTGGCATGTTCAAGATCTTTCCCTATTTGTGGAGCAAAATTCCTTGTGTTGGTTCCTCACTTTTCCTCCTTTCGCCACGTTTTTATTGAATTCCTTTATGAGGGTGGGATGTGCCGCTAGTGCTGAGGGGGCTGAAGGAAGCACTGGTTCCCTGCAGGTTTCTATGGCTGATACAAATTGGAAAGGTTCATGGAATAGTTTGGGTTGGAAGTGACCATGTGTGGGGTTACCTTCCACTAGCCCAGGTTGCTCCAAGTCCTGTCCAACCTGGCCTTGGTCACTTCCACGGATGGGGCAGCCACAGCCTCTCTGGGCACCCTTCCCAGGGCCTCACCTCCCTCACAGGGAAAGATTTCTTTCTCATATTCAATATAAACTTACTCTTTGGTTCAAAACCGTGCCCCCTTGTCCTGTCAATCCAGGCCCCCGTCAAAAGACCACACAGACTGAAATAATTTGAAGGTTTAACTTTAAAGCACCCTTAGCTTTGCTTGAGCCTCAGTAGAAGTGAAGCATCCTCATTAGTTCATAAGCCCAAATCTTAATTTCTTTGTTTCTCACTACGGTTTTTTCCTGTCTCCCCATTCCCGTACCCAAACCCTAGCAGTGTCCCCTCTTACCTTCCTCCTTCATCTTCTGCCAAAAGACAGCCAGGGCACTTCTAGTTTTTCCTTGGCCCTTGCGACTCATTATCCATTTTTCTTCTTGACAGTGCTTTCAAATCAGGACTTTTCCACCTTTCCACCCCAGTTATTCCTTTCTGTGGCTGTAATAGCTTTCCTTCCCCCCCCACCACCTTTTGCACCAAGTCAGCAAAGAACTGCTTTCCACCATTTGAAAGTAGAATTCTTTAAATCTTTTGAGCATCAACTTCATCCAAACACCAGTTTTGTTTGGAAAAAAAGTATGAAAAAAATTCAGCAGGTGTTTCTCTGGAACTTTATGCTACCAAAATTGCCATAGAGGAAAAATTGCCACAACCCCACAATTAGCCTCCAGGGAATGAGGGAAGTACATGAACCCAATGTGAGGACTAGAACCTTTCTGATCAATAAAGTTAATTAACTTCAATAAAAAGAGAAAAAGAGGTCAAGAAACTTCTGTCCCAAGATATCCCACAAAGCCACTGAATAACCTTTATAGGTACTTTTGGCTTACAGAGATCCGGAAAACACAAATTCCAGCCAAGCACAAGCAGGGAAAGGAGCAGACTCTGGTTTCCCTTCCAGCCCCAGAGGTCTCCTCCATCACATGTCTGGGGAGTTTTCACTCTGGAAAGGGACAAAACTGCCTGTCTAACAGGGTTTTATCAGCTCTTGCAAGAAAGGCAGCCTGTAGCTGACTCACATTTTAGTAGCTGCATAGCTGCTGCCACAGAGGGGTTTCACTTGGAGGTGCTTGGAAACACTAAGGCCATTGACCATGTTCATCTCCCATCCCCTTGAAACCGTGCTGCCCTGGCTCAGAGAAAAGCCTGGAAATCAGCTAAAACAGCTGATATTCTGTGATTATTGTGTATTTTCAGTCTAGTAGGAGATAGGGGGTTCAGTCACAATGCTATCTAGTGTTTCTACAACACCCTTCTCACCCACCCCTGCCTGACTTTTAAAAGGACCCATCAAATCTGCCTTGACTTGGATAATTTTCTCAACCTCCCAAGCCCCAAAGCTTTGTAGTTCGTGGCCATTAAACAGAGACAGCATGGAGGTACCCCCACAAGTCCCAAGGGAGAAGCTCTTAAGAGAAATTATACAAAACCCAGAAAGGTTTCACAACCTATGAAATTAGTCAGATTTACCATCACAGCAGTGTGTGAACACCTGCTATCTGTACCTCAAAAAAATATTTGAAGTATTGCATTCAATATAGGAAATGTCCCAAACCGTTTCTATAGTGCCCTGGGCTCTTTTTATGTGTTCATTTCCTGAAGCCAGATCAATAAAAATGCACAGTAAGGGGATCTCAACCTACTTTTGGTATCACAGCTAGAAGCCAGAGCTTTGCAAATCCTTTCTTCTCATCTCCAAGGAGGACAAATGCAGCAAGCCAGCATTTTTGCCAAGCCTTTCACTCTCATCTTATTTCACAACCCCTCTGTCTCTCTCCTATCATTCTCTCTCCCTGCACGTACAATTGCTGATGTCTTCCCAAACAGATGCACACCTGCAGGAAAAGTTGGCACCTTCTCTTTCCAAGCTGTCATAAAGTCAAATAGTTTATGAGTCTATTGATGACAGATAAATTAATTGCAGAAAGTATGAATGACTTAATATTTTGTGTGCTAATATCTTTTTTTTCCTTCTCTTAAATCCGTATCATGTATATCTCAGGCTATTTGGGTCGTGTTCAGATTCCCATGTCTCACCAACTGCTTAATGTGGCAGAAGATACTCTGTGGCTTTTGAGCTCCTGGATTTGATGTTTTAAGCATGCAACACAACTTTTTTGGAAAAGTTCTTAATGAACTTTGCTCAGCCCAGACAAAGGACGAAAGGAGCAGAGACTTTTGGGGAAGATTTTTGCTAGGTGTAAAAGTGCTCCCAAATCCTGTGGTTCTCACCAGGTTCATGCTACCCTGTTTAACCTCAGGACTTGGGCTGTCTTTGTAGCCAGCAGACAGACAGGAGGTAATTCAAACTGCCCTGATCATCTTTGACATCAGCAGTCTTTTTTTGGTGGCTACCAGGTTTTGGTTTATTCCCATCCCTGGTCAAGTCCTTGTGGACTCAAAGGGAACCCAAATCACGGATGTGGATGATCTGGATAAGATGGTGTAAGCCTAGGTTGGATCTGGCCACAGCTGCCCTGTCATTCCAGCATGTATTGATGACTAACCCATTACTACCCAGATAGAGATCTCTAGTCAATATATTAGATCATTGCCTGATATTGATCCAACAAGCCTCAATTATCTACTCAGATTTAAACGAATTTCAGTCTGTGGATTGAGGACAATCATCTGTGTGTTTTGTGCAACAGAGTATTGATGAGCAGTCAGAAAAAATGACATCTGAAGAATGAGTAAGATGGTGTTGCTCAGCTGAGAAAAGGGAGGCTGAAGAGGGAGGGCTAACTAAAGTCATGCAAAAATATTTAAGTGAGGTAGTGAAATAACCTCTATTGACTCTCAATAAGTAATAAAGTGACAATTGAGCAAAGAGGTTCAGACTGAACTTTGAGAAACAGCTAAGTATAATGAAGAAACAGAAGAGATTTGGAAATACGGAATTTGAACAATTGATGGATTTTAAGGATAGGATAGACAAAAGAGTCAAGCATGGGGCAGGTAGATTAGGTGGTGTCTCAAGGCTGCTCTCCATATCTGCTTCATAAACTGGCAATAAATCATTTGGCCACAACACTGTCAGTATTGGGACTGAAGTGGATATCTATAGCTAGACATGTTCTTAACCGGTCTGCAGATCTTGCACTGCCTAAGTCAATGGCAGATATTATAAGAACAGCCCTCCTCTTTCCTTTGATCTATCATTAAAGTAGGAAAACACAGCAGGAATGTTGCTGAGAAATAAGAACTAGGATAGTTATGTTGCCTCTGACCCCAAATCTTCACTGTACTTTAGAAGAAGTTCTGAAACTGAACACTCAGTGATGCATTTGGTCTGTGAATGTGATTCCTTACTCGAGCTGAATGAGGTCATCCTGCCATGAGGGACAGAATGAGTTTTGAGCAGCCACAAATGAGACTGTTGCTCCTACACACCAGCACAAGATTGTTGACTCTACAGTGCTACCCAAAGTGAACTCTGAGATCATTGCCAACTCTGTTACTGGTGGATTTCCTCTGAATTCTGCCACTGATTCCCATAGTCCTTGTCAAACCACTTCACTTCTCCCACTTTCCAGACTGGAGATGCGTTATAAAGCTCAGCACAAGTCCTGGTTCAGGCAGCACTTTACCAACACCGTTTGGGCTGAAAGGAATCTCATTGCTCTGCATTTGCAAAAGATTTTGCTCAGTGTGGTAACGCAGCATGGCTGAATTCCACAGTTTTGTTGCAATAACTGTTGGTTGGATCTGGGCTTTTTCAAGGGAATAGTTATTTAAATGGACCAAATTCCTCCCCACTTGCCATTTAGCCTTTGGGGTGTCAACAGAAAACAAGTCCCAAGTGGCAGAGGCCAAAGCATGAGCCAAGCAAGCACAGCAAAGTATCTACCCCGCTTGAAAGGACAATTTTGTTCTGGTGGAAACGTACTAATCTTAGGGGTGTTCATTTGGGCTTAGGCTGGAGGCATCTGGAGGGAAGTAAGTGACTCTGCCTCTAGAGCCATTCTACCTTAAAGAAAAATAAATAAAGAAAAGCTTTGAAATGTGACGAAAACAAAGCAAATGGAAGAGAATCTGGAGGACTGTGCTGTAGAAGGACGCCCTTGCTATAAAAAGTGACTTCTGATAATTGCTGGAAAAGTGCTGGAGTGTATTTTGGGAGAGAGGGGAAAAAAAATTAATCTATGACCTAATGTTTCTGGAACCCATCCACCAACCTGGGTGCCCTGTGGCTGTTTAAATTTTTTATCTGCCTTTCCAACAGGCATTTCACAATGTGGATTGTTTGGTGTGTGCAAGGCAGAGAGAGTGAGGCTGAGCCCTGTCAAGGGCCCCCTCTGGTCTCTGGCTTGGATGGCTCTTGTTCAGGTGAAGAGCAGATAACACCTTCCCAGCCACTTCACCATCAACTGTCCCAACCTGAAGACCTCATTAGGATGGAGACACGAAGAAGGAAAATAATTAAATTGAGATGTAATTAGAAAGACGTGCTGTAGATTTACTGCTACTACTCTGCTGCTATTGTAAAACAGCAATAAAAGGTGAAAAAATCCAAAGGCAAAATATGAGTAATGAGAGAATGCAGTTATTTATGTGAGTGTATGTAATTTCTACTATGTTTTAACATATAAATATATCTGGAATGATCCTATGAATTCTGTGTCTGAGTAAAGTTTCCTAGATATGTTTTCCCATGGGGAACAATGCTGTGATCTCAGCTCCTACTAGCAAAAGCTGCTGTCTTCATGCTTCATGACATGCAGGATCATGATCTGAGTCCTTTGAGGACAAAAAACTGAAGCAGGAGTAGCAGTAAGATGTAAGTGGTAAAAGACACATAATTCAGTAATCAAGAGCTCATGTAGCACAAGGTACTTCTGCCAGTTTCCAGAAAAATGTTCTTTTAAAATGTGTTACCATAGATTAATTCAAAGCTTTTGGCTTAATGTGGGAATTAATATTTTTTCTTGCTAGTCTGAGCTTAGCAAGAAGCTGGTCTTGATGCCAATTACATTTGCTTCTTGTTGCATACAGGTAAAACTTTATAAAATAAGGGCATTGTTACCCTTGAAAAACCATGGCTCAGGCCTGCTACTTCAGCTAAGTAGAAAAGGACTGTGGGAAAGAGACTCAGCTGAACTGGAGGTAGAAAAACAAGTTATATAACCATTATGTATTCACATCATGGTTTATGGTGGTTAGTTGAATTACATTTTTTATACTTAAATTGAATGTAACTGATAATGGCCTAATTGCTTAAAAAGGCCTGTTTCTTGCAATAAAGCAGGTCTCCTTTGCACCCGCCTGGGGACTTGGTGTCACTCAGCTTCGTACAGCTTCTGGCTGTAAAACCAGTGCGACCATATTAACCACTTCCTGCTCACTGGATTGCAAAATCATCTGTGATTTGGGGAGGGTTGATGTACTTAGGGAAAAATAATCTGGGCACTTCTGAGTTAAAAACTTTTAGCTTGTCTGATTTGTGCTGGCCAAGAAATACCTATAAACTGGTGGTCCAAGCAACTCCATTGTTTATAACCTGCTGGCCCAAACCTGCTTTTCTGTTGTCTGAGTGCCCTGTTTGTAGGAGAGGAGTGGCCCATCGCAGGTGCCCGGTACTATTATTGCTCTTGCCCTCTTTGGTCTGGAAAAGGACATTCATCTCCCTAACGTTCCTGCTGCAGGATGTGGGCTGTGCTGGAATTCATCCTGTGTGCAGAGGCTCCCCACCTACTCTGCTGCCCTTATGAGACCCCACCTGCAGAGCTGCCTCCAGCTCTGGGGTCCCAGCACGGACAGGACCTTGACCTGTTGGAAAGAGTCCAGAGGAGGCCACAGAGATGCTCCAAGGGCTGGAGCTCCTCTACTCTGGAGCCAGGCTGGGAGAGCTAGGGGTGTTCACCTGGAGAAGAGAAGGCTCCAGGGAGATCTTAGAGCCCTTTCTAGTGCCTGAAGGAGATCCAAGAGAGCTGGAGAGGGATTTCGGACAAGGGTCTGGAGTTCTAGGACAAGGGGGAATGGGTTCCCAGAGCGAGAGAGTAGGAATAGATGGGGTTTTGGGAAGGAATTCTTCCCTGTGAGGGTGGAGAGGCCCTGGCACAGGTTGCCCAGAGAAGCTGTGGCTGCCCCTGGATCCCTGGAAGTGTCCAAGGCCAGGTTGGACAGGGTTTGGAGCACCCTGGGCTAGTGGAAGGAATCCCTGACCATGACAGTGAACTGAAACGAGACAATCTTTAAGGACCCTTCCAACCCAAACTACTCTGGGATTTCAGGATTACCAGCAGGAGTGTGGCTGCAGCAAATCCATTTAATCCAGTGTTTGCGTCCCATCTCTGGGACAGTGAGGTGCTCATGGCCAGTGTCCACCTTGCAGCTGACCTGCTAAGTTGCCATGGCTCTTCTCCATCTCTGATACTTGGATCTCACCTGCATCATGGGGCAGATCCACAGCTACCAGGAACTGACTTACACACACACAGAAGTTCAGCACTTCATACCACAGAGGCTAGAACAAAGCACCATGGGCTAAATATTCCATAACTCAACCCCCTGCCATTATTGTGCTAGTTTTTTTTCTTCCTGAGGCTCCTAAGTATTTTTGTTCTCATTATTTCAATTGACCTCTGAAAAAAGAACTGTATCAAAACAGGAGCTCATATTACTGAAGTTATTACCCTGTTATGTGCAATGAGTGATTATTTTATATGTAGAGAGATATAGGTATGTATAAACTCTTTTTTTTTCTGCAAAGGGAGTAGTTGATAAATAATTAATGTTTCCCAATCCTGTAGCTGTTTTTCTTGCTGTAAAAAATTAATTGGTTTTCCATCATCTGTTTCCATCTGACCTGAAGGTATCTGGCACGGCGGCAGTGCCCCTGCTTAAACATGCTCCTTGTAATCTTTGTCATGCCCATGGTGCAGAATCTGGGGGATAAACAAACTAATCAGAGATATTCAAGGCACCTCCAGGAAGATTTAGTCATCGTAACACTTTGCACTTATGCAGCATCCATCCGTCTGGGAATAATTAAGCCTCTCAACCCCTGACGAAGTAAATGCTGTGCTCACTGCTGTGGCGGCTGGTAAACAGAGTCACAGAGAGGTTACATGGTTTGCCTCAGACCACACAGAAAGGCAAAATGGTTCTGAGGCAGAAAATTCTTTTGCACCACCAGTTTACAAAAAGTAACTGAAATATGGAGCTGGATGAGGTGAAATGGTTAAGAGATCCCAGACAAGCCTGCAATGAATTAAGGACTAGCTTCTGCTCTCTTGGCTGGTCATGCACCTGTGACCTGACCTGCTGCCTCCTCTCCTTCAGTGGCAAAAAACCAGGGAGGACGTGGGCTTGTGGGAGCACAGGCCCTGACCCCCCTCCCAGGGATTATCAGGGTCAGTGTGCTCATGTCGCACAACAAATCTCCCTCACAAGCCCTTGCTTGAACCTGGGGCCTATTTGGGCTTCACATTTGAAGCCCATTGCTGCTGAATTCTCCCACTCTTAGCCCAGTCCTGCACCACAGCAACTCGTGCAGACCCAGCAGCAGCGAGGAACTCTGGCAGGAAGGTAGCATTTTCTTATCAGTAAGCCCATTTCATTTAATTTTTTAGAGAAAAAGGTATTATGGGAGGAAAAAGGACTTCTTTTCACTGCCTGTCAACATTTTTTTCAATGTTTCAAGGCTACTTTGGTACCAGTCTGCTCCCCAAAGCATCTCTGGTTCCTGTTCTTCCTTTGTAAATGCTGCCATCCTTTTGATCTTCTGTGTCCTTCAACTTTCAGCCTTTTTTGACCCAAATTTTGCAGGTTGGTGAGAGAAATGGGAAGCCCTTAAGGTCTCTCAGTTGTCTCTGACAGCCCTCAGGTGTTTGCTGCAGGGTGACTTTGAGATGTGTCTTCTCTTACTTTTCCTCTCGGCCGTCAGCAGATGCTGAGCATCCCCTTCACCAGATGGCATTCATAAATCATCCTCGAGTGCTCCTGCCCCTCTGCCAATAGCAATGCTTTGCTTGAAGCCTTTGCCATCCCCTGGAGCATCCCCTGAATGCAGGTCCTGAGAAGGAAGAGGAGAACAGCTTGCTGTGGCAATGAGTTACTGCCCCCGTTTAACAGGGAAAATCTTGAACTGCAGGGAGAAACTAAGTGCTATAAAGCTGGAAGATATGACATTTGCACCTAATAATTCATGTTCTGGCTGCTTTCCATCAGCTGCAGGCAGTCTTGGGGTCCAGTGTCTCCGATGTCATAGCCATCTCCATCTCCTGTGTCTTTAAGTGGTGACTGAAACTGCCATCACTACTGTTGCTTTACCAGTGTCATGGAACTCAAAAATGGGATGAAAGGTGCTATTTCAGGCTCCTGTGGTCTTGCATTAGCTGGTGCTGTCACTCTCATTTCTTGTGGGAGACTGAAGGGCTAAGCTTGCTGTGGTACCTGGGCTGAGGAAAGCAGCTTGCTGTGCTTTGCCAGGGGGATTCACTGGTTGTTTGTGCATGGATTGAGCTGAAAGAGTTAATTGATGGGGAAACAAGAGCCAGTTCAGCCTAGGGGAGCTAGCAAGTACAAGCATTTTCCTAATAGGAAGCTTTGTTTAATTACATCTGATTAAGGTTTTGGTGGGAGCCACCACTGCCATCGCGTTTTCTGGAGCAAATTCCTTCTCTTTGATTTGTAATCTGCTCACATCCCTACCAGCCAATCTTGTACAAACAGCCCCATGGGCTGTAAAATCAAATGGAAAATGTGGGCTCACATGTCACAGCTCAAGTCTGAGCTGAAAGGGCAAGACAGGGAGGGCAGGGAGGTTACAAGGTAAAGATTCGTGCTCCAAGTTGTCTCTGCATGTATCCAGACTGAACCCTCACAGATCTCTCTGTCTGGAGATCAGGTCCAAAGCCCAGCACCCCTGAGACACACAAATTCATGCAGATTGGTCCCAGTGTCCCCCAGCCCCACAGGAACCACAGAGCGGCCCAGTTTTGGCACTAGGCTTTGAAGATGCTTTGTGTCATCCCACACAGCAAACTTTCATCAGCCTCATCCCTAAAGCAGAGCTTCAGCCTGAGACATCTCTGTAAAGCTGAATCAGGAGGGGCTGAGGCTGGTTCAGAGCACAGATACAGTGGCAGAAACGCAAACCATTTTGGGTTGGAAGGGACCTTAACACTCATCCAGTTCCAACCCTGTCATGGGCAGGGACACCTTGCACTAGCCCAGGGTGCTCCAAGCCCCATCCAACCCGGCCTTGGACACTTCCAGGGATCCAGGGGCAGCCACAGCTTCTCTGAGCAACCTGTGCCAGGGCCTCCCCACCCTCACAGGGAAGAATTCCTTCCCAAAATCCCATCTATTCCTGCTCTCTCGCCCTGAGAACCCATTGCCCCTTGTCCCGGGACTCCAGACCCTTGTCCAAAGTACCTCTCCAGCTCTCTTGGATCTCCTTCAGGCACTGGAAAGGGCTCTAAGATCTCCCTGGAGCCTTCTCTTCTTCAGACTGAACCTTGATAATTCAGCACTGCTAAAGCTTAATCACCTCTGATTTCCTGCCTGGATGTACCTCATGATGCCACTGCTGCCTTCTACAGGCCTATGCTGAGCACCTTGTGCTGTGGTTAACAGGGTGCCCAGAGCAGCTGTGGCTGCCCCATCCCTGGAAGTGCCCAAGGCCAGGTTGGACAGGGACTGGAGAAACCTGGGATAGTGGAAACTGTTCCTCCCTAGGGGAGAGGGTGAGAGTGGATGGGCTTTAAAGTCTCTTCCAACCCAAAGCATTCTGTGGTTCTGAGTCCTGTCCACATATCTGGGATTAGATTAGCTGTGCAAGGCAGATCCCCTGAGGATCCTGTCAGTGTCCTTGTGCAGTATATCTAGGTGCAAGCCACAAAATGTGAACTTGAAGGGACATGAGAAGCAGCATATGTTTTAATCCGGGTCCAAACTGGAGTTTGCCACGGGTACACACACCTGGGGAGAAGGGCACCTCCAAGCATTTCCCAGGAATGGCCCTGTCCAGGGGAGAGTGAGCAGCACAGCCAAGCCAGAGGTTGGGCACAAGACTGAGGTGAACAGCAATCCCCTACAGACTCCCAGCAGGCACACCCAAGCACCATTCATCTCAGAGAACCCCTCACACATTAGGACTTCTCAGGCTATGTGGCAATCACCCTTTTATCCAGGTGCCTGGGGGATTTGGAAGCTCTTCCCCACTGGAGCTATTCTCTGACCTTTAAAGAGTTAAACTAAGGTCACCTCTTGGTTCAACCAGTGAGTCAACAGGTGGGACTTTGTTTGATTCCTTCCCATGGGACAAGAATACACCAACTAGGTTCAGCCAGGGATGACCTGATCATAGACAAATAATTTACTTGCAGAAAACCTTTTTTTTTCCCTAATTCAAGAGAGGGAAAAAATCAGATTTCCTTCTCTGGGCAACCACTGTAGGCACTTCAACAAGTTCAGTGCTTCAAAGAGTTCAGGTGTCTGCAGAGACCTATTTTGCTATGTCTTCAACCTAAAATTCCACTCTGCATCCTCTCTCACATACATGCCAAACTCACCATCCTCAGGCCTGCCTATACACTCCATGCCATGAGCAGGAGGCTTCTCTGTCTTACTCTCTTGCACTGCCTAAAAGGCCTTAAACCAATCCTCCCACTGACGTTATTTTTGGACAAAAGTAACACAATAATTTGTGCAGTAACATCAGTAATTATTGATAACTGAACTGCAGTAATTAACAACCAGGGGCAATAATTAGGCACTTTCCTCCCTCTAATGTGAAATGGCAAAGAACGACTGGGTTTGCTCAGTCAAGTTGAAGCCCATGAGGATGGAAGTTTTGTGACTGGAGCAAAGCTAAACACTTTGGCTAACTTGAGAACAAACACAGCTTCTGAATTTTTGAACCCAGGTCCACATTTTGGCATGGTGTCTCTGATCACAGGAACTTCAGTTTTCCTTCCTCTCCAATCAGGATGTGCAAAAGCCAAGCAAATGCCCCGAAACTCTTCATCTGTTTTGGCAGGGGGTGGTTTTGGAAACACACTGAGATACTTTGATTTGAGCCTGGTTCAACTTTGTGGCAGTTTCCAGGAGGTAGAGTAGATAAAACAGTAGGAATTTCTGATGGCTCTTCTCCGTGAATCTCCCCAGCTCTGTCTTCACTTCACTTGCAGTTATGCAGCAACAGAGGTTTTCCTCTGTGTTTTTTTTTTTAATGCACTGCCAGGAGCAGGGCTGTCCTAAGCATGGAAGTCCCTGTGACCACCTGCCTGTCACCCTCTGTTACACGCAGATTTTGCAATTTATAGCACCAGGTTCTCCTACATGTGTCCAACCTGTTTTCCAATGTGCTCACTGAGAGGCAGGGAACCTGCCCACCCCAAACCAGCCAACCACACAAAGCTCCCAACAGCTTCTGCCAACAGTGTCTGGGCGAAGTCCACCCTGCGCTGTTGGCCACGGTCAACAAAAAAGCCAAAAAGAAGTTATTTTGGCATCATGAGGCTCTGGGTAATCCCAGCCAGTAGGCCACTCAAAAGACTCCCATCAGACTCTTTTTTGGGGAAAAAGGTAGAGACTGGGAGGAAGCTGTATCCCATGAGAAAAAGGAATTAAATGTCAGGCTATTTTGTCTTCCTATTAAGAAGGATTAATTTCCTAGGATTGCCCTTCAGAGAGAAGCAAGTCAGTTGGAGCAGTCCTGGGCACAATCCTGGGGCTTCCAAGGAAACAGCAAGAGACCAAAGTTTGATTCATAAAAGCTTCGGGAATAAGAGAGGGGAGAGGAGATAATAATAATAATGATAATAATAATATTGAAAATGCCTTGAGGTGATTTCATAACATTAATAGGTAATGTAGTCAATTATGTAGGCTTATTTTATTTCAGCAAAGTGCAGGTGGTGAGCTACATCTCCTCACAGGTGCTTTTCCAATTAGCTGTACGTCTTCTAGGTGAATAAATGGCTGAGTGCCAGAGCTCCATGCCACTGGCAATAGACTAATCCAAACTAATCCCGAGGACTCATCTTGCTTCATGTTAAAGCAACTAGAGTCTACTTTATTTATTATCTCTTGAAAGATCTCTCCTCTTCTTGGAAAAACAAGGAGGACTATTTCACAGTGGAAGCCATAAATGCACTTCACTCGGCATTCAGAAAGGGCTGGAAGACTATTTCTGCCTGGATCCAGTTGCTTATTACCATTATGTAATAGCAGATGAATATCCTGCTCTGCATTAGCTAAATGTTTTCTTTTAATAATCAACTCATATCCACATAATGGGGCAGCTTATGCAATCGGCCGCCTTGCGAGCTCTTCGGGGAGACATCTGTATTTCAGCATTGTTAATTACCACCATTGGATCATTAAAATGTATTTATTTACTTTTGTTATTACAACTGGGTGAGTCCCACTGCTTAGCAAAGGGGCTGGCTGGTAAAATTGCCTGGTGTAGGCATTGCGTGGGCAGGAATTATCCCAGATATCCATACACACACACACACACCAGCATCCAGTAGGCACTTTGGGCTTGATGTGACGCCTTGCTCCTCCCAAAGCACGGGTGATGATGTGGGTACAGAGCAGACTGGCAGGACAAATGGGGGGCAACTGTTCCTGCTGATGTGGTTGTTCATTTTATATTCAATCCCAGCAGAAACATCTGTGTTCGTCCTGTAGGATGAATTTTGTGGAGCATCACTACCAACCTTTTGACTTTTGAAGGTCAGACACTGGAATTCTCACAATGACAGTTCAATGTTGAGGGTGCAGCAGCTCCCTGATATTTGACCTGAGAGCTGAAAATGCTCAGTTTTGACCTGATGCAGGGAATTTTACAATGCACCCACATCTCTGGATATTCTTTGCCAGACTTCTGCTGTTTCTTAGCAGCATGTTTGGGGAAAAGAAGGTTTTATTCCCAGTTTTCCAAAGCAGTTAATTTATCCTTTGACTCAGCAAGTTGCTGCCAGAGGCTCTCAGAGGACCTTCAGTCTCTAATTTCCATTAATTTCCCTCAAATGTCAGTCCCCTACACCGCAGACCACTTGCACATTGTTGAAACCCTCATGTTGGAACTACAGTGCTGGGGGTTGGAATTAGATTCTCTTTGAGATCCCTTCCAACTGAACACAATCTAGGATTCTGTGTTGGTCACTGAAACCCCTTAAATTATCCTTCTCTCAGGGTTTATTCAGGCACCAGCTATGGATCATCTGCAAATCCCCAGGGACTCTACTTGACTTTGGACACTCCTGGAAGTCCCATCAGTTCTTGGAGAACCCTTTAAAAAAATCCAACCACCTCTCCAGGCTTTTGAAATGATGACCCCAGGTTGGGAAGAAGAGGCTGCCAGGATAAGGCTGCCTGACATCATCCGGATCTGGTCCAGGACTATCAGACACCTGTTGAGCCTCCCAGTGAAATTCCACGGCAGCTGCTGCCCTAACCCACAAGTGCACAAGCGGGAACATGAGTTGTTTGGATCACTTGCCTCCAACATTGTTCTCTGGAGTGTTTGAAAAAGGCCTAATGAAAAGTGACTCAGAAATAACTGACAAGTGCCAGCCTCACCTTGTTATTGTTTCATCAAAATGGGAGAGACAGTGAAGGAGAAGAGTCAACCTTCTCTGTAAAGCCACTGTCTCAACTTGCCTGCAACTTGCAGGCTGAGTGAAATGTTGACACAGGTTTGACAGGGCTGCTTGATTTATGAACAGCTCAAAGCAGAGAGGAAGAAAGGGAGAAGAATTAAACATTATAAATCAATGAGTAACATCCATAACCCTGAAGTGCTTGTTGTAAACAATACAAAACACCAGCCTAATTTTTATAAGTGTAATTTACGACAAGCAATTCCTTCCAAATGAGAGAATTTAAAAGGAAAAAAACGTCACTTGTTAGAATATCATTAATTCGATCAGATGAGAACTAAGCCAGCCATTGTTCCTAATGGTGGAAAATTTCACAGGAGCTAATTGCTCCTCTGTGGTGCCTCTCAGGGTGTCTGTATTGAGGCCTGTTAGTGCTGGAGGAGAACCAGGCTGGATGTGAGAGTGGTGAGGGCATGGCCAGACCCTCTGTAGCTCTGCCCAGTCCTTGGGACAACCCTGGGTACCACCCTGCCTGGCTGGAAACCTGCTCCCATGTGTGCTGCTCGCTTTATCCCAGCTTCTCCCAGCTTGCTTTCTCTCCAGGGACTTCTCCAGAGCCTGGAGAAATATGTCCATGAAATGATCCAACCTCTTGGGCAGTGAGGGGATCAGGGTAATACCAGGTCAGCTAACTTCCAGCCCAACCTCAGTACTGTGGGAAATCCAAGGGCGCTAAACCTGTTCCCAAATTCAGTAGTGATGCCCAGAGTGACAGTTGGGGGGTACTTTGCAGATGCAGCTGTGCTGTGCAACTCAACAAACCCTGCTGATGTGGGAATTAAAACTCATGTGGCAAGGAGATGACATGAAGTCATATCCTTGCCTGCTGTTACCTCTGCCTACCTCACCGCTCAACATCAACCAAATTTGTCCAACTGGTATTCCCTACCTTCACTGCTCAAAGCTGGAAAATTAAAGCAGAAAATGGTGCCATTGAGAAACAAACCCAAAACTATTTTCCATGTTGTGCAAGCACAGAATAAGGAACGGCTTCTTCTCATCCCAAAGACCTTTCGGTGAAAAGAGCAAAACAAGAGATGGAGAGAAAAAGGATGTTTTCACATAGGCTATCATGCCAGGCATGAACCAGTGGTCTGGGAAGTTGTTGTCTCAGCTATAGTTTAAGTGACTCTCTTAATTTGTGCCACAGCATGTTAGGAGAGCATATCACAGCACTTTGGACAGGAGATGGGACAGAGCACCATCATCCTCTCCAAAAAAGCATGTCCATTTACACCATGGCAGGATTCAAGTGACATGGTTTGCAGAAGAAGGAATCAAATCCCAACTGAATTCCTAACCCAGAGCCTTGCTCACAAGAACATCTTTGAGTTTATTCCCAGCATTTTCACAGCAAAGCTCGTCTCTCCAGGCCTGCTATTTGCCTTCAGGCAGATTCCAGAGCGCTTGGGGATGGAAAGTTCTTCATCTATAAACAAATTGATCTAGCAAAGATGTAATGTGACTGTAATTAATTAACGTTTGCAGAATGCTGTGAGAGACACAACAAAATACGCTCACAAAATGCAAGGTATTAAGGCAGAAAGTGTATTATTGTTGGCACTCTGGGGAGCATTAGCACAGCTCTTTGGGCTCTATCTTCTTACCTTCCCTGTTGTTTCACAAGTGTTATCCTCCCAAAGGGAAGGGGAGTGCGAAACCTGATGATTTCCTTGCTAGCAAACTGCTCCTTCATTAAGGGAGGTAATGACGGAGCTGCGCGAGGACAGGGAGCAGAGGGGGCGGTGCTGGGGCACAGAGTGCTGGGTGCACAGAGGTCAGGTGCGTGGTCTTGCCTGTGGGATGAACACATGGCCAGACCAGGGCCCTCACACTTTAAAATTAATCCTCAAGAGAGAAAGAAATGCCTTACTAGGGACATAACTGATCTTTGCCAGAGACATCTTCACTTCCAAATTTGTAAATCATCTTCAAGCAGCAAATTCAGCATCAAATTTTAGGGGTTTGGCCCTTTTGTCCCCGAATCCATGTTTAATACTTGCAAGCTGCAGGCACTGCAAGTGATTTACATAGGTCCCTAAAGTTTGGACAGCCTCAGTACAGAGAATCCTGGACTGGTATGGGTTGGAAGAGATCTTAAAGCTCATCCAGTCCCACTCCCTGTCATGAGCAGAGACACCTTCCACTAGACCAAGTTGCTCCAAGCCCAGTCTGGTCTTGGACACTTCCAGGGATGGGGTAGCCATAGCTTCTTTGTGCCCGGGCTTCACCCCACTCATGGGGAAGAATTTCTTCCCAATATCTAACTTAGATCCACCCTCTTACCCTTGTTTTAGTCAGACATGACAATGGTTCAATAGAGGGCAGAAAGCTCCAGACATTGGGGGTTACCTAAGCTGTTCCCACACATTTAAGTGCAAGTGTCAGGACTGAGCTAATCATGACTGAATATTAAGAGACTGTTCAGCTGCACTGAGCCTGTCTGTCTTTGTGCAAATCATAGAGGCACATATATAGCAAAGATAAGATTTAAGATTTCCTACAAGCAGCTAAGACTAAATGTTTGTTTCACCAGAAATATCTGGAGAGTGGATGCAGGTACATGGACATGTGCACTTTACACACATACACAACACACACATATGTGCATTAGCACTGAGGGTGACGGCAGCTGTGACCTCTGGAGGGCCTGGAAAACAAAATAAATCTGTTTCCACTGTGTCTTGGAGGGAAGGAACTGACACAGCAAGTTGCATTATAAACACTCCACAGATTGAGCAATGACCTTTGTTTTTCTGGTAAGCTCTTAAATGCTTTGAAAGAGGTGAAACATGATACATCTAAAACATGGGCTTAGAGTCATCCACTCTAAAGCCGCCCTCTCAATTATTCTTACAAACAGCATTTTCCTTCACAGAATTAGAAGCAGTCTCCATAATCCCTTAGTCATTGCAGCACAGCAATCCCATGCCTGCATGAAGGGTAGGGGATCACTTGGATGAAGGAGCTGCACAGAGATAACTTGAGATGGCACAAGAAATGCCGTTGGCAAAAGAGGGAAGACTGCCACAAGAGATGTGCTGACCATGGAGCCTAGTCACACTCCATTGTTGGATATCAGGGAGCTCCTCTGCCAGTCTGACCACATTCTGCTAGGCCTCATCCTCCCCATGCCATATTTGGGATGGATAAAATAGGAAGTCAAGGCGAACCTCCCCCAGAAAAACTAAAGCATTCTGTGCTGCCAGAACCTTTACCAAGTTGCAAAACCTTCAGTTCGTCTTCCCAGCGCTGGTAAGACGAGGCTCGGAACAACCTGCTCTAGAGGAAGGAGTTCCTGCCCGTGTCAGGGGGGTTGGAACTGGGTGGTCTTTAAGGTCCGTTCTAACCCCAATTGTTCTAGGATTCTGTCTACTGGGAGGGAGCAGAGGAGCTCAACTGACATGGTCAGAGGACCAGGGAATAAAAACTATGCAAAGAAATGAAGAAACTAATTTCCACTGATCTTCAGTTTCAGAGTGTGAAGCTGCAACAAACCCAACACCACAACCTGGCTGCCAGAAATCTCTCCCATCCTGCCTGCCATGGCAATGGTTGCACGGGAAACCACAAAACCTAAGAGCTGCAAGAGCTGTGTGGCTGCCACAACCCAAATGATGGATTAGGATGTGTAACACTTGTGAAGGACACTTGGCTGTACCTGGCCAGCCTGAAACAGCAAAGCAACCCTCAAATCAATGTCTGAACAAGCTTCATGGACCCCTGTGTGGCCAACTAAACCTTTTATCCATGAACAGTGTCTTACCTAAATTTTTCCTTCTCACACGCGTCTTGTGTCTCACCTACCCAAACAAGCCTGTCTTTGGCAGGCCGGCCCCAGGAGGAAGAGTGGAAGACAGCTTGATTGCCAATATCTAATCATAATTTGGGATCCAGAAAGCTACTTTAGGAATTGCTTAATAAATTAGGAATTGCTTAATAATGCACTTATTGTGTGAAGTATTATCACTACATATAATTAAATACAGAGAGTTACACGGAGGGAGATAAGGATCCTGTGCAAAAGGACAAGGAGGTAAAGTAATTGAGATTTGTGCTTCTGTTCTGCCAGCTCCTCATCTAGATCAGTGTGAACTGCCCCAACACCTGTTCCTGGAGAGAGAACGACTTGGAAAGTAGGAAGGGAGAAGGGGAAAGTCACTCCCTCTTGCCCTATCTGTCCCCACTCCTCTGTTTCCATGAACAGTGCCCACAAAATCCACAGGAAGCCCTGGAGTGCAATGGGGAAATTGTGCACAGGAAAAATGAAGCCCTGGGGTGTGAATTATTTAGTGCTGTGGAAGAACAATTAAGCTCTGTGAGGTATTTAGTCCAATCTTTTGGCAGATGGAAGTTGGAAAGCACAGGTGAACTGTGGCACGCACAGGGGACAAGTCATGCCCAACCTCCAGCAGCCCCAAATTAATGCTTTGACTCACAGGACAAAAAAAAATCTTTCGTGACATTGAACCCACCCTGAGGATTTGCACGGGAGGTCAGTGCCAACCTGTAATTGAGCATTTCACTCAATGAAATCCACAAGAATTCACTCAATGAAGGGGTGACATAGAATCATAGAGTGGTTTGGGTTGGAAGAAATGTTAAAGCCCATCCAGTTTCATCCCCTCCCCTGGGCAGGGGCACCTTCCACTGTCTCAGGTTGCTCCAAGCCCTGTCCAACTTGGCCTTGGACACTTCAAGGGATGGGGCAGCCACAGCTTCTCTACGCAACCTGTGCCAGGGCCTCCCCATCCTCACAGGGAAGAATTTCTCCCCTACATCCCACCTAACCTGCCCTCTGGCAGTTTAAATGCAACACCCCAAGTCCTGCTGCCTTTGATTCGAACTGGCAGGTTGCAGGAGGTTTAACATTCCTTCTTGAGGAGAGAGGAAATGCCACCAGGGCTGATTTATTTTGTTGCTTTGCTGGCACGGGATGTGGAGCAAACAAGAAAAAAAGACAGGAAAAGAGCAGGAAAATGGAGAACACAAATGACAGTAGAAGTTCCAGCATGACATTTCTGCTGCAGAATCACCTGCATTTCTGCAGTGGTGCTGCCATAACTTATGACAACATTGCTCAGCTCATGGCAGAAAAGGTTTCTCCTCATAGTTCTTGGAGTTTTATGAGCATTAGTAGCACTACGAGTTATGGTATTTCTTGTGGAACCCATAAAGCTTTAGAGACCCTCTGTGCCAAGCACTGAGACAACACAAATCCAAACAAGCAAATCCCTCTTCGGAGGAGGAGGGCAGAGGGATCAGAAAGCCTTCACACGTGCAAGAAGGAGGGAGAATGAAAGGAAAAAAGCAGCTATTGCTCGCAATTATTTTCCAGTCTTTTGTGCCCATGGAAAAGAAATTAGAAAATGTGCCTGGAACAGCACAAGGAACAGTGGAAATGCAGGAAATGACCTGAAACTTATTTCTCTAAGCCCCGTTTGTCTGTTCCTCAATATCAGGATGCATCTCAATTGACACCTCTTAATTACAACATTCAGCTGCAGCATCATAATCAAGGTGAGCAGTGAACCTGAGAGAAAAGCTCTTCAAACATAGATGGTCTTGGCCAGCCTCCCCAAACATCCCTGAGAGTGGTTTGGGCTGAAAGGGGCCTTAAAGCCCATCCAGTTCCACCTCTTGCCACGGGCAGTGACACCTTCTACTAGACCAGGGTGCTCCAAGACCTGTCCAACCTGGTCTACAGAAGCATTTCAAAAGCTTTTTTTTTCCACCTGTTCCTCACCCAAGGACACTGAAAGAATAAGCAAACAAAAAAGTCAAGGGAAGAGGAAAATGGTTCAAGACCCCTTGGCAAGACAAGCAGTAAGTGAGCACCAGGCTTGTACAACAAACACATCAAGTAACAAAACAAAAGTGTAAGAGAGGAAGGGGAAAATATCTATTTGCCTTTTTTTCTAGAGTCCTTTTCCCTTTCAGGCAAATAATATATATGCCATGGGACTTTGACAGTCCTCTGGAAGGCACACAAAGCCTTTTTGTTCCCACTTGCCTCCCAGGTGGGAGGACTGGTCGAGCAGCTCTGAGGAATGAGAGTGAAAACCAACGACCCAGAGCTGCTATTATTTAGAGGGAGAAGAGGAAAAGGAGTGAGGATCAGGGCAGGAGGGCCAAAGCTCTGCAAAGGAGAGAAGAGGAGAGTTCCAGAGCCAAGATTCCTGGACATGTCCCTTCCAAAACAGTCCACGCTAATTTGGAGCAGCATCGCATCCCTCCTTACTCCAAAGGACCTGCATTGCCTCAAAACCCACTCCTGAGCCACCAACTAAAATTTACCTACAAACATCATCGGGTCAGGATTTCACTTGCACGACAAATTCCTGGGAATTTTTAGTGGTGGACTTTAAGCCCTGTTAAATCACAGGGATCTGCAGGAAATCTTGAGTGACGACATTGGTTCTTTCCCACCAGGCAGTTAGGACACGATAAATTTGGTTTGAACTTAAGCTTCCTCCCACAGGGAGCTCAGCAAGCCAAAAAGCACTTCTAAGACAAATTCAGGGTGATGTAATGGATATGTGACTAAAGTAGTGGGGTTTAGGTAAACCTTAATCCTTAATAAATTACAGATAATTTGTATGTAAGGGGTTATAAAGACTATCTGGATACTTTTAATAACTAAATGGCTGAGTGAGAAGAGGAAAGAAGAGATAAGGAAATGAATTAGATGTAAATTTAAACAGGAGACCAGCTTAACAGCCCCTAGAAATGCTCATTATTTTGTGAAACGCTGGCCTGATGGAATTAAAATGCTCCGTGGGAAGAGAACAGGTTTTTCAAGCATGGGAGAGTTTGGAGGTGGACAGAAGGAAGTGAGTAACTGGCTTAGAGATGAAGTTTTTTCCTTTTGTGGGGAAAAGAAGAAGACCATAATATGAAAGTTAAGCATTTTGAAGGGCTCAGATTGATCCTTTTTCAACATCTAAGGTTTTTTCTACGTCATTGGCTTTTAAGAAAGTTATAGCTGATGGCTATATCAGCAAAGCACTTACTTATCAACAAGGATTTCTGCTTGAAAAAGGAAGCTTTTGGTAAAAAATCAGGGCTGTTAACATTGAACATTCATTTTTTTAAAAAGGACATTTCATTTTTTTTTCATCTTGATTGCTCAATAATTCTCAAATGCAACATAATTCAATTATCCCAGATTCCCAGCATTCCTGTACCAAATGGGATGTCTAGACCATAAATGGGTCATGGGCTGTTTGCCCTAGCAAACACCCGCTAAGGAAAGGTTTTCCACTCATTAATCCACTCCAAAGTCCCTATGCAGAGCAGGGGATTTACTGTAACCTGGGCAGGACATCACAAAGGAGTTTGCAGGATTTGGGATGGGCCACTCAACATTTGACTTTCACCTTTGGCATCTCGGGCACTCATCTGGGCTCTGGAGTATTTCCAGTGCCACTGAAGCAGGTTGGTCACCCTATCATTCTGCAGGAAAGTTGCTCTGAGCCACTGACCCATCTGAGACTGGCAGGAAAATAAGCACAGGATTTTCAAAAGCTCCAAAGTTTTCCTTCTGAACATGATATCATACTCAAAATCCTGGAGTAGTTCGTACTGGAAGGGATCTTAAATCTCATCCAGTCCCAGCTCTCCCTTGGGCAGGGATTCCTTCCACTATCCCAGTGTGCTCCGAGACCCAATGTCCATCCTGGCCTTGGACACTGCCAGAGATCCAAGGGCAGCCACAACTGCTGGGCACCCTGTGCCAAGGCCTCACCACCCTGACAGGAAAGGATTTCTCTCCTATATCCCATCTAACCCTGCCCTCTGTCAATGTGAAGCCACTCCCCTTTGTCCTGTCACTCCAGGCCCTAGTCCAAAGTCCATCTCCATCTCTCTTGGGTCCCCTTCAGGTCCTGGAAGGGGCTCTCTAAGTTTTCCCTGGAGCTTTCTCTTCTCCAGGGTGGACAATCCTTGCTCCAGCAGCTTCACATCCCCCTGCTGTTTGGGGTCACAGAGCTGAATTCAGCTCTGCAGGAGGAGTGTCCCCAGAGCAGATGAGCAGAATGCCCTCATCATGTGCTGCCCATGCTGTGGGATGAGTTCAAACCATGGTCGGATTTCTGGGGTCACGTGAAGTCTCTCACCCACCGACACCCCACTCCTTCATGTTGCTTTCAAAATCTGCCCTTTCCTTACATGTTATAAATCACCTTTTTTCTTCCAAGCTGCCCCTCCTGCCACTTCCAAGGCTGGGGAACCCACCACCGACACAGACATCGACACTGCAAGGAAGGACAGAGTCAGAACCCCTTCCCTCCCTCCTGCCCTCCCTCCCCCCCAAGACTAATCTCTCACTGGCTGGTACGTTTTAGCAGGTGATGGATCCGGGGGCAGATAATTCTGCTTTCTGTTTAATTAATCCAGCGTTACAGGAGCAATGAGAGTCTAATGCCCTGTCTTAATCCCCCTGCAATAACATCGCATTCCACCTTCCAAGGCAGGGCCACTTGTTGGGGTGCAACTAGGGTATTTCGGATCACAGAGGCTACTGGTTCCTAGTGCCATTCCTACTGCTTATGCTTTATTAGCCATAATTTGATATGTTGCCCACCCTGTACACCCAATCTAAGCCCAAAATATTGTTTTACAACATTAATTAAAAAGCATTGACACTGAATGTTTGGCTTACATGGTCCAATGTGATTTACGGATTGTGTTTAATTACCTGACAACAGTGATTTACCACATCTACCTGGTAAGTACTATGTGGATTTAAATCAATTAATGTTTGGTGGCTTTAGTGTACCTTGCTGGGGAAGGAGAGAGGGTCTCTCATGGGCACTAAACTCCAGACACATGAAAAAAAAAAAAAGATATTTCAGGCATCTAAACTGCAAACAAGATAATGTGACCTGGGCAGAGTCCCACGGCAGCTGTTTGTGGAGCATTGCTTCATTAAGGATCTTGGTGACTTTTCATGGAAGGTTTAACTAATTAGTTGAGTAGGCCCTTAATAAACGAGACACCAAGTTATGTTTAGCTTTAATTACACCGAGTCCTGTTCAGTTGCTCAAAGTCAGACATGTGCTTAAGTGTTTTGCTGAATTAGGGTCAGTGTGAATATGCAACTCCTGTGAGCAACTAGGAAGCTGTGCTGATGCTGATTTAATGAATGCAGATTTGCAGCTGGGGAAAAAAAAGTCCCAAAAATAATGAAGAAAGAAAGCAATTGGAGCCTTGGCTCAGAAGGAGCACTGTGAGAGGCTCCTCCTGTTTTTGATCCCAGTCACTTTAGCAGGACAACATTCACATTTGGGGAGAGGGACAGTTCGCTCTGGCATACGCCCTGGTGCAGTAAGATTTCTGGTTCCAGGAAGAGAAGGTTATTGCAGAGGGCCTCTAAGGATGGAGAATTTTGCCAGGTGTGCTCTTACCAGCTTTGTCCCATCACAGTCCTTCTCTTTGTCCCTCTCCTTCCCCTTTCCTCCCTGGTCCCCACCACAGGCTCTATGTTCTCACACCACATTCTCTCCTGCTCCTATTTCCACCTCCAGACCAGCCCCCTCCTTCCAGCACAGCAATTTAAGTGCAGAGCTCTCTCACCCCAAACTCCAACTACTCTTTCCAGTGTAGCCTCCTCCATCTCACATTGCAAATAGCCCCCTCTGATTTTCAGCCACCACTTTCCTTCCCTGGGAGCCCTGGGAGCTTGTCAGACACAACCAGTGTCCTAACTCTGTCCTTTCTGCACCCAGCTGCAGGGATACCCTGTATCCCTCTCTTTTACACAGGAGCTGTGTCCTAAATCCAGCCAGGACAGAGGGAATGGGCTCCCCTCACCACTTCTCTTCCTTGGCACTCCTCCACCCACTGTCTTCAAAGGACCCCTGTGCTGAACTAATCCATTCCCCCTCCAGCATGGAGTCCAGAACCCATTCTCAGTCCCCCTCATATTTATTCTCATGTTCCATTCTTTGACCCATATCTGCCCTGGATTTTCGTTTTAGGTGATCTTTCCAGTTCTTCACCTTACTTTTACCTTCAGCAGCTCTCACGTTCTCTGCTTGATTTTTCCCAAGTATTTCACACCAGTCCAAGCACATCCTAATTTATATCCCTTGTCCTTCCCAGTTCCCACCCATCCACAGTTCCTTTTCATTAAAAACCTCCTTAAACACACCTTTGGCAATTTCTGCCCCAGGTCCTCTCTTCCCTTCTCTGCCATTTACCCTCCTCTTCCTGACACAAAGTATTTCAATCCCATTAAATCAACATTTCCCAAAACAAAAAGGGTCAATATTCAGATGGAAAATTTCTTTTAAAAATAAACATCTTTGCTGTCCAGATGAATACGTGTTACCTAATTGTTTCCCAGCTACTCTGTTTATGTAACCTTGAAGCTATTTCGTATAACCCTTTAGTTCTGACAACTCAAGATTTGTTATGAACTAATATTTTAAAGTCAAAATAACTCAGAGGAACAACAGATTGTTACAGATCTCTCAGACAATCTGTACAGGCAGAAGCAACATTTATAATTTGCATTTTTTTTAAGAAGAAAGGCTTTTTCTGGGTTACCTTCTCTTCAGCTCTTGAATAAAGCAAACCTACTCCCTTTACAATTTGATGGCCTTTAGGAAGTTGAAAATATACACATGGATACACACGTATTATCTTTCTACCTGGCATTTCTATGTGAATAAAGGGCTTTGAGCCAAAACCAATCCGATAAAATCTTTCAGGAACTTTTACAACGACACATACTTGTGCAAATCGCCACCGTGTTTATAGCAACAAGCACCACAACAGAGCTCTGTGCTCAGTCAGAGCAGGCAATCTCCTCCATCTGTTCTGTGCCTGTATTTACATGTGGCACCGAGCGAGACATCACCTGGCACAGCCCAGAGGAACTCCGAGGGTTGGGGAAATCATTGCTCTTCACTCATTCCCCATCCTGAGACCTCAAACAGGCCATGGACACGCCTGCAGGAACAGATGGAGTGGCATGGCTGTCACACAAACCAGACATGATGGCTTAGGACCAAGGAAACAGCCTTAAGTTGTGCCAGGAGAGGTTCAGGTAACATATTAGGAAACATTTCTTTCCCAGAAGGGCTGTCCTGCCCTGGCACAGCTGCCCAGGGCAGTGGTGGACTCACCATCCTTGGAGTGAATAAAAGCTGCGTAGATGCGGCATTTGGGAGACATCATTTAGTGGTGGGATTGGCAGTGCTGGGGAATGATTTTTCAATGATTCTATGCTTTTGGGTCCTCTTGTAGCAAACCACTGGGCTGCTGCACCAATTTTTTCCTTCTCTCTCTGAAGGAGAGTAAACAAGACTTAATCATGTCACTGAAGGTGCTGTGAACTGTCAAAGACCTGGAAATCTTGAGGCGTAAGATCCAGCCCCAGAAGGAAATATTACTATGCATGATAATGTGTAACTGCCTTGGTGAGGAGTTGGCCAATGCTGGTATGGAGAAATTGTCTTTCAGGTTGTATTAAGATAAAGGAGAAAATGACACTTCTTTTAGAATGCAAATGATCCTACCAAGGTAATTATTCCAGAATAGCTAATCTGATAAATAGCCAAAACCAGACAACTTATGTGTCCTGGAAGGATGGAGTTTCATGATTTTTGGCGATTCCCAGGCATGTTGTTGGCTGTTTTGGCAGACAGCACCTAAAAATGGTAGTTTTCCATCAAGCTGGGCCAGACAGAAACATAAATAACATCTGTGAGGATGAGATGGAAGTGATTAATTTGAATTCTCTTTCACAGAAAATGGGCTGGAAGGATAAAGCCAAAACATTTTAACCATAAACACCTTCCTACCAACAGTGGGAATTTTACCCAATACGTTGATTTCTTCAAGCAATAACAGACCTGCTTTAATGTTTCTATTTGTCAACGGAAATTACTTTCCAAGAAGCTGAGTAGAGTCTATTTTTTTCTCAAAGGACAAGTCCTTTCCCTTTTGCACCTTTCAGCAAGGCAGAAGGTGGAACCTTCACCTGCCAGGGGTGAGTGCTGCCAATGCAGATGTCTATCAACAGGTAAAATGAGTCCCCAGGCAGTGCAGGCTGATGGGAGCTTAGCTCCAGGCTTTAAAATGGGATGGAAAAGTGTCCAGATTGCTTGCATGGGGGAGCCTGGGAAAGACAAGCGTGATTTATTGCATTAAATCACATAAATAAAGTGAGTGACTCAGGCATGTGCTTGCCTTCACAGGGGTCAGCACAGCAGAGAGACACATCCCTCTTCCCATCTGGTGGAAAACTGCCCCAGGGGATCCTCCCAGGATCCAGTTGCTGATCTGAGGAACATCACTTTAAGCCAATGTATTTCATTTCCAGTCCCCTGGGATTCCAGATGAACCATCAAAAAGGTGAAAAGGGGAGCTCCACCCAAGTTTGTATTTTGCAGGATGAGACACATTATGAACTGACAGTGGAACTGCCCGAGGTGCAGTGGGGGCAGATACAGAGCCCACATGAGCCCTGAGTTTTGATTAATTACCCCAGCAGAATTTCTTTCTCTTGCCATTGAATTGACTGCATGCACTGGATGGAGGACATGCTCCTGGCCAAGAGGGAAGGTGAGAAAAAATCTTCTTCCCGCACCCCAGCCTGCAAACTCCTCTCCTATTGGAAAACCCTTTGCAAAAAATCATTTTTGAAGGGTTCTGCCAAATGGGTTTTAAGCAATAATTAGCTGGGGATGGGCTATGAAGATGCAGAAGTGCCATTAAAAGGAGAAATTATTCACTCCACCACCTCTGAGAGCAATGCTGTCCCAGTGTGGGAGGAGAGGAGAAAGCACCAAGAGCCCACTTGCCAAACCCTGCTCTCCTTACTCAGAGGAAATTTTTAAATTGCCACCCACACAAATTCAACCCCCTGTGACTCATTGCCACAGAGAATGAGATCAGCTTTAAAGCAACCAGAACTTGAAGAAAATAAAGGTTGTCTCCTAAGTTCTTTATTCATAGATGGCATCTTTTCCAGATTTTCCCACCTACTGCAAGAGGTAGAAATGTTCTGATTTATTTACTTCTTCACTTCTCACAGGAAACAAGGCTCTCAGGAGATCCCATGACTCTTAGAGCCAAGGATTTCTGGATGAACACCTATTCTCAATATACAGCAAAAAGAATCCCAGAGCTGGCAGAGGCCTCATGTTGTGGGACCACTGCCCAAGTGGGAACGAGAGCCATGAGCTATGATCAGCTCTAGCTTGGGATGCTTTACTCATTCCTTGCTCTCCTCCCACTTCTCCATTCCCAGCTCAAACCTGATGGTGGAGGATAGGATTTAACACCTGAATCAATCTCCTACCTGCTGCTGTTGTAGAGGAGGATCAGTCTAATAATCATGGACCCCTCTGGATTTTGGACAAAAAAATAATTCCCAGAGGGATTCTGAAGCTCAGCTTCAAGCTTAGGTTCTCTCAATCCCTGTGTTGTTGGTTGTGTTGTAGGTTTGGGGTTTTTTTTTACGTTACCCCTTTGGGCTCGGGGTTCTAATTACTTTAATTCCTTTTTTCTTTAATGATAATATTTGAGTGACAGATTTTTTATTAAAACATTGCTATCAGAAAGCATCCAGGAGCAGGCATGGCTAGAGCTCCACTCAGGGTTTCCATGCCTCAGGGAAGCTCTTTCTGGCTCTCACATGGCCTCTGAAGAACAGAGATTTGGTGTGCAGGTTTGCAGAAAGAGACAGAAAGACATGGTTGTCCCAAAAGCTTGGTAGGAAAATGAATGTCCATCACACCAGAGAGGGAAGTGGTGAGGCAAAGGAGAGCTCCTCCAAGAGCTTCTTTCCATCCCTTCTCCTTGGCAGGAGAGCTGTGATCAAGAAGGACATGGCGCAGGCAGCTGATGCAGGATTCACCTTATTCCTTGTCCACGTGGTGGCCACCCACACAGCAAAGAGCTGTGTTCCCTCCTCCTGATCCCACGCTCCAGGCACCTGACCAAAACTGGGAGTGGTCATGTCTTGGAGCATGGCTTTGCAGGAGTCATTTTTCCATGCTTCCTTCTCTCCTTGCTTTATCTACTGAGACCATGAGTTCCCTAGGATGAGAAATCTGCAGTGGTCCGTCACTCCTGGTACCAAGTTAGTGTCATCATCTTCTGACATAGACACTGCACAGAAAAGTCTGTGGAATATATTCCATGGGAGGTCAAATCAGTTGCTCATGGATCTGAAGCAAAATGAAGTCTTACGCATCAATCCTTTTTTTTTTCCTCCTCACTAAGTGCACAATTCTTCAATTTTTCTTTAAAGATCATTCTAACATGAGACTTGAAACACTGGGGCCAGAACCTCAAATAGTTCTGCTTAAAAAGGTCTTACCTGAGGTTGTTATTGGGTTGCTGCATGTCTTCAACCTCTCCCGTCTCCCACGGCACATTCTGGCTGCAATTTCCAAGAAACTGGGGAATAAGAATCCATTCACTGTTCCCAGCTCATCTCACTCAAGGGTTTTGGGATGGCGTGATCACGTGCTCAACACCAACTACTCTGTGCCAGAGCACACACTTGACATGGTGCCACTTTCCAGCCCTCTCAAACTGCTGTGGTTTCTGCGCAGATAAGCCAATATATACCCAATGGCTGTGGGAAAAGGTTAGAACCCCCCTAATTTGCTGCCTCTTTCCTATGCATGAAGCAATTCCAATTGTTTAATGGATTAAATGAGCCTGAGCCCCTGTGAAAAGAGAGGAGACAGCACTTTGTAGCTGTAGTATAGTATTAGCATAGTATAGTATTATAGCATAGTATTTGGTGGGTCAGGTTTTCGCAGAGGGGCATCACCAGCATCCAGGGTTGGCTGTGCCAACTCTCTACTTCTCTTCTGCTGGAGCGGAAGAAGATTGGAAAGGGGAGAACTTCTGATTTTTTGATTCTGCTGCTGTGAGTCTCACTTTTCCTGGAAGTGGATATAGGGCCTGTTTGATACATAGGGCTAAGCCACTTTCCTAAAAGCTACCTGTCTTTCAGGAGATAATTTGTTTGGGAAGCCAATGTGCATCCTCAGTGATGAAAGATATAAGCAGAAAAATTCCACCTGACATGCAGGGACCTTGCTGAGTCCTGAGGCCTTGTCTTCCACCATCACCGAGCCAGGAGCTGCCAAGCATCAGCTCCATCCTGCTTTTTTGCTCTTCAGTGCATGTTTTCAAATAGTTTTTTCCAAAACAAAAATTATTATCGGGGCTTTTTCTTCCTTCATTTTGCTTGGCTGGGTCACCTATGTTTATTGCTCATTCCCATGTTTATCTCTGCTCCCAAGCATCTCGGGACAGGCTCTGTGAGTGAGGAGTTCTGGACAGGGAGGATGTGGCACTGCCTGTCATGGCTCCACCTAAGACCCCAGATGATGGGAAAAATTCAGCCAAAACACCCAATTTCCTGTGAAGTTACTTTATTATCATTATCATTACTACTAGTATTAGTATTCCTTTTATTAATACTGTTATCTTGTACTGAAATACTCACTTTAGGATTTTTTCCCAACAGAAATACTATGTCTGTTTTTGAGGAGAAACTGTGGACTAAGCAAGCAATGGGGCAAAAACCACCTAAAAATTTCAGAGTGGGGTGAAGCAGTGGGATGGGAAAGAGCCAAGGAAGGAGCTGGGGGCAAGGTAGTACGAAGGTGCTTGGGCTGGAGGCTTTGAACTTGAATGAGAGCTATCAGGGGAGAAATACAAATAGAGAGGGAGAGAAAATAAATTGGAAGTACTTTTCCTTCACCCTTGTTAGCCCATAAAACCAGAGAAGCAGAATCATGTACACTATGTGTGCCAAGGGAAAGAGGAGGAGAGAAAAATTGACAGCATCACCGGCTCAACAAGATCTTCAGTAAAAAAACAAATGATCTTTTGTGCTGTCTGGGGAGAAACTCTTCCATCATCTTTATGAATTTCCACCTTTGGCAACAGCTAAATAGCCTTGCGTATCTACCATCAAGACACTAACAGCCATGACATAAATCTTAATCCCAAACCATCATTATTTCCTGGAGAAAATGAATGGTTTGCTCTGCACATGGAAGAAAGAGCAAAGCTTCTGAAAGAGGAGACCCTTTCAGGCTGAGCATTCTCCCTGGGATCTCTCCTACTTGTTGGTGGGATGAACACTTCTTGCATGCTCAGCTCTTAAAAATATCCATGGAAATGTGCTATTTTCTATCTATTAAAACTGTTATTATCTTGATATTATCTGTCGCTTGCAACAGTGACTCAGGTTGGGAAACACTGGGCGGTCAAAGCTCAGCCATTCATCTGCAAAATGGAGTTAAGGAATAAACATTGGATATTCTTGGGGTCCCATCAATTACAATAACTGGGGTTAAAAATTTTGATAAAGTCAGAAAAAGGGCCCAGAGCTTTTTCCTTCCCCATCTGCCCCATGGAAGACACAGGTAGAGGTGGGAGCCATTCCCCAGTGCTGGCTCTGGGGCAACTGGAATGTGATTTAATTCCTCCCCTCTCATTACCACTTCCTGAGCCTGGGTGCCTACAAGCCCTGAGGGACAGCAGGAGATGAGGGGAAACATTAGTTTCTTAACAAATTCTTGTGTCATCTTCTTGACAGCACCTTTAAGTGCTGGATGACACTCAGGAATGATGTGGCTTAACCTCAAGGGTTCAGACGAGGGAGCATTTCCCTTTGCCAAGGAGCAGCAGTAATCGCTGGAGAAGAAATCCATTCCAGCTCTCCCTGCCAGCAGCACCGAGTGCTTCATCCACGTGGCAGGGACACATCCAGGGCTCCTGTGCTGCCTACATCGGGTAGCCGTGCTGCCTCTGCAGTACCACTGATTTTGGAAGAGTGTCAGGATGGTTGGTCTCCATGAGCTTTTCCAACCCTAATGACTCCTGATTCTCTATGTGTGGATGAAGGGGATATCATACATTCCCCAAAATTAGTACCTTTCCATGGAGGCGACATGATGGACTGTGGACACTCCCTTAACCTACTGCAAATGGGAAAGGAAAGGGGTTAATGCACAGAGGAGGTGAGCTTAAGTGGAGAGGCCTCGGGGCACCCACATTCCAGTGGAATGGAGGCTGTCACACTGGAGGAGTTGGATGCAAAGGCTGTCCCCAGCACTCCCTTTACACACTTATTATCTGGAGATGAATAAAAAACCACAGTACTATTAAATCCCAGAGATTAAAGGTTTAACATGACCAAGAAGAAGAAGCCTGGAGAGCATTAAATAATGTTTATATGTGGTTTCTATCTTCTCTTCCCTTTTTCTTTCATCCTTTGTCTGCCTCAAAAGATAATAGATGGGAACAGCTTCTTCTGCCAAGGCCACGCTTCACAACTTAAGACTCTTCTTTTTCCACTCCAAAATGTTTGTAACAATTCAATTCATAGGCTCGTGATTCATGGGGCTTTCCAGTGTTTCTCTGCAATTACAGGTCCCATCGTTCCCCAGCACCAGACTTTCTTGTAGGTTATATTCTCCACATGATGATTTCTAGCCCTGTCCCTCAGCCTGGGAAACCCATGTCATCACTGCCTCCACTGTTGGAGCACTCTCTTCTCCCCCTCCCTCTCCAAAACAGAAAGATAAAAAACTTCCCATGGATGTGGCATCAATAGCTGCAAATTCCCACCCTTGGTGGCTCTTCAGGAGCTGCTGTGACCTTGACCTTTCTTGGGAACATCTCCAGGTAAAGGCTATTCCTTGTTCATGGGATGAGCCTCTTGCAGGGAGGACAGAAGGTGGCATGTAATCCCCAGCCAGATGCTCAGAAGGTATAAATGTCTCCCCACTGATTTATGTCAACTGAAAACACAACTTGACCACAGCTCTTGGATCCTGTACAGTCCCGCGCTGTGCTGCTCTTGAAACCAAGAATTCTAGCTAAGCAAAAATTTCAAGTTACTAGAACAGGTGGAAAGAATGAGGGGCTGTTCCCTTCTCCTGCCACAATGGAATGCAGACTACCAACTTAATTAAAAAAAGAAACAACAAACAAACCAGAAAACAACAATCCTGCCTCCTGATATACATTCCCTATCAGACTTACACTTGGACAAACATTCCTGGTTCCTGAAGAAAATTGAACCACAGAATATTCTGAGTTGGAAGGGGGCCCACAAGGATCATCAAATCCAACTCCTAAGCAAATAGCCCGTACTGGAATTGAACCTGCAGCCTTGGCATTATTAGCACCATGCTCTGACCAGCTGTGCTAATGAACTTCATAAACCTGTCAGTGTTTCACTTGTAAACTCCAGGCCTTGGGTGCTGGGAATGCTGGAAACTGGGTGTTGCAAGATAATGAAATGATAAACTAATCTGGGGTTTTTTTGGGAAACATCAATATGGGGCAAAATACAAACCTCGATAATAAGAGATGCTGCCTGCTCTGCATTTTCCACCATTCCAGTCTACCCTACCTACAGATGTCTGTCCATTCCCTCTTTTCCTCCTGCTGTTGATCCTGAAAGCTTGATGGAGGTGCCATGCTGGATGCTGAAGATGAGAGGAGCTCTGTGTCATCCATTCCTCATCCTTGGCAGATTCACATATGGTGACACCATGTCACAGGCCCAAATCGCTTCTTTCCTGTGATTTTGGCAATCCTGCTGCCTCTGTTTATAAAGCAAGATTTCCAGGGAGGCATGCCCGAAACAATGCAATACCAAGACAGGATTAAGCCTCTCTCATTGCAGCAATTCCAGACTATTCTGCAGAAAAGAGGAATTGAGGATCCCCCTACCACATGGAGCCGGGGCTTGGGACTGGCCACAGACCTAGCTGAGAGCATCCACCAGCTCCTAGGAATGATCCCATCCTTTTCCTAAAGAGTTGTTATCCCAGCAGTGCCAGGCTGGGATGCAACCCAACACCATGAGGGGGAACCAGTGTGATTCGCTCTTTTCATCTTCCTTAGAACACAAGCACGGAATTAATTTTAACTAAAGGAAGTCTCTTAAGAAGATAAATTTACCCTGGATATCAATATTTCCAGTAATGGAAACTCCACCATACCCCAGGCACACTCTCCATGCTCATTAGCCACGCTGTTAAAACGTCTCCTCTGATGTCTCCATTATGCTTCCTTTCCATTAGGGAAAATCCAGTAGATTTAAAAATGAGATGCATGTCACTTCAGATTTCAAAGCAAAAAAAAAGAAAAAAAGTGTAATGTCTATTATGAAAAAACCCAGTTCTCAAAGACATGATTTTCCGGAGGCTGAAATTGCAGCTCTTTTTTCTGACTGGAGCCCAAAAGCTGATGAACTCCCTGACAGAACAAGTGTCCTTCTTGGAGAGAACTTGGCACAGCCCAGCCCTGTGATAAAAGGTTTTGTACAACCTCAGCCATGTTCACGCTGCCTCCATTCAAACGCCCTGAGCCTGAGCATGGGGGAGTATTTCCAAATGGAATGTCACTAACAGCAGGTCATTATTACCTCAGCAAGCAACCTTGACTTCTCTGCTCTTTCCCCAAGTTAAAACCAAAGGCTGAGCACATCACCACTCACAGCCTGCTCAGCAAGATCACCCATTTTTACTGTGACACCTGTCAAGACAATAAAGTATTATTAAAAATGAAGAGCTCGTGAAAAGAAAAAAAATCTGGATAAAAATTGATATTTATTAATTATAAACCCTAGCAATTACAGAGATGATGGATTCAATTCTCCTCTCACCCACTGCCAGCACAAGGACACAGTGGCAGGTAAGGGAAGGATGGCAGGACTGTGACCCGGAGGCACACAAGGAGTTGCCCAGGGCACATCCTTGTCCCCATCCTCGATGAGCAAGAAGTAGATCAGCACAGGAGGGAGGAGGGAGGGTACACTGAGAGCCTAATGAGACTGCAGGACTCCCTGCCACATGATGCTTCTGAAACCCAAGAACCAAAGTAATTTCTGTGAATAGTGATACCTAGGGTCGTTATAGCCAGGAGTAAGGAGCATTTGGAAGGCAGATATGCTGTCACGTACCGTCAGGGCTAAGACAGCTGCTGGAGGTCAGGAAAAAGGGGAAAGATTGCTCTCCATCTTTCTGAGCTGCTCCTTGTATTCCCCTTGGCAGCCAGTGTGACTCAGGCTGGACATATAGGAGTCAGCCACTTTTCTGAACTACTCCATATTACTCCATATTCTCCATTTCCACAGGATGGTTTGGGTTGGGAGGGACCTTAAAACCCTCTCATTGAATCCCCTGCCACGGGCAGGAACGCCTCCCCCTAGACCATTCTGTGTTAGTCTTCAGCTAAAAACAAACTCGAAGACATCTGCTTTTGCTAAAAATGCCCAGTGATCATCAATTTCCACACAAATCAAGGTCTAGTGTCTTCAGCTGTTAACTAGAAACATGAAGAAGATGAGGGAAAGGATCTTAACTCTGTGTACAGTTAATGGTGTCTCCAGAGAAGGATTCTCCTGTGCAGGAGACAGCATAAATTGTCTGATTTTCCACACTGGCCACAAATGGAAGGAGATGGTCAGCTCAGTGTTAACAGCAAACTTTAAGATGGTCAAAGTCAGGTGGGATGAAGCCAATTCAAAGGAAGAAATGTTTCAAGCTGCTGTTGTGTAGCATTGCCCAACAGACTATCAACATGAGAATAAAAATATCTGCTCTAATTTAAAAGACATAAAACTGGGAAAAAAGTTCAGTCCTGAAAGAGCTCATTTTTTGCATACCATAAAAGCAACAAAAATTTGACAAAGTGGACCAACTACCAACCAAAACTAGAGGAGAAACAAAATTGTGTAAATCATTAGCAACTTCCATCAAGAAATTATGACATTAAATCCTGGTGAAATTCACTGGTATTGGCTCATTGGGCTCAAGAGCATGACTGACAAGGTGATTTGGAGGTGAGTTACAGCAACACAGTGGTGGGGCCTGGGGTGTCTGAGGTGGCTCAGACCTGCACTGGACAGCAAAGCCGATCGAGGCTTCACTGGGGATGGAGGTCCAGCTTCAGACATTTAGAGCTGGTGGCTTTGACCTGAACCTCTCCAGCGCTGGAGAACAGCCCCACAGGAGCACTTGGGTGATTTTACTGACACTCAGCTTCGGGTTCCTTCCCCAGCTCACCCCTAACAGCAAACTTCACTCTACTGTGGGGTGTCATTATCCAGCTCCAGACCCGAATTCTCCAGCTTGCTCCCAACCTGCACCTGCTGAATTGCAGGTGGTAAAAGATAAAGGCTGTTATAAAATATTTCCCAGTGCACCAACAGCACATAAATTTGGGAGAATTTAAGAGAAACTCCATCAAAGCCTCTCAAAGGAATTAAAATACATTTCTTACAAGCAGCTGAACTCATGTCCATACTCTTACTGCTCTCAGAAAGAACCCCTGGGGTTTGCACTCCTGCCACTTTTGTCTTTGTTATTTTGAGAACTGTGTTTCATCTCTTTGTACCTTTAGTTTCCATATCTGTAAAATAGGCACTTCCCCTAACTTAGAAATTCTGCATTAACTAGAGTTGTCAAAACATTAAAATCATAGCCATGGAGTTCTTGTTTTCTTGATTTCACCCTGTAAAGCGAGTAAAATCAAAGCAGATTGCTACAAAGAAGAAGCCTTTGTGTCTCATCTTCCTCCACAGAGTTTCTAAGGTATGTTAAGAAACAAAACCCCATAGGGGTTAGTGGTGTCCATTTAAATCCCTCAAATACCTACACGCAACTATTCCAAGTCCAGGAGGATTAACTCCAAATCTGAGTGGATTAGTCAAAAATCTTCCACAACAATGTGGAACTGCTGGAGAAAAATATATAAAATTGTCACTTTTGTCAGCCTCACAATACAACTTGATCCCCCCATGTATAATGAGCTGTAAGCCTGGCAATATCCTGGGATCAGGTGGAGAGGAAAATTTCACTTGGGAACAAAAAAGTGGAATTCAGAGGGTCAGAGCTTCAGAGACAGGGAGAGAGAGACCAAGAGCCACTTTGTCCCTCACTCAATACCCCACAGTCCCCACCGGCTGCACTCCTGGAGCTCAGCCAGCCCCTCTGCAAGCCTATAGTCACACACACACATATAAATGTATATTTACACACTCCCAAATAATTAAAGAGAACTCCAAAAGATTAGTATGTGAAAGACATGATAAACACATGAAATCACATAAGCAAACAGACAACCTTGCACCATCGTTTGAAGGTTATATTCATTACAAGGCTAAAAAAAAAGGGAGACAATTCCCTTGCAAAAGGAACAAGGAAAATACAGCAAGTACAGCTTCCTGCAGGACTTCCCTGGGCTAGGAGACTGAAGGAGGGCAGAGATAACCACTTGTAACAACCATTCTGACACACAGAGTTAATACCAGGCTCCATGGGTGGAACAGGGGACCAAGGGAAAAGTTCAGCTCTGATACAGAATCCCAGAATGGTTTGTTTTGGAAGTGAATTAAAGCTCATTTCACCCCCCTGCCATGGGCAGGGATACTAGACCAGGTGGCTTTGAGCCCTATCCAGCCTGGCCTTGCACACTCCCAGGGATCCAGGGGCAGCCTCTGGCCACCCTGTGCCAGGGCCTCCCCACCCTCACAGGGAGGAATTCTTGTGAATCTACTGGCTGAAGAAAGAACACACCACTCCTCACTTGTGGCAGCTCTGGGTCAGAAATATTAAAATATAGTAAGATTTTTTTCAAGATTATGAAGGGAGACCTACTCCCAGGCTCCCACAGCCAGGACTGCATTTGATCCTCAGAACTCACCTCGCTTTTTATTGAAAAACTTCCCTGTTTGGGATTGGTTGTCAGTGCCTGTTTGACTGGTCACAGCTTACCCATAGCCCTAATTAGCAGGTGTGTGACTGCCTGCTTAGCTATATTTTTAGATCTCTGGGCTCTTGCAAGCTGTCAGAAAAAAAGGCATTATTTTAGGAAAAGTAGCACTGCAAACAGTGACAGTCCATTTGACGTGTGAGGATAAATTAAGAATGACTATACATTAAAGAAAACTCTGAGCACCTTTGTCATATTCCTGTATTAAAAGAGAAACACAGCTGTGTTTCAGTTGATCTTGGCTTCTTCATTGACCTGGAGCAGTAAATTTTCCCCCCTTTTAGTGTTTAAATAGTTTGTCAGTGAAAGATCCCATTCATAAAGTGCTGGCGATGACAGTTCTGCAAAGCTAAATGGCACTTAACTGTGTACCTAATAAATCTGCAACAAAAATAAACAGAGAGGATGAGAGAGAAAAAAAGATTAACAATGACAGAGAGCTAAAAAGAAAAAAAATTTAAAACCCCACTGGCAAGTATGAAAGGCCATTGTCATTAAAACTGTTTGGAATGGTATTGAGCAGCATTGCTCCCATTTCCCTCCCCTGTTTGCCTGACCTTTGAATTCTCAGAAGAAACAGGGCTAGGCTGATTTGGTAGGACAAACTTGCTGTGAATGGTGCAGATCCATCTCTCTGTGCAGGTGTCCCCATCCACTGGTACCTCCTGGATTAGACCAAAGACATCTCCATGCTCATGGAAAGCAAGATTTGCATTCACGAAATGAATGACTCCATATAGGAAAAATTAATGCAAATCCTCAAATTGTTGAAGGCAGGACTCAAGGGGGGAAATTCAGGCAGAAAATTTGTAACTATGACAATCCTCTAAGAAATGAATCTCATGTAACAAACAAGAAGATTTATCACAGAAACCCCAGAGCAAAGGTTTTAATAAACCAACTTAGCATGAGAAATTGTCACCTATATCTGAGAACTGGGAAAAAAATTTGATAAAACAGATTTTAACAGCTTAGGAAAATAAAGCAGAAGAGATACAGGGAAATGGGATAATGTGAAAATATTTTGCGGTGGCTAATTTATTTTCAATATGAAAATGGATTTTCTAGACAAGGGAAATGTCATCCACCAGCAATTTGTATGAATTTTTCACTTCTGCAAAGGGAAGTAGTATCTTCACTAACAAAAGCAGGGCTTGTACGACAGGGTCCAGAGGTAGTTGGAGATAAAAGGAAAACGTGTTCAGAGAGAAGCGAGTGGGCTCAAGGAAGTTTATTAACATAGTTGTTCAGGATTCCAACTGAGATTAATTTTATATAAGTCTTTAATTAAAACCCTGGCCAGTAAAAGCAGAGTTGAGCCATCAAAGTTGGCTGTTGACAAAAAACTGAGTCAGATTGCCATTACCAAAGGAATTGTACAACCTGCACGGAAACGGGAGATTGAGAAATGAGATATGGCAGAAGCAAACCATGTAGTAATGTAGAATGATTAAATGAGGTCTCTGGCTACTAGAATCAGGTGGCCCACCTTAAAACCCCCAGCACTGTTACTCCAAAATGAGCCAGATGAGAAGTCTGGGGTACAGGAGGTAGTGCTGTTAAGACAGCAGTGTGTATGGTTTACCACAGCAGTGTGTATGGTTTTCATCACCTGTGTTCAAGAAAGATAAATCCAGTCTGGAACAGAAACAGCAAAAGGATATGGGAGTGATCCTGAGAAGGAGATTATCTCATGGGACAAGCCTCCAAGAGCCTGACAGGACGAAGATTGCATGGAGATCTGATTCCCAGCTTTAAATACCCAAGGAGAAAAACAGCAGAGAGGGAGAAATGCCAGGGAAGAATAAAAGGCCATGATGTGGGACACACAGAGGCCTAGACAGAAAATTTAATGAAGGGCTGCTGCATGAACTGGCCTGTGCAACAGCTTCCCAAGAGGAGTAGAAACCTAAACCCCCCCTTCATTTGTTTTTAAACAAAGACAGAAATATTTACGAAAGAGAAAGTATGAACAACATGGAATTGCAACAACCTGGTCTTGTAACCCAAACAACCCTGCTAATCCTGACTTTTATCTCCCGCCATGATACCAGCTTGAGAAGGCACCCCCAGCACTACCTGCACAGAACCTACACAGGTAAAAGGGGAATATCTGTGTTCTGTTTCACAAGCATCAATTTCCTGCTCTGTTGTTATTGTAACTACACCGAGTTTAATCAATGTAAACTGTTAGGAAGAACAAGCAGGAAATGAAACTGATCAAAACAGGATCCTCCAAAGAGGACACCTGGCTCTGGGAAGTACTTAGGGAGCATCAATGGTTTGGTGATAATCTCCTGTTCACCTGCTCCAGATTTATTGTTCACAGCTAGAACTGTTTCTTTGCTAAGAGTAGATCTCAAAAAAGAGCTAAAATGTAGGAAGCTTTGAGTTTCTGAAAGAAAGAAAAGCATTCTGCCTTTGCAGACCAGGGGCTGGATGTGCAGTAACTCCTGATTTTGGGGGATTTTGGGGGCTGCAAGGAGAAGTGGGTGACACCCTCCAAGGAGCTCAGTACCTTCAGAGGGAGCATTATCTCTTGCTTCAAAATCAGCATTTCTCCCAAAATGTCTCAAATTCAGACTTTAAAGCCTTACCTTGGCCCGTGTTCCAGGCCCGTGTCCCACATGAGGTGCCCAAGGTACTGAGTAAATCACGAAAATCTCACTCTGCTGCCTGAGGCTCCCAGATTGCTGCTGCAGCAGATTGTCTCTGTGCTGTGCCCAAAAGGTCAGCACACTCAGCCTAATCCAGCTCAGGACTGGGAGCCAGGGAGCTGAGCATTCCTTCAGAAAGAGTGTAGGCAGACTGTTCCACAGCTTCCAATCAGTTCCTGTCAAGGGGAGGATTAAGTTCAGGGGCTTTTGCTCATCCCAGGGTGGTAACATGGCACAAAGAGAGGAGCAGGACCTAGGGAAGGGGAACAAGGAACCTCAGATTTAGCAAGTAAAGGACTGGCTGACGCTTCAGAAATGAGCTGTTCCCTCTGTCCTGGCAAGAGATTGGAACAAACAACAAGCCGTCCTCTGCTCTCTGACATCTTCGTCTCACTGCACAAGATGGTGACTTTTCACTGCAGGAACAGGTCTAATTATTACCTCAGGGGTACTATTCACTGAGGCAGATGGAGAATAAAACAGGTACTCCCAGTCTGGGTTTTTAATCCCATTATCAGGGATTATTATCAACATCATTATCCTACACAAAATGAAACACGGGGGGAGAACGCCATTGTCTTTTCAGTAATGAAAAGCATGGACAGGAGAGGAAATAGTTTCTATGAGTCATGGTCCCACCCAAATAATAGAAATATCTCCGTGTGGAGGAGCAGGTGATGTTATGGATTAGCTGCTGTTAATTTTCTCCATGAAGCAGCTTCTTTGTGCAAATCCCAGCACGGGAAGCTGCTCTCCCTCCTTAGGTGGCCCAGACTCTAGAGGTTTGTTCTGAGGTTTGCAGAGAGTTGTTGTTCTGCATCCCTTGTTTGGCAGGGATCAATCCTCTGAGACTGTAGGCATGTTCCTCTGATCCTCTCACACCAATCCAGAGATGGGCACAGGACAGGAAAAAGAGAACAATTGTTCTCATGTGGAAAACAGCCCTGGTGTGGTAGCCTGTGGTTTGAGAGCACAGTCGGGTGTCTGCTAAAAAACCCAGCAGCATTGGTGGTTGGGAAGAGAGACAGAATTATGGACAATCCAAAGGTCCATAAGAAGAGGGAAATTCCCATTCCTCCTGGCAGGACCTTGGCCCCAAAGCACCGAGGCTTGTACACACGCTGACATGCCAAGGACAGGGATGGATGATGGAGGAGAAGTGTCTCCTCACTGATCTGGTGCCACCATCTCTCAGCAGAATCACTGTAAGCAAGAACTCCCAGACTGTGACCTACTTGTGCATTTATCACTTTTAATCTAGCACTTTCAGCTTGTTTGCTCCTCACTGAGCTACCAGACCTATAGGATAATGTGAATTTTCCAGAGGTACCAGGAAAGTGCCACAGGGAGCTGTGTGACCTAGCCTTACAAAAAAGCCCTTTCCTCAATGTTGGCTTGCTAAAAAGTTCTTGAAAGCCACAAAAATCTGCACGGTTTGTACCCAGCAGCCTCAAGGATGGAGCCCTGCTGTTTTCATGACAGTTTACTCCTCTTTTTTCTCATTACTTTAATGAGAGTAAGTAAGAGTACTACTACAGCACTGTAATTACAAGGTGACGCTGCTGGAACAGCCACCCATGCTGGGACAGGAAGGGATGCTGCTGAAAGCTTTCTCACAGTGAGCTCCTTCTAGCAGAAATAGCAGGACCTAGTCAGATTTCAGACAGTTCTCAGACCTGCTTTAACTTAATCCCCTTTCTGTGACAGCCTCTGTGACACCTTTCAGGGCTTCAGAATCCCTCGTACTCTTTGTCCTCACCAAACCTGCCTGAACTCATCATGGTCTGCAAGGATCAGCATCAGAACTGGGTATTGCAGCTCTGATATAACTAATGAAGGTTTTGCTTCAGCTTAAGTGAGAGCTGGCTTTGGGTGTGGTGAGAAGGGTGAAGTCTGAAGTGTCCAGGAAATTGGAGCCTCCTCCACCTGACAAGGCTGGCTCCTGCTTGGGAAGGGCATTAATGGTCCGTGTGGGAAGCAAAGAAGGCCTGAAATATTTCACTATTGTTTTCTCTACAAGGGTTTGGTTCCTTTGATTTATGCAAATATTAGAAGCATTTGCCCATTTACCCAAGGGCTACCATCACTTCTGTTGCTTTCGTTAGTGCTCGGCAGCCTCCACTACCTTCTTCCCCAGGAAATTTTGGCTCCTGAAATTTTACCTTGATAAATTTGTTCCTCAGTAATCTCTGGAGGGAAAGTCCCCACTCCCACCTGCATGCAGAAAGGCAGGCTGTCAATGATTTCAGGGACTTCTAGTGAATAACACTTTCTACTACTCTCAGTTGTTTGACAAAACAAGAGCTCCAGTGTTTCCAGCAGTGAAGGGACCTGTCAGAGCAGCCTGGAGGGGTTCCCTGTCCATTGGCAGCTGCCCACATTTCTCCCTTTGGGAGAGGATCATTTTACCCATGTATCCCAGCAGATCCAGAGGCTTCCCTTTGAGTAGTGACTATAATTCCACTGCACTGGAACACTATGTTCTAGGAGATTTATAATACAGGAAGGGACTGGAATTAGGGGGGAAAGCCTAGAAATGACAGGGTGTCTGGTTTAAACAAAAACAACAACCAGAAAATCTATTTCTGCCAGGCAAAAGTGTATTTAGATTTTAGGTTCAAATCCCTGCATTGAAAATCACCCTTATGGACTTTAACTCCATGACCTCAAGGTCTAGAGATTGCATCCAGTGGTGGATTCCTAGACAGAAGACAAGGGACAAGTTGGATGGGGGGGTATTAGATAGTAATTTAAATCAAATATAGCTAATTTAAGATATTTAAATTGCAGCTACAATATAATAATGGAAAGCTACTATGCTCCAAAGAGTCATGCCCCCAAACCACCTATTCTTCAGTTTACAATAAAACCTGATAAATCCTACCTGGCAGTACCAGACCTTGGGAAGAAAGAGGAGCAAGGTTCTTACAGGATATTCATGCCCAACATCTAAGATTCTACAGGATCTAGACTTTACCATGTAGCATTCTGTTTTCGAGTTTCTTTGATTGTTTTATTTTTTATTAAGGCATTTCTATGTTAATTAGTTATAAAATGGTTTGCCCCTGTGTACCCCCTGCCCTTCCCAGAGTGGATCCTTCCCTGAGCCCCTTTGTCCAAGTTTTCCCGCTGTTTCACCTGCCTGTCAGAGATGTCAATCACCCTTCTCCCCATCACTTTACCTGTCAATCTTCCCTCTGTCTTTGTCTGTCACCTCAGCCCTGCCCCGGTTCTTCAGGAAATTTCTGTATCAATCACCAGAGCTTTCACAAGTGATTCGTCCATTAGACCCTCTTTCCAACCCTAAGTTCTCCCATTTGCCCTTTGCCACCTTTCATCCCTCCCCTGAAATACCCCTATTGGTCACCCTAGGTTCTAGGTACCAATTACCCCAAGTAATTGCCTCCTTTATAACTCCATCTCGGGCGTGGCTCAAGGTCATTTGCCGCTGCCTCTTTGGAGGAAAAGAAGAATAAAAATCCTCGGAACATTACAGCCAGGACTGACCCTTCCTTTGCTCTTGCCTCTGACTGCACGCAAACAGAAGCGCTGCCCCAGCAAGCCAAACCACGCACCTGGCTGTTTCTCTCTGCCGCGCGCTGCCGAGTCCCTGACCCCAGCGCGCTGGTGCCGCCGCTCTGCAGCTGACGTGGGCGCGTGGGCGGGCGAGAGAAACGCCACACACCAAACCTCTGCCTTGTTGAGATTTGGGCCCAAATCCTGTATTGTAGCTTAAGTCTAATCCAAGAACTGTTCTTTATCCAGCTATATTTTAGTTTATAGTGCATAAAAGGAAACACAAAACATGAAAAACATTCATCATCCTTGCACATACAGCAAATACGGAAAAAATATCTTGCTACAGTACTAGGGCTTCACCTGTCCAAAAATAAGAGGCTGACTTTTTACCATGATTATTTTTCTTTCTAGTTTTATTTATCATGTAGGTTGATGCAGTTAAGCTCTTCCCCTTTGTTTTTTCTTTCAACTACTTCTTCTCTCCTCTTTTTTCCAGTCCGTTCTTGTGTACTGTCCTTTTCCATTTTGCTGCTGAGGAAAGATGATTGAAGAGGGGGAAAACCTGAAAACCCTCTCAATCACCAAATTTCTTTTTACTGACCTAAAGTTAAATAAATAAAGATTTTTTTCTTTCTTTATTCATCCTTGCTGGGACCTGAGGGAACCATCCTGCAGGATGAGCTCAGTGCTTTGCAAAATTATCTCAGGAGTGGATACAATAAAAGGTGGGTCCCAGCCAGAACTCCGGATATGAGCACTTCCCATCCCTGTAGGGGAGTTGGGATTTTGACATCAGGGCTTGTTCCTTTCTGTCAGGACTGGAAGCCAAATACCCCTGAACATCATCAGGGCTCAACCCCAAGGGCTCTTGTCTCTGGTCAGATTTCTGGGATAAGCAACCAGCAGTCCTGGGACAGCAGATCCTGAGAGGCACAACAGGCGAGAGGCTTTTGAAGGAATGAAACCATCTCCAGGGCTGGCCCAAAGGCCCCCAGGCAGTCCTTGGCTGTCACTGGGGGTGAGGATGAGACTGTGCAGATTCCCTCAGGGAGCAGCTCCCTGTGTTTCTCCTCAGGTGGCTAAAGTCAGGTTTATGCTGTTTTTCCTGGGTCTTAGGAGCACAAGGCAAACACAACTTTCAGCCCACAGCCCCTGTTAAGGGCTAAAGACCAGCCTAAGCTTCAAACCCAACTCAGCTCAGCCCAAAGCCAGTGGAAGAGTCACTCAATTCTTGGCATTTCAGTGACCAGACCAAAAATAAGCTCAAAGTAGAAAAAACCTTAAAGCAAGAGGAAAACAAGCACCTGCTTCCCAACAGCAGCTGGGATTCCTATATTTACTAGAATTTGTAATTTTAGTCCAATTGAAGATGTAAATGGATTTCCCCATTTCTTCCAGGCTGTTTTCCCTCCATCCAAATACGTTCTGAATATGCTTTCCATGATCACTCAAGAGATTATCAGTGAAAGTCATTCAGTGTGAGCAGCAGCAGAGAGCATTTCGAGAGCTAATTCTGCACTTAAATAATTACATTGAAAATTAAGATGTTAAGATTGCTCCTCAGCCAAAAGAGGAACAAAACCACCTTCAGTGTCTTGTGGACTCATGAAAAAATAGCCCAGACAGCAAGACAATTGCATTTTTACCCAGACTGACTCATGAATTATTAGAATGGGATTAACAAGGGGAAAAAATAATTAAAAAATCACTGGAACTGTTCCCACTGTAAAATGGGGCTGAGTCAGAAACAATTATTTTCATCTGGGAAGTGGGAAATGCCATTTTGCAAAACTTACTTTACCCTTTGTTAGAAAATGGCCAACTTTGCTTTCCTTGGGACTTAGAAACCTATCATTAACATTTTTGTAAATTTTGTATTCTCATATTTATCAGTTTCATTGGACAGCAAAGAAACATCACACGCCCCTTCCTATCTCAAGGCAAGAAAGTGTTATTTTTTCCTGTTTCTACATTTATTTCCCCACCCTGTTATGTAAATCTATCAGAATTCTTCAAATTGGACAAATCCAATTTGATTTAGTACCAACTGCAAAAAACCCAGCAAATGCATCTGCATTATCCATTTTATGAAATAGTTAAAGAAAATAAGGAAGTTTCCAAATGCTGTGTTTACAGTACATCCCTGAATGGGGTTTGTTTTTCAGTTAAAAAAGTCCTAGGATTGTATGGGTTGGAATGGGCCCTAGAACTCATCCAGTCCCCTCCCGTCATGAGCAGGGACATCTTCCACGATCCCAGGGTGCTCCAAGCCCTGTCCAATGTGGCCTGGAAGAGAACAGGGTCATTACAAAATGAATTCATTACACTTTGACTCAGAGAAGCTGAAATACCTTTAATGCCTTCCCTGACAGTCAACTTTTTGTTTCTAGAATCATCTGCACACAAAATTCGATTTAATCAGCTGTTCAGGCTTACAAATCAACTGAGTAGAAACTCTTGCAGAGTTTTTTTGCAACTTGATGGTGAAACTCATTATTAGACAAATTATTTCCACTCAATTGCTCTCTTCACTCTCTCTGAGTACTATGGCATTTGAGACTTGTGGAAATATTTTCTATGGAGATAGGAGTGCTGATGCCATTATCCAAAAGCAATAGAGGCTGATTACAGATTTCATAGATCATGTATGCTAATTCCTGTATAAACAGGCCATAGGCCTTTTTAAATTAAATGTTATTTCTAGTCCAATAGATACAGTTGAACTACAGCACAATTCTGGAAAGAAGAGGAAAGAAAAGACATCCAGATAAAGAATGTGCAACAACTCAGACACTGTATCATAGCTCCAGACAAGCAGCAAAATCCTGCCTCTCCACCTTTGCCTCTCAGTGGGGCTGTCACAAGCATGTCTGGGCTCTGTGAAAGAAAAATGTTCAAAGACAACTAAACATTGATGCATTTAATGGCAGAGGAAACACTTTGCAGTTCACGGCCTGTGTTTGCAACAGAACAGGCAAGAGGGAAATGTTTCATCCCATTTCATCCCACACTGTGACACAGAAAAAAAGGAGCAAAAAGGTAACAAATACCAAGTATTTTCTAAGCTCCTTGTAAATGAGTACTGCTCAGTTCTGGTAAATTTGGTTTAGGCTTAGGCGCAAACCTATAGATGCACTTAAACCAGTGGCTGCCTTTTCCAAGTTGATTATTGTGTACTGGACACAAAGAGGGTGGAGCATGTCCCTCCCTGGCTTGGCTAAAGCTGGAGTTTCACCATATGAAACTGTAATCTCTGTCTCACACACTGTAAATACGCACAGCGAGCAGCACAAATACCTGGTAAGTATTTCCCTATTAAGCCATTTCAAAAGTCAGTCCCCAGGCAGGATTATGTAGATTTATTTCTTCAAGGAGTTACCCACTTTTTATAACATTGGCACTATTCTAGGACAGGATGTCCCACAAACATCACTGTTGCTTATATGACTTATTTATTTTTACCTTTCTGAAAGCTGTTTTCAAGTTTTAAAGCACATCTTCAGTCACTGACTGAGTGGAGAACAAACAACAGAAAGGGTTGGATGCATCACAGCTGTGGAAAAGTCTTGCCAAGCTGGGACACTCAACCATGAAAATAAACTGCACAAATCCTTTACCAAATACTTATTTTATGTTTCCCAATGCAACTCAGAGCTAATGCAGAGCTGGAATCAGACACTTCCAAACACCACTGAGCAAGAAACTGGGGGGAAAAGAATCCCTTTCTTCTCACTCAACACTGCTTGGATAAGCCATCTGAGATCTGTGTGTGAAACCTTGCCATCCCAAAAGAGGGATATTCTTCACAGGGCCACAAAGAGCCACTAAATATGTGTCCAAAACCGGAGGAGGTGACAGAAAATAGTGCCCTTGTTCTGACACATTCACCCATTGACAAGGTGGCGTTTACAACACCCTCACCTCCCTTAGCAAGTGCTACAAATAGTTTACACAGAGCTTGTTGTGCAGTGATGTTAAGGAAAATCTGATGATTTCCATTTCCTCCAGATTTTGTTGGAATAGAAAAACTTGTTCTGGAAAAGCCTCTGCCTGATATTCTGAAATGAGAATCTCTGGAAGAGAAACAATGGCAACAACTGTTTTATTTATATATTTTATTTTTAATTAAAAAATAAAGATTATCTTAATACATCTCTTGCAGCCTTTGGGCAAAATGCACCCTTAACAAGACTCTATGAAACATGATGCACATCTTTTCTTGGCACACATCTTAAACAAATGCCAGCTTCCTGCAGCAACTTTGGAAATCCATCATTTTCCCCAAACCCTGAAAACATTTAACAGTTCATTTAAAAAAATCCCTATAAAAATTAGAAGTGGGCCCAAAGCAAAAGTCCCAGATCCAAGCACCCAAAAGCTTTTGGAGCAGACTTATATCCAAATGCTCATCTCATTCCACGTTTTATCCCACATCATTGCAAATTCACAGACACAGCACCCAAACCACCCAAGGAGAGGCAATTGGAACTGACCCAGGTATGGATCTCCCTTCAGAAGTTTCGATCTTAACTGGGCCAAAGCAAACCTGGGGGTCTGAACCATGTCCTAAAATTGTTTAAGTTGGGCCCATCCCTAACAGAAATTAAGTGCTGGTTACACAGGGAAATGGTGCTGTCAGAGTTCCAATTCCTCAGCTGTCCCTGATCTGAGCCCAGGCCAAGCTCTTTGTCCACAGGCACCACACAAGGCAAGGATAAAGCCAAGGGAACACTGACCCTCCAACACAGCCAAACACCTGCCTCCCACTGTCTGGGAGAGTCCTAGGCTTCTCAAGGAGCTGCCTTGGGGTTCTAGGTGTGGTTTTCCCTGGAAACATCCCAACCCTAGCCCTCTCTTTGCAGGAAGGCTCAGGCACTTGCCAGAGGAACAGGCTGGCACCACTCCCACAGGATGTCTGTGTTCCACCTGGCCCTTGATGGCTGATTCCCAAAGGCACAATGTGACCAATCTTTAGACTTATACACAAGGTCTACATACATACATACATACATACATATATATATATATATATATTTATATATATATGTACACACACCCCATTACATACATATTTAAATATATATATACATATATATATATTTGGTTTTGATTTTTCTCTTTTATCTTTTTTTTTGCTCTTCTTTTTTCTCCCTTTATCTCCCTTTTAACTTAATGGTGTAGTCTCTTCTGAGGAAGACTCTGGTATATGTTCTGGAGACTTCTCTGTCTCCAACAGGACTTCTTCTGGGTTCTCCTCTGTTAGTTTTGGCTCCTCAGAGGCTTGAGATCCCTTCTGCGCCTGACTCTGAGCCTGGCTGTTCATTTTCTCCTCTGCTTCAATCTCCTCTGAGGTGGGAATGGAGTTTTTCTTTGGACGGCCTTTGGGCTTCGTTGGAGCTTCCTGTCCACCCTTCAGCACCTGGAGCAAAGAGATGAATTGTCAGGATTCTGAACTCTGCTGGTCTCAGACATCCTGCTCCTCTTCACACCATTCCTTCAGCAACAAGACACTCCAGCCAAGGATCTATATCCAAGCTAATGCCAAATTTGTTAGAAGTGACAGTAACTTCTGCAGGAGCCAGATACATCCGAAGGAACAGCCTAGAACTGCATCTCATCTCCCAAATCAGAAAACATAGACAGCTCCACTAAAGAATGTCACAGCATCATGTTCCTACCAGCATTTATTGAGTGGCTGTCCTTTATAAAAAAGTGTTTTAACTGGAAAAGGACCATGAAGATGAGAATAAGTGAAAGGTGAAAGGAAGATATGAGAAAGAAAAAATGGATGATATCAGCTCTCAAAACTGGTCTGTTTCCATAGAGCAACACAGTCTTTTTTGTCTATGCACAAAACCAATCCCAGAAGCACTGAGATCAAATGAACGCCAAAAATGCAGAAGGAGATATTTTGGTTCTTCACTTCTATTCTCATCTCTTTCACCCCTTTGCTTTGCTCTCCTCCTACTGCCTTTGGTCCCCTCTAGCCCACTACATATGCTGCAGTATGAACACTTTAAAAAAAGAGACCACGTCTGTGAAAAATGACCGGGAATAAAGCAAAATTTGGTATAAATAGACTCAAGTCACTCCACTACGTTCAGCTTCCAATTGTGTTCTTTGCAATTAGTTTTTAAGAGCCATGGAGAAATGACAAGGACCCACTCACCATTTTCTTCCACTTCATTCTACGGTTCTGGTACCACGTCTTCACCTGGAGCTGAGTGAGCCCCAACGATTGGGCTAAGTCAAGCCTGGGAGACAAACCAGACAAAAAATGAGTTTACAGAAGCCAAGAGGAGCTCAGGTGCCAGGTCTAGGCAGTCCAACACTGTCCAGTTAGAGCATTCAGCAGTGTTCCTCTGATCAGTTATCTTGAGAATAGTCACATAAAATTGGTAAAACCCACGCATTTAGGATGCAAAGACAGATGCTCCTGTGGAAGATGCAGGTGTTTGCAAGCTCTCTTTTCTAGACGTGGCAGGGTTTGTCTGCTGTACTCCAGCTGCTGATGCTCCCTGTTTGTCCATGAATTAGGAGCTACTGGTACATCATATCCATTTAAAACAGGTCACTGGTGTCTGAAGCAAACAAGTAGGAACAGACACTCAGCATCAGCTACTCTTTGTATCATATTTCTCCTTCACTACCTTCAGAATGGGGATCATGGTACTTGCCCATTTCTCATTCAGTAGTAGCACATCTAAATCTGTTAATTTCATATACATTCTGCTATTTAGGCAACTTAAGCTTCTAAGTGAATTTATTTTTTATATGTTTAGCTGCAGGGTATGTGTGGCAGACAGCCCATAATCCTGATTCATCCTTAAAAAATCTCCAACTTGTGCAAGTTTGTGTGAACCCATTCATTTTTTCCTATATTAAAGCCCAGGATATGAAGCAAATGCGGCTCAGAGTATGTCCTGTTCCTTCCCCACAGGTGATAGCACCATGCATCTGGCAGTTTTCTAACGGAGCTGCACAAAGGATGGAGTTGGAAATCCTCAGCCATGCCAAGAAAGTGCCCCTCAGAGTCATGCAAGTCCTGCAGGTGGGACAGCTCCAACTCAGAGTCATGTTCCACAGTATCCTTGTGGAATATTCTTTGGCAAATATCTCCTTGCCTTTGGATGGGGGAACACATTTGTCAAGGCCAAGTTTTTAATAATAAAACCTTTGTTACAGCTGGGCTCCTTGGGTAACCAGATTTACATTTGTAAACACCCACATACCCCACACCAGCTCTCTGTGCTCCACTTCACACTCAAGGATTCATCCTTCTCCCTCACTCCAGATTCACTTTGGACCTGCAGGCTTGTTCTGCCACTAGATCACATGGGAACCCATTGATCAAAGACACCACTACTGTTAAGAGTAGAACATGTCAGAGTCATTACCCTGATGTACTGCCCTCCCTCACTACAGACAAACCAGGGGTTTCAGGTGCCCTCCCAGGGCTACAATCTCCTATCCAGGCCAAAAGCTGCAGAAGTGAACACAGACTACAATTCACTGCTTTGCCACCTTTCCAGCCATGAGTTGACAGAGAGAAGCTTGGCTTAGCCAGCCCTTCACACCTTAGTGCACATATCTGGTAACACCTGGATTACCTGTAACCAGCTGCCATCTCTTGCCACATACCTCAGTGCAACCAGCACTGCCTGGAAACCCAAGGAAACAAACACGGGAAGTGGTACATGGGCAGGAATTGCTTATCGGCCTCAATGAAGCCAAGGAACAGTCATATGAGATTATTAATTACCAGCCTTGACTGCTTCAGCAAAGTGTCAACCATCTGTTGATGTGAAGCTGTGAGGAGTCAGTGCAGGCATAGCAGGAACTCTGAAACTCCATGAGGCAGGTTGGTTACGGCCGGGAATTTTCATCTTGCAGCAATTTGGTGACAGGCAGTAGGAGCAGAAACTGCCATCTTCAGAATAAATTTAAATATTGGGACACTGCCCTCTATGGAGTGCAGGGACTGATACCTTTCAAACCTTCTCCAGGTTTACAAACTTGGAATTTGATGGGTCAAACCCAGGAATTTGATGGGTCATTTTTCCATAATTTAAATTTGCAGAATACGATTCAAAGCCCTTAAAAAAGCTAAAATCTCTCTTAGTTTGGTTTGCCCATGTGGTACAAAGTAGCGCCTTAGAATTGCCTGCGCCTTTGCAAGGCAGCTTTCAACCTCAGGCTCTGCTTTCCAAGCTTATGGATAGGCCACCACCTTCCCACTGAATTGCTGCTGAAGGTGCTGGATAAAAGCCAGCTCAGGAGCAGCTGAAGATACCATGAACATAGAGTCATGAACCAGCAGATCCCAGGGTGAGACAGGCTCTATCTTTTTTCAAATGCGCAGCAAGAGTGGGAAAGGCAGAGATCCTTCTTCTCTGAGGAGACCTCTGAGCCTGGAGAACTGCTCCCAACCATGTGTATCACCATCTGACTTTTCCACTGATATGATCTATTTATGTCACCTTTGATCCCAGGAAAAGTAGCCTTGAATTTGAATCAGGATACCTGCCCATGGCTGCAGCCAATGGCAGAGGCAACTTGGTGGAGCCAGAGGCAGTAGCCCCCAGCTAGGTAATGTTCAGTGTGGAACAGCTGAGCAGGGCTGGAGCATCCCTTTGGCTCATCCTTTTTCCTGGTGTGAGCAACCAACCTACCTATCGGGAGTGGAGAGGTACTTCTGCTTCTGGAATTTCTTCTCCAGGCCCATGAGCTGGATCTCGGTGAAGATGGTCCTACTCCGACGGGGCTTTTTCGAGCGTGGTGGGGGTTGCTCTGCCTCAGACTCACTGCTGCCCTGGGCCTCGCTGGGGGAAATCTCAGTGCCCACGGCCCCCATGCAGGGCTGGGCTGGCAGCACCCGGGAGCTGCCGGCAGCTGGGAGCAGCTGGGGGAGCACGGGCGGCTGCCGGGTGATGACGGAGATGAGAGGATACGCCCGTAGAGAAGGGGAGCCTGGCAGGGAGGAAGCAGAGGGAGATGAAGGTCAGTTCAGTGCTGAGGTGTTCGAGCAATAGGAGTGCAGAGGAGAGGATGGAGACAGGAAATGCTTTCCTGGCGCTGCCATTTGCTTGTTAAAGGACCACAAGCAAGAATATTCCCCTCTTTGGACCTGTTCCTTCTCCCAAATTGCACAGCTTTTCTTGGGCTGGGGAACCCTATTCCTAACCCTAACCCTAACCCTAACCCTAACCCTAGGACAGGAAAAGGAAGGACTGCCTTTCCACTCCTTTTTTAGGAGCTATTGAAATCATCAAAATCATCTAGTCTAATTACTACAAGAGATTGAACTCCAAGCAAAGGATGAAATATATCCCCATTCTATTCCCAACTTTGTTTCCCTGGGGAAACTAAGACAGGCCTCACTTGAGACACTTCCCCTCCCCTTGCAGGTAACAGAGAGCAGAGTCCAGTTCACAACTCATTCCATCCCCTAATAGGCAACTGCATCAGAACCACTCTCATCCTCCATTGCCCACACTGATCCCACTGACCATGCAGGAAGATGAGGATGAATAGATTCCAAGAATTCTTCACTGACTGAACTTTGCATCTTACACCAACCAGCTGATACCAGCCCTAAAAACAAACCAGTTCTGCTCCAATCTTTTCAGGTCAGGGCTATTCTGGGATGACAAATCCAAACATCCCCAAACACTAGAGGAAGTTCTGATCCACATCAGACCTTCTGGTTTACAGCTGTAGCAAATTCATGCTCAGCCTTTAGCCCCAGGAAATGGAATGTTCTTTTAAAGTTTGGACAGGGAAATTGAGATACATATGGGAAACATAAACTCACTGTAAGATATACAACCTGTGGAGTCTTGGGCAACTCACTTTCTTACTCCGTACCTCATTTTACCTCATTTGCAAGATGGAAACAATGCTCCTTACCTACATCACTGGTGGTAAAACATGGATTAAAATTTAATGTACACAAAGTATTCGGAGATCTTTAGATAAATGGGACTGTGGAAAGGAACATATTACACCAGCAGGCCCGATTGTGAAACCCTTCACATGAATCACCACTAATGAAAATAATGATCTCTAGACCTCAATGAGTGTGTTGGAGTGAGTAACTCCACACAGTGGAAGAAAGAATGTCCCAGCCTGGCCTGCTGATGATCTGTATTCCTCAGCCCTCTCCCCAGGTGTAGGGTTGTGATCACAGGAACCAGGTCCTAAGTGAGCTGGGTACATCAAAGAATATCATAGATTGTTGATTGTTGCTTCTCTCCTCAACCACAGCAAGTTGTGCAAAATCCAGCCACTTACAAAGCAAGATTGGAAACTATTGTCAAAACCCTAAATCCCAACAGACTGAGATGTAGGATAGCTGTGACTACAGACCGGGATTTAGGCAGACTAGGACTTTAGTCTTGCTTTCTCCTCCACACTTCTGCAACACTAAAAATCAAAATATTTCCATTAAATGTTTCCACTTAAACTACCAAGGAAGCATTTGAGAGATGAGATCAGAACTTTAGCTTGTATCAAGCCTTATCCACCTTTTCTTTCTGGATATTTTTTCCAGTTGAAGACTGCTGATCTACAGTGCCACTGAGTAAGCTGGTGGAAATTCTGCCTTGATTTACAACTTCAGTGGCTGTTCAATGATGATAAATTAGGACAGAGTGTGCTGTCCTTTGCTTTACACCACTGTCCTTTGCTTTACACCTCTGTCCTTTGTTTTACACACTAAATCTATGCTGGTATTTATGCACCCTCTGACACCACCCAGCTAGACAGAAGGTAAAGCAGATTCTGCTCCCATAGCCTATGTCCTCCTTGTCAACCAACCACTGTTCATTTCTGACACTGTGAGATAACAAAAAACTTGCTGGCCCACCCGTAAAACAGATGATTTCTTCTCTTTCAGCCAAATTTGCCCAAAAATCACCCCCTCTTGCCTCCTAAAAGGGTGTCTCCATTTCTAGAGTCCTATGAAGGAACATGGAGGCCACCTCTACCATGAGAGGTGTTCCTGAGTGTGCCATGAGATTCATGAGGACACCATGTGTTGATGTCTTCATTTGCAGCAGTCCTGGGACTCAGCCCCAGTACACAACTGCTCTTGGTTACTCAGGCTCCAACAAGCTTCTTGGATCCCAGTTCTACCCTGTTCTGGATAAGGAGACTTAAGCTTAAGCTTACTCCAGAAAGGAGTGGGTCCAGTCTTACTACATCCCCTTATCCACTGCTATGGGGTCCTGGTTCAACCCTGCCCATCACAGAGCTCCTACTCCTCTACAGGTTCATCCTCCAAAACTTATCCCACAGCCCATTCCTGTTCTTGCTCATGGGTAGCTTTTGGCACCAGATCACTGATTAATCAATACTTTTGTACCTCAATACATTTCCAGCAGAGCTCTCCATAAAGCACAAAATTACTCATGAATAATAAATCACTAGAGCTCAGAAACCCCTGTAAAGCTCCAAGTGACTGACACCTCTAGATGAAAGGATTTTTACAAGAAACTCTCTTCAAGGGGGGTTAGCAAAGTTATTTGATATCAGAGGAACCAGGGACATTTTCTTTTCTGTATGGCATGGCAGCAGCATGTGGGAGTGCTTGAAGCGAGGGGAGGACGGTTACAATTGTCCCAGAGCTTAAGATCTGTCTTCATCAAACAGAGAAAAGCCTCTTCAGGTTATTTTTCTAATAGTCAGGTAAGATTAGGATTAAAGGAACTGCTTTCCAAGATCAGCAGCAAGGCCTTGGCTATTTTCACAGGGTACAACAGTGGTTATTAGAGAAGCAGATGACACCGGAGTTGTTTGGGTCTGGGTTTTCAAGTGCTGAGCACCTGAATAAGGGGATACATTTTCCAAAATGCTTAGCAGCCAGCAACTGTGCCCTGGTCAAACAGTTAGAAAAGCTCAGCACATGCTTATTTTTGGTATCCACGTCAGGACACAAATTTATTTACAGCCATTCTGAAACCGTGGTGCTGCTTCTGTGAAAGTCGTGCTTTACAACTGCCAAGCTGATTCAAGTTCCAGGTGCTGAACAGATTTGTGAGGCTGTTGACTCTAAGTGCCATGCATTTGTTTATCATTTGTGCTTGTAAGAGTAACCTTTGCTTATGGTTTGACACCAACAGTTGTGACAGTGCTTTTAGAAACCATAAATAATGAAAGCATCATGATCAGCCCAGCTTATACAAGACTGCTCAGATTTGTGCCCTCAGCCTGGTGAGGACTCAGGATGGTTGTGGCATGGAGTAAGAAATAAGGATGCCATCTAGAAAAGACATGAGGGTCAAGGCTGCAGATACTTTTGGGGAGAAAGCTACATGTCAGAAAGAGGGCCATACTTTGGCAGCCCCTTGCACATAGAGCAAACCAGAAATAACTGACCTCTATATTGCACAAGCCAGCTTTCTGTTCCCAGAGAAAAAAACTCAAATTCAGTGTCCTGCTCTGGATCTAGTTATCCCAAAGTTCAAAGCTTCTGAAGCTGAGCCAGTCCATAGTCTCTAGGTACACTGTTAACATAACTCCCCTTAAACCATCTGTACCACCCTGATAAAGCCTTGCCTTCCAAACACCATGATATCTGAGGCGAGATCTAAACTTCACATCCCCCAGAGTTCAAAGATACTTCTAGACTGACATGGTATTGTAAGAATGGAATAATTTCCTAATCTTCAACAAATTAAATGCTGGCAAGCAGCTCTTGTCTGCTCAGCACTGTTGTGACACGCTCTGTCTCCCAAACTGAGATGAATGGGAGTGAAGAGTTCTTTCTTTCCATACCTGCCTTTCACAATGGTTCCACTGAACACGTTCTCACCTGCACTGTTGTGTGAGCACTTTTTCTGATCCACTGCTCTTTTGTACAGAAGCTGCCCACATAAACCAGAAAATGAGGAATTTGCTACCTTAGAAACACAGCTAAAGCATTTTACTATTTCCATCTAAAACTGTCAAGAGGCCCCACACTCCAGTGGTGAAACCACCAGTGGTTTAGGACTCAGGAGGTCTCACTGCTCTTCACAGGGGCAATGGTCTCTTACTATGTGGTTTTCTACAGAAAAGTCCCAGTTTTATCTACTAGAATAATCTTAATCACCCCAAAGCCTAGAGTATTCTTGGGCTCACTCTGCTGCTGAATACTTCTCAAATACTTGGGAAAAATAAGTATAATCCCATACTTCATACCACGTGCTACTGAAGGAGCGCTGCCTAAACAACAGCATTTTTCCTGCAGTTCTTTTTTAAGGCTTTGAATAATCTCAGTTTCAAGTAGCAAGAAAGTTCTTATTTCTGTCCACCCCACAAAGCAAACATGTGGCCACTCTTGCTAAAACTAACCAAGGGCTAAAAATAAAAAAGACATTGGATCTGCACAGCATTTTCCATGATCTGAAAACATTTTGCTTTGGTACTTAAATCTGCATTGGCAGCCACTGTACAGTGAATAACAGATCTGTAGTAAGCACTGCCCACATCACCTTGAACTGGCATATTCAAGCCACACACAGGATAACCCTGGACTCCTGTTTCCTAATTATATGTCAGATATTTCTGTTAAAAACCTATCATGGTTTGATGCATGCAAAGATTTTTTTGTCATTTGTTTTTCTTTTCAGCAGCAACAACAAGAAGATGTTACATCAAGAAGATGTAACATCAAGAAGACCAACCTTAAATCATCTCCACTCATCTTCTGGAATGTTTCTAATAAACTCATTTTAAACTTCTTCTGACTACTACCTAAGACACAGTGGATACACCACCACTGGACCACATCAACCTGCAGAAGTTGGAATTTAAAAAAAATACTTGAAACAAGTATTTTCCCCTTATTTACCCCCTCCTCTCTGGCTTAATTTCAACCCCAGCAGACACAGAATAGAAGGAAGAGAAAAGGGAAAGACCTAATTAGTTGCACGGTTTGACTGCCGGCAACGGAAGAACAGTTTTCCTCCCAGGCAAACTCAGTTTCCAAATGTTGTTTTGGAAAGTAAAAAAGAAAAAGGAAGGAAAGATTTATGGATCAGCTCCTCTTGGCAGGTCAGCCTTGCTCCGAGGCAGAATGACTCTCACTCAGAATGGGCTGCAGCAAAAGGTAAATAATAAAAGAAAATGAATTTACGATTCAGGAAAGTCTATAAATCTCTCATCTCCCAAGTGTCAAAACAAAGGGTACCAAGAAGGAGTTGAGTTCATTTAGGAAAGAACTGGATTTTGCTGAAGGAGCAGGCAGTCTCCTCATAGGAATAAGCAAACCCTGAGTGAAGCAAGGAAAACAAAAGAAGCATAGAAACGTTGAGAATTAGTTGAACCACACACAGTTTCTTTAGTGGGGAGGGCATTACATAGACTTTTTCCACCATAGATCCCAAAAAGAAAAAATTTTCCAACCATACCAATGGATCTCAGCTAGACTTTACCACCACATCCACAGCAGAGCAAGGATCTAGTACAATCCAGGAACTCAATGTGGCCCAGAAGCCGAGTGCTTAGAGACAACAGCCAGGTACCCAGTGTGCTGCAGGACACATGACGTCCCCTCAGTCAGAGTGAGACTTTGCTGGACCTGCCAAAAGCTGACCAGAGAGAAAACCTGATTCTTATACAAGGGCTCTGTTCCTCTGCTGAGCTTCCTCAGGCAGCACATGGACCTTCAGCACCTCTCTTGTCCATTAGGTGCCCCGCTGAGGGCAGGAAAGCAATTCTTGCACTCGGATTAGACCTTATTTCATCTATTGTTGATGACATCCCATTTAAACCTTCTCTGCTCCATCTACACCAGGCTTAGGCACCAAGAAGTTCCCCAGATATGGGAGACTCTTTCTTATTAACTATTAGAAGGCATCAGGTTCTTCCCAAGACCAGCACTGTGCTCCACCAAGCACCCTGATATGGACATAAAGGCAAGAGGAAAGGAAAGAACAGCAACAGGCTGTGTGTATACTAGAAAAATTCATGTTCTCTCAGGAACAAGTGCTTAGGAGAGGGTTGAGGGCAATTGCCAGGTCTCTCAGACTTCCTTGATCCAGCTATTTCCAAGGTGCCTGGTCCACTGAGCACTGTCATGAACACTTGAATCCCAAGTTTAAAAAATGACCTGGGTGATGTTTCTGCTATGCAGCATGGTGGGAACAGATCCCTCCACTATCTCCAGAATGGGAAGCAGCAGAGCCATGCCAGGAGATGGTTGCTCCTGAGCCAATTATGGTCTGGGCAGAGGTGGGCTAATGAGGTTGCGATCACCGTGCTGACAGCTTGGCACTTCCCAACAGTGAATCCATGTACTTGCATGGAGCAGCCCTTGGAACACACTGGCACAGACAGTCCTTCAGAGCTGGAAGTCCAGACACGGCAACAAAGCCTCCCTAAGCTGTCCTTGAGCAAGGCACTTGAGCCTAGGAGTGGCACCTAAGTATGGAATTAGATGTTTTTAGCACCCTTCTCAAACAAAGCTTGACCAGAAAGGTAGAGACAAGTAATTTGTCAGAATCCCTTTTTATTGACCAGTTCAGGCATTGATTCTCTTCTCATCCTTTCTAGTCTGTAAGACAATCCTCAGATACTCTTTTACATTTCCTATACCTCTTTTAGTATTGAAAGAGCTGGAAAACCTGCAGATAATCCTCTAAGCCTTTACAAGTGCCATAGCTCAGCTCCATAAGCAGATTTTTCTGTGACTATTACATATTAAATGGGAATCCTGGAACCAGGACTGTTTGAAAATGCTCTTTGTTGCCATCCTTCTTCTCCAGCACCTCAAAGCTCAGTGATAGACTTAGCCCTGTTTTGGGAGAGGAGAATTGTCTGTGGTTTGGTTTCTTTTTCGACATGCTCTCTTTCTTTTGATACATGTGAAAAACAGTGGTAGCTAAGCTACAGCTAAAGTCCCTGCACAAGAGCAGAGGTGAAGGGCACTTCTGGGACATTTTGAGAGCTTCCAAAAATAGTCTCGAGACTCAGCCCAAATGCACAGAGACAAAATTTCCATAGGAATTGTGTCATGGAAGCTACAGAAAGGCAGAGCAAACAACCCTGAAATCTCAAGTGCAGAGCTGGAACACGAACAGACACCATTGGTACTCTAAATAGCACCAGTGAGGTTCCTTGGAGTAAAGTTTAACTGCTCCTCAACCAAAGACCGCAGGTACGTTAACACTAGATTCTTTTGCCACTTCAATGAACCCTATTAATCTGACAAGGACCATGAGTCTTGCAAACATTAAATACAACTCAGCAACACAGCAAAAAGTGTAGCAAATGACTTCTCTTCATTGTGGAAAAATCCAAGCTTAACTGATGTCCATGGCAAAATACTCACCAGCTTCAGTGGAGCCCGCATGTGCCCACAGAAAGAAAACAGAAGACAAAACAAAACAAAGTAAATTAGTGCAGCTAATTTTAGCACAGGTAAAATGATTCTTTTTTTAGGTATTGCGACTGAAAGCCAGTTCTTCAGGAATCTACATCTCTGTATGAGCCAAATGGGAAAGGGAGAAAAAATTGGCATCTGATCGAATGGCAATTTTTGACCTCAGATTTTCAGGTGGGAGAAAACCTGGGCTTATCCAAGAGTCATGTTTAACCCTCCCTAAGAGAACAGTCCCTTTTCTCTTCAATCATTTTTTTTTTGGGGGGGAGCAGGTCTTCAGCTAAATCTGTTGCAAACAGAACCACTGATGTTGGTGGAGGTTGACTTAAAAGATGCTCCTCCCCAAAGCATCTCCCACTCTGCAAATTCCAGTACAACCCTGCAGGGATAACTGGAGCTAGACACAGCTCCAGCTTCTGTTCCCTGTGGTCTGGGACACTTGAAGCTGTGGCTGAGTTCAGCCCAATTTCAAAGCCACAGAGGAAATTTTCTTAGCTCTTGGAGCTGTAGGATCCAGATTTTCCGTTATAAGTCTGTCCTCATCAGCAATTTATCAACACATTGCTGTGTATCTTCTCAATAATAATAGCAATTAATAAGTTTGAATGATGCAAGGCGTGCATGCTGCAGGCCTCCACAAAAACCAACAGAAAAATAATTAATCCTTACTTATTAATGATATCTGATATTCATATTGTGCTGTTTAGCATGTTTAAGGCCCTGCACACAGTAAGTAATTGCCCTTGAGCAGCCGAGAAACCTGAGAGCCTCCCTGAACAAGACTTGTCTGACTCCCTGCTGCCACAGGCAGATGAGGAACACTTTGCCTTGGACAGGGCTGGATGTGGGGCAATTACCCATCTTAAAAACACAATCCAAAACTCACCTAGAGCAGCAGTGTCTCCAGGGATGCCTGATCTCTGGAGGATGGCACCAGAGATCTTCTGGCAGGGCTGGCAATCACCATTCTGACAAACTGGCTTTGTTCAGAGCCGTATGGGGGGGGAGGAGATCGTAACGCACCTTGAAGCTGGAGTGGAAAGGCTGTGCTGTCCTGGGGTGATCGCTGGGATATCCTGGGATAACAATGCTCAGCCGCATGAGTTAATTCCCAGCTGCTGGAAAGACACAAGCCAGCACCACCTGATGCTAAAGGCTGCTGTCCCTGCACAGAGCAGCCTTTCTTTCAGGCTGTCAGTCAAGCAGAGGAGCATGCCAGAACCTTGTCAAATCCTCAGTGAAGAGGAAAATTTATATATAAAGAAGATTTATTTTGTTTTAAAGAAGCATTTAAAGAATCTGTTTGGCCAGCACTCAAGAAATCCTTTGTGGCAAATGTAATGGCACTGTCGCTTCATCAGCAGAGAATGAATCAGAACAGACACCACTTCTGTACTTTGAATTATTCTGCTTCACGTACTCAAATGACAACCTGCCTTTTGGTTGGGGGCCCCCCTCTTGACTCAAACCTGCCCCCTCCAGCCAAACTGAGCATGGCTCAGAGAGGTCCTGCTCATTGTCTAAGGCTACACAAAAGGGGGCTCTGTCTAGGATTCCACATCTTTAGCTGATCAGTCCTTTAAATCCTACTCAGTGGGAAAGGAGGTGCTCTGAACACAAGCAGATCTCCCTTAGTATTTATTGGATACATGGGCCCAAGGCCATTGTGACTTTGAACAGCTCCCAAGGGAAGGCAGGTTTGGAAGTGAACCACCATTCCAGACCCTTATTGCTTGGACTTGGAGAGAGTTCTAAGCCTGGGAAACATCAATCCCAGAGAAATAAAGCACACCAGCACACGTCCATAAGCAACAACACTCAAGCAGTGCAGGGGAGTTCTGGGATGCAATCTGCCAGCTCTTTGTCCAGATCTGCACCAAGGGACACTTTGGGTCCACAAAGCCAACTCCATCTTGAAACTCTTTCTTTTGAACTGAGTCATGTTAAATACTTCAGCCATGAGTTCTCTCCATCACTGAGGAGAAGGCTCAGCACTAGAACTCATCACCCACTGACCCAGACTTCACATACGGAGCAGCCAAAGGATGAGAGAATGGAACAGCTCTAAGGGGTGGATTTACAGGAAGTTTCTGGTCTTGGCTATTGGGGATGGAGGGGGAACACAGCACTGAGACACCAGAACTCTCAGAGTGTCACAGCTTAAGTTGCAACAATTTACCAACACAGACATGACCAGACATCACAGGACACCGAGAGAGGCCAAATCGATTCATCTGTCCAGATGGTGTCACTGGTCAAGAAGAAAGATTTGGACTTTGATGGTGAAACAACTCATCCCAGCTGAGAGGGTGGAGTTTGACAGAAGGGTAAGTCCTGTCCTGTGTTCTGTTCTGCTCCTTGAGCATCTGTCCCTGGTTACTGTCCAAGCTTTGAGTCTATACGGCCCTTGGGCCAACACATTATGGCCATTCTTACATCCTCACACGTCCGACAAATGATTCTGCCTTCTCTCAGGATTCTACATTTTCTGGCCAAGTTCAAACACACAATGCCATGGACACATAAATCAATAAGTCCCTCACTTCCTGCTCTGTTAATTATTATCACAGCATCCATAAGCAAACACCAGCCTTGGCCAGCTGACTGGCCATGCGCACAAAAGCACTCTTCAGGTTTCTCAAGCCCACCCTTGTGTGAGCTCCAGCAGAAAGCTGGCCATAAATATCACTACCTCTTCCTGCCCCAAGGCTCTAAAACACACTGCTGAGAGCAACACATGGGAAGAAAGAGAGTGCAATTGTTTCTCAACACCAGATTGTGTAAATTTTGCCTGATGGATCTTTTGGAAAACACTTTTTCCTTCTCAGAAGAATAGTGGATCAGTGTTTAAAATACACAGACGTCCTGCTCTTTTCCTCCCTGCTGAAATGAAAGGGGGACTTCAGCAAGTGCCAGTATATACCTGAAACAGACCTGTCACATCTTGGCAAAGCCTCTGCCTCTTATAGCTGTGGCTTATAATCTCAGGGGTTGCTTTATGAATATTTTGCCCCCACCAGGACACATTTAGCAGAGAGCTTAGTCTCTCTGAGCTGCATATATGATTCTTTGATTTTGCATCTGCCTTAACACAGAGAAAACCCATCTCTGTTTCCTCTATGGATAAAAATAAACTCTGGACAATTTGGCTGAACAGCTGCACAAACAATGCAATTTAGAAGGATGTAAATGATACATAAGCAGGTTTTGTTCACAGCCTCCCTGTCCTTTGTGGTTAACAATTAGATCACTGGTCTTAACCCAGCTCTGGTGGCTGGAGTAAGGAAGAGAGACATGCACAGGGAAAAAAGCTGAGCATAATGGACATCCCAGCATTATTGCAGGAAGCTGAAACCCTGTTAACAGAATCTAGAGCACCCTGAAAGAGGATTTTTTCCAAACCTGATCTTTTTGTTTGAATAAGCTGACTATGTCACAGCTTCCATAAGCACAGGGCATGGCTATTTTTATCCTCTTCACATCAAATAACAGTACACACATATCACCTCACAGATCCAACCTTAACCAAAAGAGAATGAATTTAGGATGACTAAGCTTTCACTTTTTGGATGGGAGAAAAGACATAGCCGGATTTCTAGGTTACAGAAACTTTTCACTGCCAACCATTCTACAGCATAAAAATCAACTTCATTCCTGAAGCAGCTTCCTTGACTTCAGGACTCTTTGTATTACATAAAGCCAGCCATGAGCTGAAGATGTTGCAAGAACCATCAGTCGTGGTTCCATCTCTACCTCTACCTGCAGATGTGAGTGTCCATTATGGACATGGGGAGATGGATGCTCTGACCAGTTATACCTCAGCCTCCCAGAAAACTGATTGATGGGAGCCAAGACCCAGTGTGTTCATTCCAGGGTCAGTGGCATATTGGGGTTTTTCAGCTGAAACACAAAGCAAGTTTCACCCTTACAGAAATTCATCTAATCTCAAAAAATAAGCTGAAAAATGTTTCAAGGATGGGCAGGCCCCAAATGGACATGCACAGAATAAGCAGTTCCATGAGAGAAATGTCAGCCGCAGAGTTGCAAAGCGCTTTGAAGGCAGGAAAGCAGGAGTGTGCCAAAAAAGTCATGACAAGGTTTTCCTGGATACCAGCCTGTCTATACCACAGCCCTGACAGAAGGATGAGCCAGAGATTACAGCTGGTGAGCTCCAGCTGTCTTGACCTCCTCCTGCTCAGAGGAGCTAAGGCTGCCCCATCCCTGGAAGTGTCCAAAGCCAGACTGGGGTTTGGAGCAACCTAAGATAGTGAAAGGTTTCCCTGCCTATGGCTGGAACTGGATGAGATTCCAACCCAAACCACTCTGGAATTCCATGATCCAGTGATCTCCAAATTATTGGACTCATGTCCAACATTAGTCTGTGTGTTTTATCCTGTTCTGATAGGAAGCCAGCCAAGGAAACACTGTTTTCACATCTCCAGAAAAATTTAGATTAGACTTCAGGTGGAGATAAGACCCTAATTAATCATAATGGTTGGAATTAGGTTTCTACAGTGTTCAAATTCAGCCTTAGTTGTGAATTAATGCCCTTACGGGCAGAAATGTTAGAAGACAACTGTTGCAAACAGCTTCAATCCAGAACTACAAACATGCCCCTGGAAACACCAATTTAGGAATCGAGGTGGGAAATTTAGGGATCCAGATGGAAAACCCTCCCTCAATCTAAAATTTGAAGTCAAAGCTTTGGTTGTCACTCACCTCTGGTTTCATCACTCATGGATTCTCCTCCGAGTTCCCTACAGCCCCTGTCACCGGGAAATGTGGCATTGCTGTGTTCCACAGGGATGTTGGGGCTTCACAATTCCAATGCCAGTTATAAAATAGGCAAAAAACAACACAGCACTTTCTTCTCTTCATGTGTAGCTGGGTGTATAATTCCCATTAGCATAAGAAACAGATCCAGCATGTTTGTTCATTTGGTTCTTTTATGGGACAGAGTAAAGTTGGTGGGAATGTGATAATATTCCCACCAATTTTACTCTGTCCCATAAAAGAACCAAATGAACAAAGTTGTGTTCACTTAGGTGTAGATTTTGGGGAAAGAGGACCTCAGGCACAATATTTCCATCCCTGGCACTGCCTTAATGTTCAGTCTCAGCCAACTCCCTGAATCCCACAGGATTTCTGTTTTCCCCACATGCAAAACGAGGGCAATAACACCAACCACACCAGTGATATGGTCTGGAAAGGACTCAACAGCAGCTATGATGGGAGGCAGAGGTATTGCTATCTCCCAGCTCACTGCAGACATTGCCCATTAATACATTGCATGAGCACTGTGTTGAGAACTCTCTTTTGTGTCACACGATTATGAAATTCCTTAATGTGGCATTAATATGTATGTTAATTTTGAAGCAATGCATGTGTCCTGTTCTTGTGCAAGCAGCAATGTTTCCAAGGGAATTCCTCCAATAACAGGCACAGATCCAGCGTGTGGCTTTTCCAACAAAATCAGCTTTTTTAAGCTCAATTTTTAAAAAGTTCTCTTCACCCAAGGAAGACATCCGGCCCAGGATCAGCCATCCCTGCCAATCTTAACATGATGCTGATCTACATAATTCTGCAGCGAATATTTTACGTATCTTCCAAATCTCAGCCAGACTCTGATTTGGCTCTGCTGGGATGAAACGCATCTTAGATTTGCCATTTCCACATGCAAACAGACAAAATCTTTACATTGACAGTGTTTTCATTAAGCTCTGAAATAGGGGCCGTATCCCACCTGGAATGTTATTAAGCTGTCCAGAGAATTTAGGCAATTATTGGCATTTACTGCTCTCTGAGGAAAACACCCAACACTGCTGACCCACCACGGGAATTGGTATGCTCTGCTCAGCAATGGTGTGATAGTTCTGATAGAGCTTTAAATTCTGAGACCCAAAAGAGCCTTTAATTCATATTTGGTGAATCTCATATGAAAAACTGTTTCAATTTTAACTTTTTTTAGAACAGCCTACTCAGTTTTTCTCTCTGTTGAAGTATTGATGCCATGCCCACAGCTGTCCCTGTTTCCATCCCAGGAGATCTGATGGAAAGGAGATCCAAGGATTTTCATTTTATGTAGAGCTTTAGAAAGATTTGCTTGAACACTGCATCCCATTGAACACTCCCTTGAAATAGATTTTCTCCAATTAATTAAAAAGTGCTTTTAAAAGTCTTTTCCCTCCTTACTTAAAGCCATTCTACAGAAGTTAAAGTCTTGACATTAGATGGATGCAATGCTGAATCCATATGGATATAAATATATAGTTGGTTAATAAAAAGGTGAGTTCTGTGTATACTCTGTGTATTCCAACCACCACAAACACTCTACCACCACATCCTTTACACACACAAAATGACAAAGTGGAGGGAAAAGTGCAATTGAAACTGCAGCAAAATCAGAAACTTATAATCTGATATAAAAATTGGCTCAAATACATAAATATTTCAAATTACTTTAGTCCTTTATTAAAACTAAATATAAAAGGCAAAGTTTAAGGCATTTGAATAGCTTGTGCCTCCCAAATGCATAAAGCTTCAGAATGACAACACATTCCTACTTGTTTACAATTCAAAGTGAACAAAGTAAAAATCTTGAAAGAAAAAGAAAAATCCCATATGAAAAAATAATTTTGAGTTATCTTCTCACACATTAAAAGGAGGCAAGGAAAAGGCTAATTTAAATTATTTTCTCCTCTCTGTGGGTCGCCTTTCATTAAATTGCTGAGAATGAAACACACTTCCACCAATATGTTAACATCTCATTTTCAGTGCTGCTGGGGTGAGGAGCCTGAATAAAAATAAATGGCTTCTCCAATGAGACACATCATCCATCGTCAGCATGTAAAACACAGTCATTAATCACAGCACAACCTGCTTATTATGGGCATTCAAGCACTGGCAATAGAAATGCTTATAAAACAGGGGCTCCTTTCACAATTCCCTGCCCTTGTCTCTCAATCGTTTAGAGGATTAACCCTTTTGCAGTGAGGGATGGGCAAACTGGTTTTGCCTAATTCCAAATCAACCTGACATCATGGGTTCAAAAGTTCGACTTGAACTCGAACATTCTCAGGTGCAGTTTGTGCTGAGGGAACAAAGAGCTGAAGGGGAGATAAGGGGAGGAAGATATCAAAAGAGCAAATTGAAGAACCCTATAGGCCATGGACTGAGTGTAAAAATCCAGTAAGAGACAAAGGATGGATGAAAAATGGTGATGAAAGAGTTGAAACTCTTGCAATGTAATAAACACGGTTTTGTCTTAACGCCTATCTTAGAGTGATTTGTGGGGAAGTCTCTTCCTTCCTAGCAGAATTCCCTCTGCTAGGAAAAAATGACAGGATTTTACTTGTACTTAATTAATACTCATGAAGAGCACAGTTACACACATACAGTTAAACATACACAGTCCCCACTGACCATATGACTTCAGGCTTCTCTTGCATTTCTTAGCAAAGGAATTTAAAATGCTAATGTGTAACGAACCACCATTTTTCTTTTAAAAATGAGAAGGATGAGGAATTCAGTTGGCTCCGTGTCATGTATGAATTCAAGGACAAAGCCAAGTACGGATTGCCCAAGCATAAAGTGCTGCCTGCAAAGCTCTCAGCTCTTCCCCAGGCTCTGCAAAACCCAGCTCCACTCAGTTATCCCTGCTCCCAACATGGTGTGTTCAAGGTACCAGATAAATGAATGCTTAACAGGAAATGGCCATTTAGTTGCAGTCTGATGCAATTCCTTTTCTTTTTCTATACACTCAAAACTTCTATTGACTTCAAGGAGAAAATAAGTGAGGACAGGAGGAAAATCCAGAGGTCCTGAGAAAAACAATATTTGGACATCCATGCAGCAGGCAAAAGTACCTAAGCTCCACTATTTACTGATAGTTGTAACAAGTGAAACACCCCAATGAAGAAAATTCTTGTGGAGAAAAACTAGATGAGGTATGTATTTTCTCCTGAGGCGTAAACTGGCTCCTGAGTTGGTAATTTGTCAAACACTTAAGTTTGTCATCAACTGGACAAATATTTTCAGCGTTGGTATCAATTACTGGAGGCAATTGACCCATGACTGGTTTGGGGAAAATAAACATTTTGAGAAGACAAATTAATAGTCCATCATATTTTAAATTACACTAAAGCTACACACCAGGTATTGGAAATGAACAAACTTTCTTCTGGGTGGATTTTTCAGTTAATTAACATTGCAGCAATGGGTGGTGGCAGCAATTCCATTATAATTTACTCCGTGTGTAAGAAATACTTAGTGAATGCTTCATAGGCATGACCGGTTCAGAGTAGAGTGGGATACTTCCCAGCAAATCATCAGCAAGGATTAAAATCAAAAAATATCTTGAGTTAAAAGGGACTCACAAGGATCATCAAGTTCAACTCCCAGCCCTGCACAGGGCAAAATCACACTCAAGGTACTCAGAAATTCAGCATTGGCTCTACTTCCCAGAAGTAGAAGAACTATGAGGAGTTTTCCCAAGGTATTTCTTCTAAAGGAAAGGTTTTCTTCAACCAAAGTCACCATCAAGACACTGTGGTGAATGAAAGGCTTCTCAGTATCCTCCACTGCCAAAAGAATTTTCTAGCCTGTAATCTACTACAGGAAAGCACCACTTTTGTTTCGTGTGTGGAAGCTCAGAGATGAAAACCATGAGCAGGTGAGAGCTTTATTGATGGGTTTGCTTTTCCAAAGGCACCCCAAAGCTGAGCTCAGTGATGAGCCAAGGCTGTGCTGAACAGTGTCTGTGAGGAGGGAATAGCAATGCTCAGGTTTTAAAAAGCTGCCAACCAACTTTAATGCATTTTTACAAGTTGTATCATGACTAATTGTACTAATATTGAAAAAGAAGAAACACGGCCTGGATCAGATAAATCAGCTTTTTCAAACATATTAAAGCCATTGAGTCACCAGTTGCCATCTTGTTGCTCTCCTGGCAGTGGTTTTGCTCAATGACAGGGAAGAAAAGGGACAGTATTTTTCCATGGTTGAGTATGTGCCACAGAAGTCCTGTACTGACATTTATCCCAGTTCTGTCCCTTTTTCCTGATTAAAGCTGCTGCATGGGTATAATTTTTCTCCTTCTCTGAAGGCCAAATTTCTATTTCATAGTTGCCAACTCTGTAGAATGTGACAGTGGAAGCTATTAAGTGATCTTGCTATTAATAGAAAACAAGGAAAACAGAAAGGACGAAACGATTACAAAAACTGTGACAGCACAAAAGAAAAGGAAATGATTTGCCAAACTGAGTTTTCCAGACCAAAGGCCAGTCTGTGGATCCAAGTACACAGCAATAACACACTCCAGCACTTCCATGCCAGCTGGACATGCAGTCAAATCCTTTTCCATTTCCACACGTGTCCAGCACCTCCATCCTCCACAAAGAACCTCTCACAGAGCCAAAGCGATGTCATGCCATTAAAACCAGGATCAGGCTTTATCTTTGATTTTAGCACAACTGCTACAAAGACAGAAGCCAAGCCAGACTGATCCCACACCTGCAGAATTTGTTTCAGCACTTGGCATGGACTGGGACATCATTTGTGCAGAGAGGAATTTAGCTCACCCAGAGATAGGAGCGACCCCAGTGAACAGACATTCCCTGCTGTCTGCACAGCTTGCCACAACCCAGGGTTTTGAAGGGATGGCCCTTGGGATGTGGAGCTTTCATCTTCCAAGACAGTCAGACAAATGCAAGCCAGGAAACCCTACATCTGCAACTCGGAGCTGCTCCCTGGCTCTGCTGCAAAATGGACAGGGAGGAAAAATTCTGAGGACAGAATAAAAAGAATCAATCCAGAATGTATTAAAAATACATAAATTGTCTTAAAGGAAGCATGTGAATCACAATTTAAAATATAGTCACAATTTAAAAGATAATCTGCCCAATTTCATGAAAACACTGCTGTACTTGAACTTACTTCTAAAGCCACCATTTTATCATGTAGATTATTCCTTTTTAAATAATATTTGGGATGCTGTACTTTGTTCAGCTGAGAAACAGATGAATACCCATAACTATTCCAGCTTTGAAATTTGGGATTAACTCATGTAAATGTTTCATTAATCTCTGGGCTGATATTTACACAAGTAAACTCTCTAAATCTTGACAATGAGATGAAACAGCAGTGGGATTTCTACAATCTCCTTTCAGTCATCTTTGCTGCCTCTTCTGGTGCAATCACTTCAGCAGCAAGTCCATGATGGACAATTTATCTACAGTATCACTGGCTGTGACATCTCTTCACAACAGACAGGTGCTCTGGAGATTAGGCACCAGCCAAAGAGGTCTCTGTCGCAGCCACAAGAAAAAGGCTTTTAATAGGGCTGTACAAATAAAATAAAATCAGCTGGGATTTCATAAATGCTTTTGTTTTAATGTAATTTAACTACCTTACAGTAACGTGCTTTAAAATGTTTACGGTTAAGGCATAATTGAATTTGACTCATTCTGGCCTGGATCCAGCTATGATTTAATTGACTTCAGTGGGAGTTGGACTGGGCTCTAAGTAATTTTAACTAAAGTAATCCATCAATTGTTCCTCACCCACTTCATCAAACTCCTTCCTATCATTTATGATTACTCTGTAATTTATTGCAACAAGGTGAAACCAACTCTTTTAACTTCTGGCACAGCTTCCTGACCCTCAGTGGAGAATTTCACCATATGCTGCCACCTAAACCAGACCTGTTCGAGGAAAGCCAAGTGCACAATACAGCTGAGCCCCAAACCTCCTGGTACTATCCACAGAAACCTCCAAATATCAGCTCCTCCATGGCTTAGTCACCACAGGAACAAAATGAACTGTTAGCAAAGCTGTCAAGAGGAGGCTTGAAACAAAACAGGCAGAAGGGTGAAGTGAAATGTGTTCACAAATACTCGCAAATTTTTTTTTTGCCAAAAAAAATCCCATTTGCTTCAGTCTTCTCACCATTTTATTCTATCAATGATTAGATTACTGGTTTCTATTTATTTTCATATTTTTCCTCTTTGAGCCACAGGATTAAACACCATCCAGCACACTAGGCCTTCCATAAGGCATATCGTGTTATGTGCAACATAGAAGGAGACGTTTTCCATAATAAAGTACCACTACTGCTAATTTTATTTCAAATATGACAGGTTAATCTGCCATAGAATACCCTGTTTTAGTAACCAGAAACATATCATGCACATTTCTCTGTCTTCTAAAAGAAAAGGACATGTTTTTATTAAAGCTTCAACCCTTCTGTGATTACACAACAGAGCTTTGTTTTTTAACGGATACGTAGGCACCTCTACATTGGAGTGGCAATAGGCACCTGCACACTCAAAGGCACAAGAGCTTGTTGCTCCAACATTAATTCTCAAGATGTCTATTAAAATTTAATTCAGATGAAATTCAATCCCTGTAAGGTGAAATAAATCCATTTTGAAAAAAAAAAACTCATGTCGTGGTTTCAGTTTGCCAATTCAGGATTTTTCACTACTTTTGAGACTTCTCAGCCAATGGACCTACTTCCCGCTGTGAGACAGGACCAGGAGAAAGGCAAAGCAGGCTCAAACTTCAAAAGGATATAAAGAAAATTTATTGACAGTAACTAAAAAGGAAAAGAAAAAGTATTAAGAATCAAAACAAACTCTTCAGGCCACTTCTCCTCTCCCACCTCATTTCTTTTGAACACTGACAACGTAAAGAAACGAACCCAAACTCTCAGTCAGTTTACCACTTCTGACATATTCTTAATACAGTTCACTCAGGGAGAAAAGGCCCCCTCATTAAGGTTCTGGAGACTTCTCCACGGGAGGAAAAAACACCGTTCTCTCGTGGTTTTCTCACGACTAGCAGCCGCCCGGAGGAAAATCTGCTATTGTGAAGTCCTTCCCATCTCTACAAGCCTTCCCACAGCTTGTCGATGGGCCATGTCAACTTATGGGGTATTATTTTAAAAATGAACAGTTCAAAGGCAAAGGTCTCCGTTCTCTATCTCTAAAATTGTCTTCATCCCTGGACACAGAGATCTGCCTTCTCTCCAGTGGCAGTAGAGGACTCCCCCTCTCTGTTCCAACTTCTCATGGGATCACAGCTACTTTCACATCTGGTTGCTTCAACATGGAGGCTTTTGCTCGACATCAACCTTGAAACACTTTCATCTCCCCATAATCTCATGTGTTATAAGCAAAAAGAGTCTTTCTCCATAGCTTTACAAGGGGATTTCAGCTCCTCAACAGGCATCTTCTCATCCCTCTCATCTGAGACTTAATTTCTTTCTTCAACTGACCAACAGAGTCTCTCTGTTGCTTTACATTGTTTGCATATCTCTCTCTCTCTCTCTCGCCTGGAGAGGACTGAGGCATTGAAAGAGTTAACATGTCGCCTGGGCCCTTCCAATGCTCCCCTGACCCGCCGGTAACTTGTGGCGGGAGCTGCAGCTTGGGCTGGGTCAGGATCAGCCGGCTGAATTCAGCAGCGGCCGGGGCTGTGTCAGGATCAGCCGGCCTCAATTCAGCAGTGGCACACTGCAATGGGGCCTTCTCCCTCCCCCTGCCTGAGGCTTGAGGCGACTCCTACGGAGCAAAGTCCCGTGGGGGCCGGGGGGCTCGGCTGGGCCCTGAGCCGGGCTGTAACCAGCAGCTCGATGTTAGCAGAGCTGGCTCCATCCACTCCTCGGCAGCTCCCTCCCCGCTCCCCGGCAACCGATGAGGGGAGTGGGGGCGGGGGGGAATGCCCAGGCCGCGGCAGCGCCGCCCGGGCCCGGCCCGGCCCTAGACACAGGCCAGGCCAAGTTACCTCTCTGCTGGCTGGAAATGAAAGAGGGCTCTTCCTGGGTTTTTCGTCGTTTAACATGTGTTTTTTCACAGAGGCGTGTCTAATTTCTCAGTGGCTTCTTTACCTGCCTGTCAAACTAGGACACCCCAAAACTCACTTGCAGGAAAAGTAGCCATTAACTGCTCTGCGACTTGCAAAACAATCATTAAAAGAAATACCCAAAGGCAAATGGTGGCCAAGTGTTTAAAGATGACTTAGTGATTACATGGAAAACTCTCTTATTCTGATGAAAATCCAAAAAATGAGTAGTAAGATTATCCAAAATACAGGGCAAATATAAATACTTCCAATTCAAACCCTTCTCTGCAAGTTGTCCTGATGCAGTCAGACAATGAACTACGCGAATAGAAACCACTGGCATGTCAAAAAATTTACAAGGTAAGACCTGAACATACACATCCAAACCCATTAAGGTCACTGAAATGTTGTTGCTAGGAGAAAAATACCATATATTTACAAATTTTCTGTTATCACATCTCCAAAGGGAATTGTAATTTTGTTGCATGGGAAGTTGTGGAAAACTTTAATAAAAGAAAAAGAGTGTGATTTTTTAGAAGAGAAAAACAAAAAACAAAGCAAAGATTCGTCTCTTGAGGTCCTTTCAGGTTCTGTGTTTTAGACAGAGCTAAAGTATTCTGGATATGCTACCTGCAGTCCAAAGATTTTGAATATGAGTGCAGGGGTCCACATTCGGGAAGATGGGTTTTTTTTTTTTTGAAAGACTGTTCTTCATCCTTCTCTTTAGTTACTTAAATGGATCTCAGCTGTTCCCAAATACCTGAAATATCTGAAGCTGGTATCTGGGTTTTGATCTGAGCTGTGTTCTGGCCAAGAATGGGTGAAAATGTAAAGGTGCATGAGAGGAAAAGGGAAAATACTGGAAAATGGAAAATATTACATATTACTGTCTTAGCCAGGTCCCAATACCAAATCACTATATTTTTTAAAATGTCATTAAAATGTAGCTTTGGGAATTCTTGGCTAGAAATCTCTCAGCTAAATTCTCCCTCAATCCTGGGAACCCACGAAATAATGGATAACACCAGACTTCTACTGCTCAGCTCCCATTCGCTTGTCCTTGTGATCCTATTACAGGCTTTACAGAAATACAACTGAGATCACAAAATAGGTCTCAAATTTTCCACAGAACTGTTACTTCCTAGCAAGTGAAGGTCTTGAACATGTTCTGAGTTCTGCAACCCAGCTGGAGCAATTCTTACATAGGAATGACTGAAAATGTTTGGTTGTAACTTCCTGTCCTTGAAAAAGAAAAATAAATAAATTTTGCAATACTGAAAGTAACTTCATTGCTTTGCCAAATGTCTCACAAAAAGGAAAGTTCTATGAAGTTTTGCTTCAGCCTTTAGAAGATAAGTTTTCAGTATTTTATTCCTGATTGAGTACTTTCCCTGATCAGATTTTATACATACACACATTTTTTAAACCTCTCCCTTGTCAAGTTAAATTTATAACATTTTATTTGCTCTGAACTGAAAAGGACATATAACAATTCGATCTACCAACAATCCAAAATATCAAATTTTCTGACTTCTCCTATTTTTACTTGGATATGATGAGATTTTGCACATGGCCTGCAAATGCAAACCCAGGTCTCCAGTGGCTCCAAGCAGGGCTGCAGTCACTTCTAACACTGGACAAGTTATCAAGGGCTGAGCAGAAGAAACAGATCAGCAGAATCAAGCAACTAAATTGTCTGAGCAACCAGAGCAGAGCCTTTCTCCAGCCTAGCAGTGGATTTAGAAAAAAACTTAAGCCACTGTATTGAGCAAGTGCCTCCAGAGCTCAGCTCTTGACTTGACGATCAGTTCTGGCTCTGCCATCCATTGTGTGCATTCCATGCAAATCTGTCTTCCCCACAAACCTGCACTGAGGGCATGGGAGTGACTTTGAGCTGGAAAGGCACAAATTTAGTTCCATCACCCAAATCTGCCCACAACACTCCTATCAGCAGAAAATTCATCCTGAAGGTGGATCAACACCCCGATCCATACATTGCCAGAGCTGTGATCCAGGGAGCTGTCCGCCACCTCAGATGGGGAAGAAATGTACTGCTCAGCACAACGGAAGAAAAAATACAAAGTCACCTTACTTACTGCCCTGCTTTGCTTCCTGAGCCTGGTAGAGTGATAGGAGCTCCACACAACACATCAGCTCTAAACACTCCCAATTTCTTTTCCTCACCTTCCCCAGTGAGAATTTTTGTCCTTGTTCATGCCCAGCTTGTCCTGAAGGCAAGCGATGCTGGGAGTCATTGATTCTACAGGATGAGATGGTCTTTTCCTGCATTTTACAGAAGCAAGTTAAATAAAAGTCTTCAAAATAATAATGGCATTCAGTCTGCACTGCGCAGTCTCCATGAGCAGTGGCCAAATTGAGGACACTTAACCAAAGTGCTACATTTAAACCTAACTCACTGTGCAGATGGATGTAAACTGTGCTTCAGAGCCAGCTGTGAGGCTTAAGAAAATGAGGCGTAGGTGTCAATTTTCCCAGTGGAATCCCAGATTCATTAATGCCTCCTATTATAGCATTCCTCCACAATGCTTATTCATGCCCAACCACAACCACAATGCTGATTACTTGCCACAGTAGGTTTTATTGCAATCACTGGGGTGTGATCTTCTGGTATGTTCACTGTAGTTTTGCCATTCATTAATAAGTTTTATTTGCTATTAACATTACTGAGATAAGACAGCAAAAGCCAGCCTTTATTACAGATGTTTTAATATGTAGCATTCAAATTTCTTTAGAGACAGGTTTCTCTGCTCAGTCCTGAGATCTGCTTTTAAATCCAGATTCGAAGCTGGGTTTCCTTCTAAAATGCCACATCTAGTACTACATAAAATCCAACAGAGAAAATGAACAGGCATTTCTCCAAGAATCCATTTATCATCACCCAGCCCATTATTATCCCCCATATGCCATTTCTGGGCATTTCTGAACTAGATTTTCTGCTAAAAATATCAAAACACTTAAAACCCAAGATGGCCACCCTGAAAAACACGAGGCTTCTTAAAATTAACCGTTGTGCCTAATCTACAGCACTTACAGAAGAATCCACTTTCAGTTCATAGGTTTGCTTCATTTACCTCGGTTGATAAAGTGTTCCTCATCCACAGACAGGCTTTCCCTTGTAGTGCTAAAATAGACAGGGAATTATGGAGAGTTTGAGAAAACTCAGATTTTCCCAGTGTTGTAGCTGAATAAATCCCACTACAGGAGCAGGGACACAGTTCCGACAGGAAATCCTGACTTTTCTGGGTTTTCAGAGAAATGCTCAGAAACAGCAGCGTAGTTGTGACTGCACCTTCTGCCATTTCTAGGCAGAAATGCCATCTCTTTGTCTCTGAACTATCTTATATCTATTAAAAATACTCAATAGCTTCCAAATACTGGATCAAAGACATCTAAAGAGGAAGCACTTTGTATTTCTCAGGATTAATATAATTCCTTTCTAATTTTGCCTTTACCTTTTGCTACTCAGCTATAGAATTCTACTGATCTTTGTAAGCTAACCAAATAAATACCGGCAGCTTTCAAATTATCTTTTTTTTTTCTCCATATGTTTGCACAAATAATCAACAAAAATCCCAAACAGCCTTGCAGCAATGCAGATTTCCACACAGAGCCATTTTCAGCTTTGCAATTTAGGTTGGCATCTATTGTATAAACACACAGATTCATTTTGGCCTGCTTCCCTCAACATTTTGGGACACAGGTTTTTCATGGACTCAGGAGCCATTTAAGACATGTAGATCTCCTGAGCACTCACTTCACACACCACAGAAGCAAAACTCTTTCCAAGACCTTGTACAATTGCCTGGGAAGCCGTTGAATTCCTGGCAGTGGCCTAGGGGATGGCAATCCAACCCCGGCTGCAGATGCCAGGCTCGGGGAATGCGGGACGCGCTCAAGTCCAAGTGAGCCTGGCAGAAGGTGCCCCCATCACTCCACATCAGCTTTATTCAACGGGATTTGTCCAGCTGTCATGTTCCAGACTGGAAACATGATGAATGGATGGCATCTCATTTTTCCCCATGCTGGAACACACGCACTACATGGATTCCCTTTTCCTTTCCCAAGTGTTTTGCCTTCCCCCAGGAATTCCATAACAAAATCTATTCAATTTAAAGGAAAAGATTCAGCAAGTATTTGAGCGAAAGAAATGGCTTCCACTCCAATTTTAAGTAATGTCCCACAGCAAAATCAAGCCTTTCCCATATCAAGGCCTTTTGGAAGATAATCAGAAGGAATCTTGATGTGAGGTCGCACATAAAAACTGAGCTATTTTAAGTCACAATAGATCTATTTTCTCACCATGGTTTCCTAAAAAGGCTGAGGAGACTGGGTGAGGACCAGAAGAACCAGACCTCATACTTTATCTCCCAAGAAATGATTCCCCAAAGACCCCAGTGGCTGCAGGTATCACAGAGTTTAATCCAGAAAATACCATTTATAAGAGGAAAATGACAGTTCAAAAGACCCCTTTGGAATAACCAGCTCCCAAGTTCATCCTAAGATAAAATAACAGAAGACAGATATGGAAGTGGAAGAGAAGAATTCAAGATTTGAATAATTCTACACTAGACACCTGCCTTCATTAAAATCCCAACCACGCAAATCCTGAACATCTTGAAGTAAAAAAAAAAAAAAACAAAAAAAACAACAAACCCAAAGAAACCAAAAAATCCAATAACCAAATTAAAAATCCCAATAATAATTTCAAGAGAGCAAATAATAATAATTAGTAATGTTCTTTAAAGGAAACTTTTTGCACAGACCAGCAATCAGCGTAGTACATTTTCAAAAAAGCAAAACAAAAAGTGGAAAAACAAGACTGCATTCGCTTTCCGAAGTTGTGGTGCTTTTAAATGTACATAGAGCAATAGAATTCCCTTCAGCACAACACCCCTAAAACATGGGTAAATATTTTATATCTTAGCAGACAATTCTCTCAGAAAATAAACAAGGCCACACAGACCCAAGGTATATTTTCGCCTGGCGAGGTGTTGTTCTGGTATGGCAATTAAAGAGAAATCAGCACAGCCCTACCTGAGATATGGACTAGTAAAAAACCTTGGCGTAGACATAAATTACTCTGTTGCTCATTAGGATTTAAATTATAAACCACTAAGATACATTCAAATGTGAGTTTGTTTTTTTTTTATGAGCTCTGGAATAGGGCCTGGTACAAATGAGTACACGGCACAGACAATTTGTATTAACAACTTTGCTGAAATAACTGAACTCTGCAATTGAAGGCAGCACGATTCTTTTTGACCCAGCCATCTCAATGCACTTGGAGAGTTTAAAAAGACCATCCAAGACTAATATTACTGATTACTAACACACAATGTCACAAATTCCACTAAGACCAGGGATCACATACACCCCAGCCTAGTTTTCATTTTCAAACTATTTTAGTTCCTTTGATAAATAAGGAGCTTTTCTAATTTGACCTTGTAACACTGCACGCTGACAGTGCCCTTTGATTCTTTATCATGCCCAAAACTACCAATAAAGCAACTGGATTCTAAATCTATCACTAAACCAACATAAAAATAAATAGAGGAAACAAATTAGAATTGGAGTAGGCTTGCCTACAAATATATTTAATTGAAAAATTAAATTTTAAATTGCAATTTGAAAAGTGATTCCTATCACTTTTCAGTCTGCTCAGTCACAAAGCAATGTCAGCAATCACTGTAACAAACCAAGCATATGAACAGTGTATCATTACTTATACAAATTAATCAATGGTGACATAAAATGAAAAGCCAATAAAAATATAAGTATAATGAAACAAGATAAATAGTATTTTCACTCAGCCATCCCAGCCCACAAAGTCATAAAGCAAAGTGGCATTAATCACCATTTGAAAATATTTCTAGTCTTTAAAATTTTAATCATAATGGCTCTGAACCCAGACTAGCATTTTGTTACAGATTTGGTATTGGTTTAGCCTTGGTTTTTTTGGCTCAATGAACACAATAATACATATTCATATACCAAACTTTAAACTAATGATGGAACATTTTTACAGGGAATTGCAGTTTTCTTTCCAAAAAAATTAGAAAAAAATTGGGTTGGGGCTTATTCCAAGCTCTCTTCAATGGGAACCTCCCCATCGGTGAGCTTTGCATTAGACCTCACAAATGCTCCTCGCAAGTAAAACGTCAGTCTTCGACCTCAAGATGCACCGGCAAAGTCCCAAATGTTTCTTCCACCTCCTTCTGCCTCTACTTGACAAATCTGTTTTCTTCCAATTCAGATGCACTCAGTTAAATATTCAGCAATTCATCAGACCCAAAATAAAAACTCTTTTCTATTGGGTTAGGAAAGTTTTCTGATCTCTCTTCACTTAACCAGGGATGCTGTTGAACACACACGCTGCACATGTACAACATCTTATGTCTTTCAGCTCCAAATAAATTATAAACACATATCAGCCTCCTCTGACTTCACCCAAAATGAAAGAAATATTAACTCTTTAGCCCATGAAAACATCTCAAACCCTGACTCCTGCCTTGAGAAAAAGCCGCTGAGGAGATGTTCAGCTGGAGTAACTCATTACTCATCACTGTTTCAAATGCTTCCAAGTCCAAGCTATGATGGTACAGTAACAAATCTCTGTGGTTTAGGTTAAGATGCATTTTCTTAGATCATGAAGAGACTAAGGGCTCACTCCCTTCCTGATTAACTCCAGAGGCAAAGGAAACTCAGGCAGTAAGTTAAATGTCACACAGTATTTCTCTAGTGCTGTATTTCTGCAGCCTTTAGCCGCCAAGTAGTTTGGGAGGGGGTTTTTAGTTTATTTTCACTCTGTGTGTGTGTCTTTGTAGGTTCAGGTTTTTATTTTAGTTTAGTTTAGTTACAGATTTATATTTGGTATTTTTCAAATTCTTTCACATATCTTTTCATATTCATATTCACATATCTTTTGTGGTATTGTCCATTTCTTAGCCAATAGTTTCCTTTCATAAAAACAAGTTCCTGTTGCCTAATACACATAAGACTTGAATTATGCCTATACACCTTAGAATTTGACAGTTTGGAAGTATGGACTTTGGTAGCAGTTTCCCCTGTGATTTTAAATCCACAAGCAAATTTCTCTCTGTACTTCACTTCAAGTGCTGCAATTCCGTACAGCTTAGTCCATTAGAAGGAGATATTCACAACCCGCACTGACATAGAGACAGGCCAGAGCTTGGGCTAGAAACACAACCTTGAGGGCAAATTCATTAAAGATCCCAGGCACAAAGAGAAATAAGGCTTTAATTGAAGAGTAACCACAAGAGACTCACTAGCATCACTCTCTATCCACTGCTGAATCATATGAGGATTATTAATGATTATTTACTGAATATAAATCACTCTTGCAAAGACAATGCTTACTATACTTGACCCAGAACTATGTATTTAAAAAATTTCACTCTTTTTTTTTTCCATGGGGAGTGGTGAGAATCAAACCAGCTGCTAGGAAGCACCTCACCTATCCAAAAACCATATTTTTTTATGCTGAGGTAGTTGTACAGTTTTCTAGACACTGCTAATATCCAGGTTAATATTCCTTTTGAGTGCTAAAGGGACTTTCTTTTCTAATTCTTCCTCTTTCTGTACAGAAAGAGAGAAAAGCCTTATCCTGGTGGATTGAGGTCTGCAAGCAGAATCAGGCACTCCGTGTGTCACTGCCACACACCAAACCTCTTCAGGACATTTTGGCCAAGCACTGAATTTCACTATGCAGTAGTGAGGGATCAGCTCTCAAAAATTCCCCTGTCAGCAATATCTTGATTAACAACTAGTTCTTGTATAAAATATGTCAGCGATTAGTTAGGGAAGGCAAGGGACATCACACACAAGTCAGATGGAAGAAATAAATGTTGATGGAGGATCAAATAGTCCATGCAACTTCTTCCTAAAAGCTGGTCATTGTGGGTCTTAAGTCTGATCCAGCCTCCTAATCTCTCCCGGATCTTTAATAACTAGTATTTACAAAATAAATATTGAGGTTGAAGGAAGATCTATGCTTGGAGCAAGGATTTACTCTACTTGTCAAGCTCTTATGGTACACTAACAGCAAGTTTTCTATCAGCACAGTTCTGCTAAGAGCTGAAAAGATCATTCTTATGTATATTCAGCAATAAAAAACCACAAACTAAACCAGCAAACCTAAGCCAAAGTACAGGCCTTGAGGTTTTAAACACAACCTAATATAAGGGCAAAATGAACTTTTTCCAGCAAAGAGAAAGAGGAAAAATATAATTCTATGACCTTGAAAGAGCTATTATTTTTATTGATAATTAGTCCTTTAGAAATAATTTTTGATAAGATTTTTGAAGAATGCATTTTTAAGTTGCAGTTTCATCACCTCATTTCTCTTGACACATTATGTATCACCATTGGAAGTACGGCCTTATGGGAAGAACAGAAATCTGGAAAACTGCCTGTTTCACCAGAAAAAAGGATTTTAAAAAATATTTTTTAAAATCTGTAGCGTATTTTAAGAATACTATTTTTACTTTTAATGTGGATTTTTAAACGCCCACATTAGACCAGTCTGCTTGTGAAATTTTATAATGCCCGTGGTCAAGACCCGATTGCTCATCATGTTGCCTGTGCAGGGCAGAGCTGCTTGCGCATATTTATTTGTGGTGTATGCAAAATCTTTACAAGCATTTTCCTGTCTTTGCTGTTAGAAATAACCTATGTTCTTTCAAAGAAAAAGAGAACTTAGGGTAGAAAAATTGTGCCTCTCTAGATTTTTTTCTCCTTTTCACAGTGTTTCTATTCATTTCTTTGTACTCACATGGACATAATGAAAACAACACTGAGGATTTCAATGAGCATAAGATGAAGGACGATTCCTACAGGAGCTGGACTCCTGTAGATCTCCTTAACTCATTATCATCAGCACTGGTTATATATTGGCTCCAATGCATACTCCGACGACGATTAGGCTGAACCCCACAACTCCACACTGATAGTAACTAAAAAGTGATAGTAACTAACTGATAGCTGCTACTTACTGATAGTAAGTAAAAACGATCCCTGCGCTGGCAAACGCAGGGAGTGGGGATGGAGTGCGAAAGCCGGGCTTCGTTCTGGCACGGTTTGGGGAGGATGTAGTGGGAGATGCAGGAGTCGCTCTCCCGAGACCCCCGGCTCCGCGCCCCCGCATCCCCGCTGCGGGCACCACTGGGGTCACGCTTACCGGCGCAGGAGTGCAGCGGCTTGGGCCGGACCACGAGCGACGGGCACACGGAGTACAGGGAAAGTTTCTCGAAGTAGTCGCAGGTCTCCTTGGAGAGGATCTCGTCGATCATGAAGGTCTTGTAGCGCCTCCTGCCTGCCTTGGGCCGGCCGGGCGCGGGCAGCCGCGCCGGGGGCTGCGGGCAGGGCTGGAGCTGGGGGTGGCCGTGCATGGCGGGACCCCTGCGGGGCGGCCAGAGCCGCGCCCGGCTCGCATGGGCGCCCGGCTCGCCGAGCCTGTCTCCGCTGTCCCCGCTGTGGCCGAGCCTGTCCCCGCTGTCCCCGCGCTGTCCTCGTCGCTTCGGCCGCGCTGCGCGGCGCCGGTGCCCCGCTATATAAAGCCGGCGATAAGCATCTCTCCCATCGCTCCGCGGCCTTTTCAGGAGGCTCGGGCTGTCAATCAGGGCGCCCGCTTCTCCCCGCCAGCACCACTGTTACCCTGCGCCGCTCCTCTCCCCTCCCTGCTCGCTATTTTAAGATACTGGGGTGTGGTTTTTTTTGGGTTGTGGTTTTTTTGTTTGTTTTTTTTTTTTTTCCTCTTTCTTTTTTCTCCCCCTCCTCCTCTTCTCTAGACTGTAATTATCTAAAAAATTTAAAATGCGGGTTGCGGGAGGAGAGTGCCCTATCCCCGGCCCCGACAGTATTCGCTGACCAGCATCAAACCTATTCCCGAGCCGCAAAGTGCTGGAGAGTGGCAGAGGGGAAAAAAATCCTGTTTATAGGTGCATTGCAGGAACACTCTGTAGAAGTTATTTTTCTCTGGAGCGGCATTACTTGGACCCCAAGTCTGAAATTATTTTCTGGCAGATCCCTGCCTAGTTCAGCTGGATTTTTGCAAAACTGAGCTTTCGGCCCCTTCTGCTGAGGGGTGCTGAGGCTTCCTCACTGGAAGTTTTCCTACCAGGATGTGGGCTGAATTTTATTTCTCATCTCCATGGCTTCTGACAGGAACCACCAGGACACTCTACTCAGGGAAAGGTGTATCAGGAGGAATCCTCTGGATTAATTGGTTGTTGCAGGTTTTCCAGAACCCAGAGCCAGCTCACTAACTTTAAATGGGTAAAGAGAGGCTCATTATGGAGATTCACCACCCCCCCAAAAATATTATTTGCAGGTTTCACACAAGGATTTAAATATAGTCTGCAAAAAGTTATCAGTTCTCATGCTTTGGCAATCCAAATGGCAGCAAACTCTTATTTTAGTAACAGAAAACTCAATCTGTTTTTGCAAAAGTCAACAACCATTTCAAACTCTCATCAGCGATTTGAACAACTTTTATTTTTTCAACTGTATTTATTAAAAGCCTTCAAAACACTATAAACTATCTTTAACCTCTTTTGTAAAAGCATTACTTCTTTTTTCAATTCCAAGTTTCATTTAACTTCAGTGATGCAGCTGTTCATTTATAGAGACTCAAAATCAAAATAAGGTACTTGCATTGTCCACACACTGTCAAAACTGGAAGGCAGATGCAAGAATATATCAGACTTTCGATATATCCATTAAAATTTTTTTCTTAAAGCCTCATTATATTTTTTAAAAAAATATAGCACAGCAAATTATATTGAAACAAATGTAAAGCAAAGTGTTTTGCTCATTTTAAAACAATGGGATGACATTCTCATTTAAAATAAATTTTTTGGCGATGGTTTTATTAATTTTATTTTGAGAAACTAAAGCAATCTTACGATGAGGAATTGAATGAATTGAATAGAATGATAACAACTAAGGAGTTCAATAACTTCTCTCCTCTACGATGTTATAACTCTTTCTCAATTACTTAAACTGCTGCTTTAATTTCTAAACAAACTACAGTTATTTAAGCAGATTAACTGACTTTGTTATGAAAGTAGTTTTATGAGTACTCACCCTTTTATTCAGACATAAACCATTTCAGGAGCACATTTTCTTCGTCTTTTTCAGACACTTTTTTCCTTATTTTTAGGAAACAAAGTATTACCTGCAACATAAACTTCAGCAATTAGTACTTGCTCATAATTATTGCAAAGAATATTTCAGAAGCAGCAGTAAGCAAGCCACTGATATAAGCCCCAAAGCAGCAGCAAATGGCATTTTACTACTTGTGTTTCCCCAGGGTCTGGCCAGGAGCTGCAGCCCACCCTACCCCCACTTCAAATTTATCGTGCTTTTCCTGCCTTTGCAAAACCAGACCCAACACAGCAGAGGAATGTTTCCTGAAGAGTATTCTAGGAGCTTGACTAGATCCAGCCCAGAAATCAAGAGGGGAAGCAAACCGTGGGCTTTCCGAGCTTGCGGGACAAGAGACTCTGCCTGCCTTTAAATGTTTCTTTCTCATCTGAAGGGCTGAATATCCAGAGGTGTGTGGCTGACACCTCTGTCCATACTCTAGAAATGTGATGCCCTCACCTGAGCCCAAGCAGATAAACTGGCAGGTGAGATTAGCTCATACAGACACATCTCTAGAATCTTTCTTTTTATTAATGGTTTTTTAAAAGTAAGTGGCCAGAGCAATATGGTGGGTTGTCGTATGAAACACACACTATCTGTCAATCAAAAAGGGGGTGCTTTGGTCAGGAATAATCAGGAGTTTTGTTTCCAAAATTAATGAAGTGGCTGGAATAGCGAACATCTGCCAAGGGGACTCAAACCCTGAGCAGCTGTTGGAGCCCCAGGACCCTTCCCATGTAGGACAGCCTTGCTGATAAGTACTTTTCCCTGAGGTTTCTCTTGTGCTTGAGAGCTGGGACCGGATGGGCACCTGGGAAGTGAAAGGTGCATTTGGGAAGGTTTGGAGGGCAGGAGATTTGATGCAGTCTATGTGCGCCAGGCTGGCACCTGCATGCCACAAATGGCAGCCGGGCAGCCAGGGACCAGGATTTCTGCCCTTTTCCAAGAGGGAATTAATCCAAGGGATGTGATCCTCCATTTTACTGACTAAAGCATTTTTTCAATCAGAATTGAGGAAAATAGCACTGCTGTGAGCCTGTCAGTCAGTAAAAAGTAATTTCTAAAGAAAAGCAGGGAGGTCAGGCTAGCACCAGAGAGCTGGAAATGGATTGTCCAGGAGGGCAGTTGTGTTCAATCAGGAGAGATATGACAGCAAACTCTCTAAACTTGGGTTTCTGGAGACAACTAGTTTTAATTTGGAGTCAATTTGTGCTAGCAGGCCTTTTGTGTGCAGTGCCAGAGCCCCACAGGGTGCGGTGCACCTTGGGAAAATGATTAAGCACTTTTGAGTTGACTTGTTTAGTCCCAGCACAAACATTATCATGAGAGACAGTGATTAAAGGAAGAGGAATTAAGTTGCTGCTGTATTGCTAAATTTGTGATTTAGGTAGTACCCAAGTGGCTCCGCTTAGGGGCAGAGTCAGCTGGTTGTGATCACTTTGCTGCTGCATTTGTACATTGCTGAGCACTCTGGGATTGTTTGCCTGAAGAGAAGAAATCTGTCTGTTGGGTTTTCAGCTCACCAGTTTCCAAAAGAACTTAAAATGCAAACCTATTTTGAAAGAATGGGCAGGACAAACTAAAGTGCCAAAGTCTGAAAGTGCCTTGGCTCTTAGTCTGAATTCCTGTTTCAATATTGAAAGGGCAAAGATACCTTTCACAAGCCCCTGACATTACCATTTTTAATCACTAGAAAAGTCCCTTTTCCAATGAAACGAAATCACCTTTGAAAACAGATCTGTACAGACATAATCAATCCTGCTAAACACCGACATTCTGATCTCAAGTGTATGTCTTTTGCAGCATGATATTGGGCTTGATACTTGAACCAGTATAGAAAAATCAAATGTGTGGCTAGAAAGAGGAAGGCACAACTTGGGCCAGTGAATCCAGAGGCTTTGCCCTCTCAGCATGAAAGGTCTCAGTGCATAAAAATCCCTTTGAATAAAAGATCTCAGTATCTGCCTCACATAAATAAAGTGAGTTTCCAGTATCTGCCTCATGCCAGAGAAAAGGACATAGCCCAGGAAGATTTTTTTTTTAAGTCAGGTAGCGTGTAAAACATCCAACACATGCACATAGCATAAAAACCCACCTGATGGGTGGCTAAGTGAGCCCCTCAGTCCTGTGCATTCCCCTGACAGAAATGTTCATTGAGAGAAAGACACTTCTGAGCAGGGTCTCCTCCCCGCCTCCTGGAAAGCCTTGTAAAGGCAGAGGATGGAAAAGAAACTAAAGTGTTTGTTGACCTTGAACTTTACCTTGGCCCCTTTGCAGATGATAAGATGATACCTCTGAGCAGCAGAGGAAACAGAAATTGCAGAGCACCAACTGCACAAGCTCATGCACCCCATCACCTTCAGGGGACCTCTTTGCAGAGCACCAACTGCACAAGCTCATGCACCCCATCACCTTCAGGGGACCTCTTTGCTCCCAGCTTATCTTTGCAATCAAATTTCACTCCTGGCCTAAGTGATTATGGAATATGACTGCTCCAAGTTGGGGAGTTTCATTGGAATTTTTTTTCCAGTCCCCAAAGCTATGGGGCCTGTCTCAAATCCTCAATTACATTATTTCCCCTGTCACCTTAAATCTGTCTGCAACCTCTTTGAGTGTCAGCAGACCTCACTCTGAGTCCAACTGACTCCTCTCCTACTCCCTAGCCCCACACTGTGATGCTGCAGCATTTGTGTGGTTCCAAACCATTCCTGGGTCTGTTTTTGTCCCTTAATGGACAGCCCTGGGCTTAGGGTAGCAACACTACAAAGGTGTCCTTGACATGCTCAGAATAAACCAAAGCTTGAGTTACTTTCTTCAATAAAATTATACTGCAAGCTGAACTATCAATTGGGAAACCTTTATTTCCTGCTCTGCCTCAAGCCCTAAACCTAATCTCTCTTGCCTAGAGCCAACTTTGAATCATCTAGAAATAGAGTATAAGAGTATTCATTATGTGACTGCAGCCACTGGCCAGTCCCCAAATTAGTTAAGATGCTCTGATTTAAAGTAATAGTACAGCTAATAACCATTTTTATCAGTCCTGATAGAAGGCTCAGAACACACAAGCCATAAAGCTCATGACATATTTGCAAAACCTCTTAAGAAGGAGACCTAGATATGGCCTCAGATCTACATGCAGAGAAACTGAGGCAAAGTTTCCCTCTGTTAATGCTTGGGACAGAAGCCAGATCTCATTCACCATCATGTGCTCTCCAGGCAGAGCAGAATCTAAATCCCAGAATTTTCCTCTGTGACCTCATTTTTTCCCCCACAGCACACTGGGGGCTGTGAGACAGTGTGTTAATTTTTTTCCAGTTACCTCTTTGCAGGACACTCAACACCTGAGCAGCTTCTCCTTCCCTACCTGTGGTTACCAAAACCCTGCAAGCAGACTCTGGCACTGGAGTTGGAGTATTTCCATGAGCTCCCAGGGCATCGCTGTGCCAATACACAGGGCTCCAAGGAACTAAACCAGAAGGAATAAGTAATTATGAATCCCGAGACAGACCCACTGGCAGAACTGAAGGCATCTAGAGAGATATTTATGGGGTGGCTCTGATTTTCTGGGAGTTGCACAGACACCACGTACACTGGAGGCTATGCCAAGGAACAGAGCCCATCTTTCAGCAAGCAGGATTTGTTTTTCCAGGCTGTAGCTAAGAGGCTACATTCTGGACTTATAAGCTAGGGCTAAGGAGTTTGGGAGTGGCAACTAGGAATGCAAAGGAACATTTTGTGCCACCTGAGGGTCCAGTTTGGGCAAGACAGAAGCACCTGGTCCCCTACTAGTCATCCCAAATATTCATGGGACAATAAACAGTGTTTTTCCCCTTTCTCCAGTGAATTTTGCACTGGGACAGGGAAAGAAGCACCCAACCATCATCCTCCTCCTACCCACGTTGCTGTCCCCTCCAGGATGCCAGTGAAAACAGAGACAACTATTTAAATATGGCCAAGGTAACAACAATCTCATTTAACTCACTTTCCTAGAGGGACCGGAGCCAATTGTGAAGGGAAGTTTCTAATCTCATGAGAATGAGAGTGTTTGGAATTGGAACATCTTTCAAAAAACACCCCCAATTTTTGGCAGAGAAGGCTTCCCAAATCTAACACTGCTTCACTCTTTAATCCATGCTCCAGCCTCATTTGGATGAGGATCCACATGTGAATACTTCATCCAGCTTTGCCTAAGGCAAATTATTTTTTGCACAAGTCTTGCTAAATCTCTGCCAAGCTGGTAGTGTGTTAAAAAGGAAAAATCAAAATATTTGAAACTCCTTCTATAAAATAGCCAGGATGCTTTGGTGTTCTGTGACTGATGCTTTATTCATTATTCAGAGGATTATCTTTGCTTTCTTATTTTCTACAAGACAATTTACCTGAAAGCAGCAAAGAAAAGATCCCCAGCTAATAAACTAGAAGAATGTCTCTAGTCTCCATACACACGCCAGGAAAACACTAGGATCATGTGAGTTGTACACAAGAAACCTATTCATACTGGAATGGGTGGTGTTCCAGGATGTTAAGTAATTTTGACAATCTGACACTATCTCAGCCTGCAAGAAGCCCAAAAGGAATTATTGATGCCATCAAGTTCTGATCTTTATTAATGGTTTTCTAGACAGCCTTCATCATTCTGGGCTCTGCAGGACCCCAATCCAAACCTGCAGATAGATCTTTGTACAGTCATCCAAGAGAAATCAGGACCCCCATTCCCAGAGAGACCAGGGGCTGAGAGTCCTACAGGAACTGCTCAAGCTTCCCCTCCTGACAGGCTGCAGAGAGTCAGGAGCTGCCAGCCAGAAGCCCAGTTATCCCAGTATGCTGGAATAGCCCAGGACTTCCTCTTCACTTACCAGGTGCTGTGCTGCTGCAATTCACTGCTGTAGATAAACTTGTACTTAATTAATACAAGGACAAGCAAGGAGACACAGGGGCTCTGGGCCTTAATAAATAACAGAGCATACCAAAATTAACTGTAGCATTCCTGCATCCACAGGTAAGGCCAGGACTTTCATTGCCTAATGCTAAGGGAAGGACAGAGATGAAGAGCCTGATCATGCCTATAAATAAATTCCTTCTGAACAAGGAAAGAGCAAAACCTCAGCTACAGTGAGAAGTCCTTTCTGGAGGTCCCAGCCAAATTTACCCTCCTGAGGAGCAGGCAGAGGACTGACCGTGTTCGTGGAAGCCAGCCAAGGCAGGGTTTGGGGCTTGAAACACAGAGGAGTCTCTTTCCTATTAAAAGTGCCTAGTTAGGTTCCCTATGATGCTCTGTGTCATTCCTCAACCTTCCACAAAGTCATAGAATCCTTACCTGTGTTAAGAGCTCAATTTCATCACCAGAGCTGGAGAACTGTGCCATTCACAGAAGGATTTGTTGCCTGGGTTGCAGCAGCTGGGTATTTCAACATCAGCTGAGAGCCAGCACCCAGCTCCAGGGGTTTGGCAATGCTGCAGAGGACACTCTGCAGCAACAGTGGGGCCGCCTGCAGGGCACTCAGCTTCTTCAGCCCCAGCTCAGTCAGAACTGCTAACAACACTGAAACCCTCAGAGCAACCCTGGACTAAAAGGTTTGACCCTAAAGAACTACCTGGTTGTACCAGTGCTACTCTGGAAGCAAATATGTCACACTCTAGATTGCTTAACAGCACTGAGGCACACACAGGAATCTGCAATCCATCAGGTTTTGCCACTGCTCAGCTCCAGGCTCTGCCTCACTTCCCTTGCCTGCAACACAGACAGAGATTTTTGGGTAATTCCAGCTCCATGCAGAGACAGGCCCTGACCCCAACCTTGGGATCAGACAAACCAGCCAGTGAGGAACAGGGAAGAATCAGCTCTAATTCCATTGCCATTCCCTGTAATTAGGATGTTCAAATACATGTAGCTGTTAAGACCCTGGTGCCAATAGTTAAGCCCCAGAGCTTTCACTGTGTTATCAGTGCAAGGGGGGAGTAGGACATCAAACAACTGGTATATGTGTCCAGTCTGTCCAAATCCCTTCTTTAAGGAGCATTGCCAAGTCCCTTAGCTCAGTTGTCCCATTTTTCTGCCCATAGTCTAAGCTTTATGCTTGATCCTGAGCTGTTTTTCTTCTCACCATTACCTATTTCCTTGCCTGCTCTCCCCAGTCCTTTTCCAATGGCATTCTGAAAGCCTTTAATCCCTACTGCCATGGATTTTACAGCTGCTGGGAGCCTCAGGGCTGTCTCAGCTGGTAACTGAGCAGTGTCTTTCACTCAGGGCTTAACCCAGACTGCACAGATCCTCATCGTGTCTGTTTGCAAGGCAGAATTGCTCTCATTTGCCTTCCACACATTTCAAAGATTTCCCAGGGTAGATAAAGTTCTACTTTCCTGCTGGAGGAAACAACAGCAGCAATTGCAGAGTATCCTTTACACAGAAAAGAAAGGTCTCTAGACTTAGCCTGAAAGCTTGTCCCTGCTCCCTGTCTGCCACCAATCTGCCACTAACATTTCTTCATATACCAGAGATGCTCCTACTTAACTGCACTAATATTTTACATTTAAATTCTTCATGGCTTAGCTCCATTTTATGCTCTCATTTTGGGGCAACACCTTCCTTCCCCAGTCAGGACTTCATGTTTTGCTGTGAAAGTCTTCCGGCTGTAAGGAGAAGAAAAAAAAGAGAAATAAACAGAAGGAAAGCTCATCTTCCCCCTTTCATAAGATGTCCAAGTCCTTGCACTTCCACCTGCAAGCAATAACTAGTGTTCATTGTGCTAAGTGCCTTCTGCACTGTAAGAAGGGGACTAAGAGAGCTGTAATAGTTATGTTTGTTGGTTATACTGTGTTAATAGTTCAATGTTAATCTCAGCAATTGAAAACAAAGTGTTTTTACTGTTAAAACAGGTAAGGCTAATGTAAAACAAGTTTATATAGGTTATAATTGCACAATGTTGGCCTAGAAGGATGCCATGAAGAAAAAAAAAGCTGTGAGCTCTTATAGTAAGGGCATATTATTATAGATTATTCTTTATTATACAGAGATATTTTTTCTCAATTCTAAATTTCCCATGAATGTATTTTTTAGCACTGAAAAAAATAATGTTCTAAGACTTAGTTTCTGAAGTCTTTCTAGCTCACACAAAATTTTATTTCCATCAGCTATGGATCCCTGGTGTAGGCAGGAATTCTCCTAAGAAGCTACAGGGGTCAGGGAGCACTTGGAGACTCCTTAGTCTTAATTCTTCTCTGAGTCCTATTCTGTGCTTTGTGTATTAAAGAAAATTACAGTTTACCACGGCTACAGCTCTAAGTCTAGATAATATTAATATAGAAGCATTAAAGATGGTATGGAACAAGGGTCAAGGCTTATGGAAAGTCTCCTATTAAGAGAGCAGAAAGGAATTATTCAGCTGCAGCTAGACAACAAATCAAAATACACAATTTTTCATAGTAAACCATGTTTCTTTTCAACTTATTACTACTCCTTTATAGCCTGATAGTGATTAATAGTAATAAAGTAATTGCAGTGAGATGTTTCTGCAGACCTGAGTGTGAAAACCCCCATTCTTCCAGAATATTTGATCGTGAACAGGATCCAGTTTAACAGATGATTCCGGTTCCATTGCCTGCAATGGGATTTTACTGATACTGGATAAAGATCTGTCTTGTGATCCAGATAAGGCAAAGCTTGAGAATAATTACCAGCTAATTATGTCTCCATGGTCCAACTGTTTTCTTGGTTGAATAAGTAACTGGTTAACAATAAAGACCTGTATCCTTGACAAAAGCTGCTCCTTTCAACTTAGTGTGATTTTTAATTTATTTTTTTAATATCTATACTAAAGGCAGGACAATGACATCTTCATTCGGGTAAAGGATGGCACCGGGGTTGTACTGATAAGCCACAACTGATTGCTGGGAAGGCAAAGAGCAAGCTAAAGGGTTTTCTGTCCCTGATTGTTCTCAGCAGAACTGGTATGGCCACATTTCTCCAAGATGCTCCTGTGTGTAGGAGAACAAACAACTCTGCCATGTCCCAAAGGGCTCTCTGGGTCTGAGGCACCACTTCAGGCAGAGAGCCTTTGTTCCCCTCTTGCCCAGTCGTCACTCTGCACACACAAGTAACAGGAGATGTGCTGCCTGGGCCCATGGGCTGGGATAAATGGGGCTGGTTCTGCTTGGTTCCACAGGGCTTGGCCAGCTGATATTGGGATATACAGCTCTCCTCGGCAAAAGTTCACGTGGGCAGCTGCTGCTTTCTGACCCCTCTGCAGCGATTTCTGAGGGTGATGTGCATCCAAGCAGGAGCAGAGTGGGTAAAGGTGAGTGTTCCTGGATTGTTGGTTGTGAATGTTACCCCTTCGTGTGTCATAAACAAACACTTCCAGCTCTAAAATGAGCATGCAAATAGAAGAGGATGATAATTACAGGCTCACATAATAGTTTGGGTTGGAAGTGACCTTAAAGCTCACCTTGTTCCATCCCCTGCCATTGGCACGGAACCTTCCAGTGTTACCAAAACCTAGACTGATCAGGAGTCCTGGACTCCCTGTGACCTTTTTGCATCACACAGCAAATGTGGAGAACAGCTTGCAGGTCAGAGTGACAGTAATCCACAGTCCCTAACAGACTGCAATGGGATCTCCGGAGCCTTGTTCCCACTGGGTATAGAGTCACTGTATTAGTAGAGGAAGGTCAGCACAGCTTCATTAATTTATCAATACAGTTATCAAGTCCCCATTTTGGGAGCGTGCTCCCACGGCGGGGGTGGGGGCTGCTGACAGCCTGTCTGAGGCACTAATGACCCGATCATTAACTGCTGAGTTTGAGAAGCCTGTTTGTCCAACTCAGGGCCGTGTGTGCAGTGGAATAGGCAGCAGCATAGGAACCCAGATGCTGGCTGGAGAGGCAAGAAAACAAATGTGCCTTTGGTGTGCTTCAGATGCCATCCAAGCCATGTTCAAACACCCAGATGGGGCTGCTGTGTTCTCAGAACCAACTGACCCTCCCTTTGCAAGTGTTAGGTCACAGACACACGGGTTATTCATGTTAAAAGACAGGCAACACAACTCTTCCATAAAAGTCCACCAGACAGACACTTTAACCCCTGTAATCCCTTCCTGTGGTGTATGTGACGCCACATAGATTTATTAATTAAACCCTCTTACCTAGTGGCAACTGTCAATTAAGTGTTTCCTTGTAATGTGCATAACGAGGGCTTATTCATTAGCAAATGTTTCCATTACATTTAAGGCTGTGAGTCTCTCTGAGCACTTCTCTTCCCCAAAAAGAGATACAGAATTGGCTGTGGTTTGAGATTCTGGGTGAAGGGAGGGGAGAGAGAAGTTAAAAACAGGAGGGAGAGATAATGGATCTGTTGCTAAATGGAACAATTAATAATTTAATTGCTGTGCCCTGGGAAGGCACAGTGCTGTCTGCAAAGAACTCTGTTTCAGGAGATGGATGCAATTCTTGCTGTGCCACTTGCCACTTGCACTGTGACCCCAGGAAAGTTGCAGCACACCTTTTTTGTTGCTGTTCTCTGCTTTGACAGCTCTCTGGAGAACTCTGTATACAGATGAAAAAGAACAACCTCACATTGAGGGTCTGCATCTTGATCAATGCCTCTGGAATGGGCTCTCACTGAATAATATGACCCAATAATTCATTGCAAAATGTGCTGACACTCTGCTAAAAGTACCAGCTCCCTGAGTTCTGTTACTAGAAATAGTCACATCTCTGCCTGATAAACTCTGATGCTGTGAAACTAAAGTACCAAAAGATTGAACAAAAAAAAGCTTCTTTCAGGCCAGGCACTATCTGTAATAATAAAATCTTCACGATTTTAAATGAGTACTAAAAGTCTCTTCAGACCTGATATGATGTCTAGGTCATTGGATTTCAGTAAAGTGGATCTAACAGAGTAATTAATCCACTCGGAATGTTATACAGAGTTCTTGAGGGAAAGGACTAACTGAATCCAAGGCTTTTAAGTGCATTCCTGTCAGTTGTGTTGGAGCAGCTGCTGGGAGATAGAGCTTCAGTTCCACCTTCTGGCAAAATTTGCAGTTGCAAGTCTCTTTTAAAAACAGGATTTAAATTGTAAATGTATTTTTTCAATTAATCCAAGTCTAGGTTAGGGTTCGTTCTGAATAAAGCTCAAAGGTAAGTATGTCAGACAAATCACAAAGTCTGCATGTTAAGAAAAAAGTAATCAAAGCATATAGGGAGATAATGAAAATAGTCAAAGAAATTATACTCAGACAGTAACTTGTTGGCTGATTTAGCCAACAGAAACAGAACAACATTTTTAGTGCTGCAGTGTTGTTAGGTCTTTGTACAGTGATCTCAAGGCTTTAAATTTATTACACTGGCAAAAGGAAGGAAAACCTCTTGCAAAGATTCATTAGCTGCCAGAGAGTCTGGAAAAAGATGGGAGTGGAAATTTGGCTGTCAGGCATGGTGTCCCTGTGCTGTTGGAGTGCTGCAGCATGGTGTTGGATGCCAGCACTGGGGAGTGGGGTCGGCAGCAAATCCTGAGAGAATCCCACAGCAAAGATTCAAGTCAGATGTTCCCCTTCTCCCAGGTCCTTTGCAGCCAGACTGAGGGAGCTGTTACTGTGGAGCACATGGAAAAGGCAAACCTTATCAAATCAAAATCACTGGGAAAAAGAGACAATGCCATCTGGCTCCTCCGGAGAGAGCTGGAGACCATGCTGGCACTACCTCAGGCAGGCTGTGCACTCATCGTTCCCCACACATTCCTGGGACATTTCTAATCACAACTGTGAATGGCATCCCACAGGGCCTTTCTGGGATCAGGTTCCCTTCTACAAGTGTCCAATCCTGTGTTTGGAGGCAGCAGAACTCCCACTAAAATCCACTGAAACATAGCCTGCGTCGCTGCCATCAGAACTGCTATTTCATGGAGGGCCCATTTATAAAGTTTTTAACAGAACATAATTTAGACTTTCAGAGTATCATCGTATCTATTCAAAGCTGCAATTTTTTAGGAAGTCAACAAAAGGCAGGCAAGGATAAAATGACATATTCCTTGTCGTGTCTTCTGGATTGTTCTAGTGTAATATGTGTATATAATCAATTATGGAGAGAAAAAGCATTATTTTTAAGAAGCCCACTTTACTTTTCTGCCTTTTTAGTGTTGGCATGTTCACACAATTCAGCCTGGATTGAAGTGATAATGAGTAACTCAGCACATGGCTCTGTCTGCTCAGTTTATTATCATGCATTCCTATCTGACTATCTAATTTAAGATGCTTTTAAAGGACTCATCACCAAAATATTTAAGTGTTACCACAGGATCTAATTACTAATCTTCAGAAAGAAACACTGGCTTTGCTGCAGATTTGGAATAAACCCCCCTTAAATCTTTCTGAAGGTTGAAAAGCAAACATGTATAAAACATAAAACTGCCTTTCCTTGTACATGTCTGGGAACACTGGATGCTGGATGCAACATAAAACTATTGTTCTATCAGAAACCAAGGTGTTGTTTCACACTGCACGAGACCATGAGTCATTAAAACTGAGCTGTACCATGGCCAAGGAATGGTTTACATTGGCCTGTGTTCTTCATCACTCTCTCTATTGGTTGGCTTTTCTTCCAGCTTGTTTCCACAGCTTTTGACTGCCCTGCAAGTAGTTGTGGATTCATTCTCCAGCACTCATAGATCAGGCAACACTATCCCTTTTTTTTTTTTTTTTTTTTTACATGTGGGGAATTGGAGGCAAAAATGAAGGATGAGATTTGTCTAGGGAAATAAGAGAGATTTTCACAGCAACATTCCAAGTGTAACCAGATGTCTTGTGTCATAGTCCTTCCCTGCAGGAGCTCTGCTCATCTAAATAGAGCATTTTCCCTTGTCTCCTGACAAGCCAAGGACAGGTTCACCAGCTGAACTAAATAAAATCACAGCCAACGTCTGCATCTTTCTGCTCAAAGGAGTTATGAAAACACTTAAGGTGCCATAGGCTCACAGTAACAGTGTTGGATAGAGAGCTACCACAGAAAACTGGGGAATAGAAGACTAGAGAATGAGCCTGGGATGAGTATTTTATACTTGCTACAGAAACCATCTTGTCTAAATCTAGGTCATTCCTTCCTTCTGGTCCTAAGTCACTACAAGCCTTATCCTCAGTTCCTGACCATCAGGAATATCAGGACTATCCTGCATATCCATGTTTCTGGGTAGTTCTTTATCACAGACAAGAACAACCTCATGAATCACATTCTTGTGTCCCAGAAGGAGGGGAAGACGATAATGGTCTCCCCTCCAATTTAGTCCACACAGGGTTCAGCTCTGTTTGATTTCCATCAGTCAAAGTATGATATTCCTAAAAGCACTGGAAAACATTGGGTGGGCACAGGCTGAGTTAGGGTTTGGGAGGACAGGTCAGTTTGTAGCAGTACATTTGAGCTGAAAAGGAAACCATTAGAGCCAATTCCATTGTAACTGATCCGGCACTGTGGTGTTACTGGTGTAACAGTGTTCCTAAACAAACGTCTACAGACAGAGCTACCCAAGCTCATGGAACAGCCACCAGCCACTTCCCTCCATGGACAGAAGTGTAGACCACATGTTCTGAACCTTCTCAGCCCAGCCTTCTCATTCCTTTTTTCCAGTCACCTTCCTACCCAGCAATGGCACCACATTCATGGAATCAAGGCATGTATTATAAAGTTATTCACTGGCTCAATGCAGATGCCCTTGGACTGCTCTGGTTGGTGATTCTGGGGTGAAACAGCATCTTTAGAAAACCATCCACAAAGTCTTCATGTGATGGCACCTGTAACAGGGAATTCACGTCTGCTGAGATGTGCCACTGCAACATCAAAGTTTTATATCTAATTTGGATGCATTCAGCTCTAGCATCTAAGTGCTGATTAAATAAGATTGTTTGGCATTTTATTTGTAATATGCCAACTTCTACTTATTATTTTGCTTTGTAGTGCATTTAGTTGTTTTTTTAAAGTGCTTTTACTAGGCTGGCATCCAGTTGGGATGAACATCCTTTGTGCAGGATGTTGAATCCCTGTGCAATCAAAATAGTCCCTTTCACCAAGATTTTACACTTTAATGTTATTCCTTTTCTCTGGGGCACACTCATAGATGATGAAGACCCTTTCCTCCCCTGCCACCTCCTGGGGAGAAGTCAGATGGAATACTGTTACCCTGCACACACCTTGGGAAAGCTGCCTGCCTGCTTCATACTGGGTGGTTTGCATGATGCAGTGAAGGGGCTGGAATGAGCACCAATAATACTCTTCTTCCTCTCTATACTCTCCCATAATTATAGCACTCATTGCATTTGTTACTTTGAAACCACTAAAATATAAACCAGTCTCAGCCTAGGAGTGCTCATACCGGGAAGGACAAAAGAAGAATTTTAATGACACCGACTGAGTACATAAACTATCATTTTTAAAAAAAAAGAAAAACAAATTAACTATGCAAAGCTTAAGAAATCATTTAAACCCAGCACCAAGAGGGAGATGGGGAGATAGTGTTGCCCTAAAGGTGGGAAAACAGAGAAGTGCTTGCAGCCAGCACCAGAGTGGCCTTCAAGTCCTGAGTTTGGGGTTCCCAGAGCTGAGCTTTCCTCAGAAAGCCAAGCCCACGATCTCCCTTTAAAGACACTCTCCTGCTCCGTGAGCCTCACCCACTGTCCCGCCTCTGCTCTCCTGCCACGCCAGCGTCCGACCTCAGGTCTGGAGCTACCAGCAGGAGTGTAGGAGAGCTGGGATGGGGCTGGATGCCGAGCGTCGCAAAGACAGGGAACAGCAGGGGGAGGTATCAGGCCAGGAAAACCAAGGATATGCGGATAATCAAGAGAAACTCCTGCCTTGTGTTGCTAGACGAGAGAATCACTAAGGTCGCTTTGGTCTCTATGTCTCCACTATGGGACATAGTGGGTCCAAGGGTTTACAGGTGACAGGCAGAGACAACCCTTTGTGCCCTTCTCAACTGCACAGCTGTGCACATTTGTGAGCTCTTGGAACGACAGAGGCACTGGAGGGGCAGGGAAATGTTTTGCCCTGTGGGTGTATTTCTAAGTGCTGCTGACTTCTCTTGTCTACGGGAGAAAGGCAGGGACGCCACGTGCATCTCAGGAAGAGGATGTGCTCTCACCCTCCCAAGACATGGGTGCTTTCAACAACCAGAAGTTCCAAAGAACACATCTGGAATCACTTCCAGCAACATCTGGAAGCTGTCATGAGCTGCAATCAGACACATTTTTTAAATTATTCCATATCCTTTGCTACTGTTAAGTTGTCAGTGGCCATTCAACCTCCTCAGCATAGATCCCAGCACACCAGCCCTGGGTGCTCCTTGTCACATGGAACACTGGTGATGGCACAGGATCATCAGCTTCACCTTCAGGCCTGCCCTGATGGTGTCCAGCGCAAGGAAACAACCATGGCAAGTTCACTGTTACAGCAAGAAGAATGAAATGAAAAGGAAAAACTTTTACATACTGAAAGAGCCTAGAACAACACTCTAACAGAATCGTAGAATATGAGCTGGAAAGGACCCACAAGGATAATCCAATCCAACTCTTAGCCCTGCACAGGACATACCTAAGAATCAGGGAATTAATCTGTGAGAGGAGAGAAAGGTTCAGTCATAATTTATCTCACCACCAGACACAAAAGAAGCTTTCATTCCCAGCATCAATCCATTCTTTCATGAGAAATCCATCAAGAAATCAATTTCCAGCAGCTGTATGGCTAACATTCTCTTGTGAGAAATGCTGGAAAAGGAAAGGAATATGAAAATACCCAGGACAGACTTCTATTTCATCATTATACTCTCAGCATCTCGTGCTCTCTTACCAATACAGAACAGATTGATTTTTCATGGAGGATGCTCCTTTTTGTTTCCCTATCTCTTCACCAACACCTTTGCTGCTGGCAGTGAAGGAGTTAAGCAGACTGTACTGTGCATTTTGCTCACAGCACAAAGGGAGAGGGCTAAGAAGTCTTGCTGATTATCCCAGTGCTGAACTTCAAAAGCTTTCCAAGCTGAACTTCCTCTGTAATCGATTGCACCTTCCCTTTTCGCCTCCAGCAATGCCTCTGAGGTCACTGTCTTGACCCAGGGTGGACAGGATTAGAGCAGGAGGGAGGCTGACGCCTATCCTCAGTTCACTGTTTCAGAGTGGGATGGTGCTCCCTGTGCTAACAGGAAGCAGAGAAACGTGAGAAAAAAAAAAAAGGAATAAAAATAATAGAAACCAAACAAGAATGTTGAGAAGTTCTGGGGCAAAGAGAAAACATGAATGTACGTGGGATACAAAAGGACAGAGTGCACTCACACAGCAGTGGCTCTGGGGGCATGAGCGAGACATATGGAAAATGCAAAGGAATGACAGAGAAATCACTAAACCAGAACCAAATTCCAAAGGATACATCTAAGAGTTCAGCTCATGCTGTAAACAGCCAGATGGCTGCGTATCCCAGAGAGACACTGCTGGGAAAGGAAATGGAGAGGGAAAGAGGGGGTGAGTAGGGTCAACTACACATGACTCTTCCATTCCCAGTGAAAGAGGAAAAGGAAATGTAGATTAAGAGGTGTCTTCACAGCCCCAGCACTGGCTGAGCCAGCACAGGAGGCAGAAGAAGCCAAAGAATGTCTTTGAACCTCTTGTGCTCACATATTTTTCTCGCCCTCTTCCTTTTCATTCTCCTCCACCATTCCAGCTCCCTCTTCCCTGCACACCAGCCATTCCTCCATTCCTGGCAGTCCCTCTGCAATTTTTAGAGGCTCAGAGCAAGGGCTGGTTTCTGGCGCCCCAAGCTGTGTGTCAGGGGCTCATGTCCTGCCTTCTTTTGGTGCTCTTGAGCAGAATCTGTCTCAGGTCACCCAGGGAAAGCAGTGAGACAAGGCTTCATTCTTACAAAAAGTGCTCTCTGCCATCTCCAAAGATCCACAGAATCTCCCAGACTCATTTTTGCCATAAAAACAGGAAAAAGCAGCTCCTCTGTTAATACAGCAATGCAGGCTGGAGTTCCCATACCAGGACAGATATGGAAAATAATGCGAATTTCAGATTGCATCAATTAGCTCAAAAGCAGGACATCTTGTGGTTATCTGTGTGATCATTGTGTGATCTTGCATTAGTCATCCACTCAGCCTGTGTCTCAGTTTCCTCAGCTTTGAAACAGGGAAGAATGCTGACCTTGCTTTGTACAGGACCCCAAACTTTTGTATTGAAAGCAGGAATACAGTTTAAAGAAGCATTATTGGAAGAATCAGGTGCTCTTAGTGCCTTCTCTAAACAAGGTTTTAAAAGCTTTGGTCCTTCAATCAGTTGTGAAGGTAAAAAACATCAGTGGATTTCAAGGAAGGGATTTGTTGTTGTTTGGGTTTTTACTGGGCTCCTTTTCTGGCTTGGGCTGCAGGGTTCCACAGTGAATATGCAATACTTTATCCTATTCAGCTAGGATGCAGTGAAGACAAGCTCCCACTGAAGGCAGAGAGATAAGAGAGTGTTCCTGACACATTATTTAGTGGTTTATAGACAACCCTGGCCCATAGGGTGAAGGGCAGCAGCAGGAAAGGCAAAACCTGGTGCCTCAGACAACTGACAAAACAAAAGCAAATAAAACAGAAAAACCCCACAATATTGTTCTGTTCTGCTTTGATAAAGCTCCTTTTCATTGAATATTACTGTATTACCTGTACTCAGTTGTACCTGTACAACTGTACAATTGAGTCTTCAATTAAAAGTAAATTACTCTGGGAAACGAGGGAGCTCAGTAACAAAGAAAGAGCCTTTCTAAAAGGCAGAAAAAGTTTGGACATTAAATCAATGATAACCAAGTTCTTTTACTTCTCTCTGCAGCTGGAAAGAGTCTCACGTGGAATAAATCCAAAAATTTGAGTGTTCCATGTACAAGTGCAGGTTCCAAGCACTCCTGGGAAGCCAATTCAGGATGTGCAGCCTTAGATGTCTTCTCTGCTCCACCACTGAGCTGCCAGACTGCCCTAACCCCAGGCCAAGGGGACTGGAGCTGCTCTTGGAATGGAAAATAGTATGAGCAGTATGGTATTATCACTGGAAATGCCAGTGAGATTCCTGGAGAAAACAGTACCAAGAACCATTCCTCAAGACCTATTCCCATTCTAGCTGTAATGGGCTGACAGTTTGTTCTGCCCAGGAATACTAAACTGTGAGAGATGTGACCTGTGAGCAAAGGCTCTTGAGTGGAATGAGACACAAAAACCAGGTTGCAGGCTGCACTCCATCCACCACTCTGGAAAGTTAATTCACCAGGCTGATTTATCCAAGCTTTAAAAAAAAGTAATATTATTCAGAAAAGGGAAAACTAGACTGATCATGCTTTTTTCCTCTTTCTTCTGTATGCCAACCACTTCAGGTTGAATAAGGAATTATTCCTTCTAAGCTTTTAATTTTAGCATCACTGTTTGTAAATTATTTTACCTTTTACATGTTTGCCTTTAGAAGGAGATTAAAGTCTGCTGTGAGGAAGATGTTGGTAGTACTTCTGTTCCTGGGTGCCTGACTGACAGGGTGCAGCATTTTGAGAAGTCAGCATTTTTAGGGCTGTGTGTTTTCATCTGTTTTAGAACCTGCTGACTAAGCAGGGGAATAAAGAGATTGGGGTGGAGGGGCTGGCTAGAGCAGGAGGGAGACTTCCACAACACCTTGCTAAAGGATCCCTTTCACACTAAGACTGCTAATAATGCAGAAGATGTTTTTCCCATCCCTTCCACCACATGAGCAAGAGCTGAATATTAAAAGAACAGTTTCATGAATAAAATAGTAAACCAGATCCTGCAAATTTTATAGATCATCTTTAGTAAGTCACTGTGGTAACTCATCCATAGAAAACCAATTTGCTTTTCCACCTTGTCTTTTGAGGCTCTGTTTCTTTGGTGACTCACGCGACCTACCCAGCACCTCCCCACAGGGATTTCTGTGTCTCTGAACACCCCCACAGTGGGAAAATCAGTGGCTGAATCCTAGGACACAAGCCTTGGCCAGCACTCTCATTTTCCCTCAGATCACTCCTGGCACCTCAAGGAGCAGAAGGCCTTTTACTCTGAGTGGTTCAGATTCCAGAGCCCTGGAGTAAAAGAAATTGAAACGCACTGTCCAGAAAGATTTAATAAAATAGTCTTTCAGCCACAAAGATGGGCACCAAGCCATTCCCCTTTTCCTCTGCCTAGCAGCATTCCTTGGCTGACAGGCAATCAGAGTCTAAAAGAGCCAGAACACAGGAAAGAGAACAATTCTCCAGAGTCAAAACAATTGCAGCACAAAAAGCATTTGCATTTCTGGGCTGTTGCAGTAACTGAAACAAATGCACATCTCTACTTGCTACAGCATTTGCAATATCTCATACTACAGAACAGCCCAAGATAAGCAGAAATTCAATTGAACTTGCCATAACTTCCTCCCCACTCCTGCTTTTGAAGCCAGAAATCCCTACTTGCACCATCTGAATAGATAAAGATTTAACTGTATCTTTGGTGGATTTTTCCTTGATTTACTTAATGATGTGTGGGGTATTTTTATTATCACCATCAGTGTCGCAGGAGTATCTCAGATGCAAGTCACAGCCAAGCAGAACCAGCTGTTGTACTGAAAAACAGCAAAAGGCTTCATCCCAGGAAATTTCTCTGATCAGGCTTGCTGAATCCTCCTTGTGTCCCATACACATATACACAGCTAGCTCCTACAAGTGAAAAGGGATTTACACTCACAGACATCTCTACTCTCTGGAAGTAAAGCCATTTCATAAAAATAAACAATAAAATAATAAATAAAACCAAAATAATAAAGCTAGTTCACACAAAATTAAGCTCCTCAAAGCCATCAAGCTGGAAAACAGACCCAGATATTTGCTCATTGAGAACAGGAAGAGGTCTAGGTCCATTAAAACTGGTGAAAACTTCCTAGAGGGTATTGCCAGTAAATTGGGAGGAATCTTTCAGATGGTCTTGGAAACTTCTTAAAAATTGTCTCACTTAGATGACACGATTCAGGCCTAAACTAGACACTGCGCAGCACAGTGATGAAAAAAACCCCCAAACATTACAACAAAACCCTCTCCCCCTCCCCAAATAAATCCCCCAAAGCTGTGCTTTCATCTAAGGCTCTCAGACGCATGGGAATTTCTTCTTCTTGTTGCTGTTGTTTTTCCTTGCAGGAGATTTTATCCAAGCAGAACCAAAGACCACACACTTTTCTGGTATTCTGCAGCAGCTCTGCTCAGGCAGTTATGTGCCCAGGACTCCTGAACATATCCATTGGGTATGTAAAGCTCATTCCTGCAGCATCTGCAGAACAAGACTAAGGCTTGCAGGAACTTAGGAGGCATTAAGCATGCAGCTCACAGCCCATCCATGCAGAATGGAATACCTGAGCAGAAAAGTGGCAGCCCTGCATCTCGATGGCAAGACAAACACTGTCCTTGTGACAAGGACTTGGGAAAAGATTGTAAATCACAAACTAAACACCTAAGGTGTTGCTCTCATCCCAGAGGATGAAGAGAAAGACCCCAAAGCTTCGTGAATCAGAAGGCTATATCTTTATTGTAACAATGCAATCCCTTTTATAGGGTCTTTCGCTAACAGTTATTTGATTGGCTAAATGACACAACGCCTCTCTACCACCATTGGGTGAGATAGAGAGAGCATGTTTGGAGAACACACACAAGGATAGAGTAAACTACAGTGAAAAACAGCACCTGTTATTTTGAGAATGCAAGATGCTTACAAAACCTCTATCAGTCCTTCCCTGAGAACATGAAACTCTTCACAGAGCCGTCCTTGGAAAGGAAAGCTGCTTTCTCTTGGGAAAGCCAGGGCCTGCTGCTGAGTTTTTCTAAGTCCCACTGAAAGTCAGCCCCACACTAAGGTATGCAGGAGTTGGACACTCTATTGTAGGGCCCCAGCTCTATCTAGAGCTAGTTTAGACAGTTCAAGAGTTTAGAAATATGCTGCAGGGGTCCATTCCACCCTCTGGCAACTCATTTGGTTCTCTCCTACCTAGATCCATGTTTGAGCAGCCCCTCCAGTGCAATTCAGCAGGGGCTGTGGGCACTAACAGATCACACTCTTGCCAGCCCCACTGCCCAGATTCCCCAGCTCAGCTGTTTTAAGGCACCTATATTCACACCTTGCCCAACTCTCCCCTTCAGCACCCTGAAGAGCTGCTACTTATCCATGTCTGCGATAATTTCTTTGAGACAGACTTTAATTTTAATGATGTCAGTCGCTTTTGCTTGGTACAGGATTCATAGAGCTTATTTTGTGTTTTCCTCCTTCCTCCCTGAGGCACTTCAGAACCTTCACACAAATGCCCCCCCGTCAGTGGGCTCAGCTCTGGGATAGAGACAAATACTGAACTTCCAGGTATGGAAACAAGCCATAAAAGGCACTTTGTGCTCCTTCATGGGAAGCAACATGGGGACAAAAGCCTGTCTCTTCCTCCTCTCTCATAAGTAAATAAGTTTATTCCTTAATATAAGAAAGAATAAGTGTGGAAAGAGGGAGAAAAGAGAAGAGAGATCTCTCTGAAATAAGTAAAGGAATTCCAGTAATTGAAAAGCTCATATTTTGACACACTGAGTTATTAAATTTTGAGAACCAATGAAATATCTCTCTAGACACAGCACTACAGCCTAAGCGCCAGGATAAATACCAGAGCTTAAGCAGCCTGATTTTCCACACAGATACACTGTCCATGGGCTCAGGCAAGCCTACAGCTGCTGCTGGTGGAGAAAATTTTTAGGAAAAAGCCTCAAAAAGAGAAGGTGGCTCTGAAGGTAATGGATGCTGTTCAGTAACTGTGGCTACATCATCAAATTAGAGCCTGTACCTCAATGTTCCTGCAAATTCTACCATTACCTACTGATTTTACTGAAGTCTTAGGAACCTCTCCCACACCATCCCCTCCTCCAGTTTCTGCAACCTGCTGCATTTCCAGCTCTTTTTTGTTCCAACAGGAACTGATGGAAACCACTCCCACAAGCCACATTTGGCACAGTGCATCACTACCTAAGTATATACTTGGCTTTTCACTTGCAACCTGAAATGTGCCATGGATCTGACTAGACTGCAAATTTAATATTTCACAATGAAACTAAATTATTTTTACCCTTCAAATAGCTGGGAGCATTGCTGTTAATAACTAATAATCATCCATCCCTTGCACATACGTAGTATCTCTCATTCAAAGGTCTCAAAGCACTTAATAAGCAACAATTAATTAACCCTGTAACATCACACTGCTGTAATTAAATCATCTATATGAGGAGTAATTGAACCACTGGTGATTCTGGTTCCAGTAGTTTCATGAAAATGCAGCAGATATGTCACAGCTGTTGTAGTGCAATGCAACAAACGGTGGCAGCCCAAGAAAGAGCCTAAAAAGTTCTGTATGAGGCCCTGGAGAGGGATTAAGGAAAGGAGAATGTATATAGGTAACTCATAATATTACGGGGCAACATGGTTTAATACTTCTCTTTTATAGATCCATTAATCTCCAGTATAATTCTGTTCATCGTGTTCACATTAGGTTAAAAGTACCCTGTAGAATCCCCATAGGAGCCCTAAACTCCAATTCCCACAGAAGCAGTCAAATCAAGACTTCCAGCCTCTGAAACATAGTTTATGGATCAGTTGGACAAGATTGGCTGAAAAAGGCAAATGAGTTTGTGTGTCCACCTGATACTTCAAACACTTTTGAGACTTACAGGCTAAAAAAGGAAGAGCAGTAAGTGCTAATATCTCAGACTCCAGGGTATTATATTTGCATTCAGGGAACAACAGCCATTGTCTCATAGCCCCTTAATGTCTAAATGTTTATGGCATACTCACAAAAGGCCAGTTTGGGAATAATTTATGTTTCACTATCAGTTTGGATGAAGCTGTCTCTCATCTCTTCTTTTTCTAGTGCTGCATTAGCTTCTTTCCTACCCTTCTGAACCTCCTTTTCAGTAATAGCTGTCCTATTCTTCACGCTCAATATGATTATGATATTTTAGTCTAAGACAAAGGAAAATGGAATTGGTTCCTTTAGAGGGCTTTCCTCTGCACACAACGCTTTAAGGCATCTGCCTAGATTGATGTAATCTGACAGATTAAATATGGAACAATACTACTAATAATAATGCCAAGACTTGCCCTTTTTTTTCCAGGAGCTCTCAAAGCAATGCAGTGTTCTTCATCATTAATTAAGTCTTACACCATTGCCAGTGTTTTTGCAAATGAGAAATCTCAAGCACAGTGTTTAAAACCACTTACGGGTTTCACAGGAGTTAGTAACACATTTAGGAACAGAATCCAAACATCCAGACAATTGTGGCAAGACCTAATTTCTCTTTATTTCTCTCGACTAGGTAATTAAAGTGCGTTTCTAGTGTGCTGATTTATAAGAAGCAGCTGTACTTCATGCCCTGCTGCTCTCCTTTTCCTTCCAAGCTCACAGACCATCAGACTGGATCAATCCCCAACACTGCACTCCAAAGCAGTGCTTAAAATGGTAAACCTTGCAATGTCATACCTGAGGTTTCGCAGGGCACTGGGCCACAGACTGCTGAGACTGAGTTACCTGCTATCGTCAGGCAAAAATCACACAGCAATAAGGGACTAAAATCTTACCAGGTATGACATAATTTACCAGCATTTTATGGAAGGCAGAAACTCCAGACCAACTTAAACCATTCAAAGCTGTGGCAGCAAGACTTGAAGGAAGCCTTCAGCATGCATAAAATCATCAAGATCTGGAGTTTCATCATGATAAAAAGAGAAATATCTTGCTTCAACATTTATGCCAAACTTCGGAAGAGACTCAAAACAAGACTGGGGTGAGATTTTCCCCACACACTCACTTTATTGCCTAAACAAAGGAGAATCAGGCTATTTCCATCAAAGCTCAGTCTTCTGCTGTACAAAGAGCAGAGTTCTGGCAGTGCTTGGACCTGAAAGGCAACACTGTCAGAGTGACAATGTGGCAGCCAGTCAACAATAAAAGTATTAACCAAATTCAGGGCTTGTATTGCCCCAAATTGCTGCAAAAGAAGGCTAAAGATACCCCAACTATAACTTCAGCTGTAGAGGCAACCACCCCTTGAAACTTTCAGCTTGTTTGATACTCTAATTCCTCCTGAATAGAAAACTAATGAGTGGCATAAAAGATGCTGTTAATGAAGAGCTTCTAAGATACCAGACCTTCTCCATGTTCAGGCTCAAGCCAGCAGTTTTGCAGGGCTTGGTTCCAGCTGCACACCAGCCCACAGCCCCTGGCAGCAGCAGTCAGATATTTGGGAAGACATTCAGCCAGTATTTAACCTGCTGCTAAGAGAAGTCCACATCTTGTTTAAATTTCTCAGACTGTTTGCTCCTGCTAAGAAACATATGATATGACAGAGCTCTGTCAAAGAGCTCAGAGGTTGTGGTCTTTGTCTAGAAGACCCAAGCCAGTGTTAAAAACATGCAAGGAGCACTCCAGCTTGGTGAAATCAAAGAAAATGTAGTTATTCTACCTCAAGAAAAGTAGTGCTGTGCAGAAACAGGCCCCAGATTCTCAGGTTCCAACAGAATTCCTGCCACAAAGGGCCTGTCTTACAAAAGGCTATGGGTCGCTTCCAAATTAAGAGGCACTGCCTATGTTTGACATTAAGGCCTGTTTGGTACATTAAAAAAGCCCCATCATACTGGAGGAGCAGAATGCTCTATTTTAAAGAGCTAAAGCTTTCAGTATTCATTTCTGCCTTGATACAAATGAGGCAAGCAAATCCCATCCAAAGCAAAATCCATTTCCTTGCTGTCCCTTACATGGGACAGATAAGCTCATCAAAACTAGAAAAAAAAAAAGGGAGAAGAGGAGACCAAATCACAGCATGTTGGTCACATCTCCCAGGCTCCTAGTTGCTGAAAAATTAAGCAACAGAATCTACTTGTTATTGCCAAGCTTCTAATATCCTCAGATTAAATAACTTCACCCTTACAAACTGCCTTTTATATGAAACCTTCGAGGTGAGAATCTCCTTATTTCATGTAAAGCACCTTATGCTGCAGCAGTGACTGAGAGCTGTCAGCAAGCACTGCCATTACCCTGGCTGCATCTTTCACCTACACACCTAACTGGGAATTACACCTTAAAAAATGAAAAATCTAAAAGAATTCAAGCAAGGAAGGTGGGTGACTGTTCAGCAGTGTTTGTTCTCGTGACAATTAAAAAAGGTTTCTTCAGTCCTCCATGGCTGGCTGTAGAGAAGACCAGATATTAAATTAAAGACACAGCATGGGACATCATCCTCTCATTTTGCTCCAAGTCTGTGCACAGTATAGAGAACTTGCTTTGCAAGGAATGGTCTTGTTTAAATGGCTTGATAAATTGGATTCCTTTGATGCTGTTTGCTCTTGCCTACCCTAATCTCTCCTAATCATAGTGAATTTTTTTTGTCTGCAATGCATCTGACCTACTTCCACATTCTCCCCCATCCTGCTGTTCTTTTCTATCTATATTCTCTGTGAAATATCTGTATTTTTCTGCCTTTTCTAAAAAAAAATTATTCCAATAAATTTTGGATCCTTGGGCAAATAAGGAGAGGTTTTGATTCTCACCAGCTAGTGAATGCTGGAAACCACACGCTCGGTTTTTTCCCCTTTAACCAGTCCAGGCATCAACCTTTATCAGTCCCAAGATACTGTGAGTCTACATGGAATTTGTTGAACTGTTTGAACAGGACTCTGACAGAGATCTACAAAATGCAAGCAGATGCAATTCTTAATCACTCCAGCAAAAAATGAATTTGACAATTAAAGAAGCAACTTTGACACAGGGACAGAAGGAAAATAACTGGCTTTAAACAGCGGGAGGTGCATCACTTCAGATAAATTATACACCATCCATCCCAAATGCTGCCTGAAGCAGAAGGATAGCCCAGGGATTAGGGTTTTAATAGAGAATTTAGAATTAGGGATTACAGTCTCTGCTCCACTCCAGCCAACCTCTGCAGCTTTGGCCATTCACAAAACAGGGCTAACAATTTTCCTTCACTCGGCAACATTAAGAGACCAGAAATGCCAAATATTTTCAGGGTGTTAAGGCTAAATACAACTTAGAGTAAATAATTTTTGTATGGGATCTGCTGTAGTTTTGCACAGACCTAAAGAGGCCCTGACCCGAGCAGGGAAGCACTTCAATTTACATATAAATTCTGGCATAATCCAAGAGAGAGGAGCAAAGCCTGTTTACAGCCCCATCTCAGCAATCAGATTAGTTTCTACTGGATCCCGGAATGGTTTGAGTTGGAAAGGACCTCAAAGCTCACTCAGTTCCACCCCTTGACATGATGGGCAGGGACACCTTCCACTAGACCAGGTTGTTCCAAGCCCCATCCAACCTGGCCTTGAGATTTACTTCTCTTTGTGTGTGTCTTTTTGTTTGTGGCTGGGTTTGGTTTTTTTGTGTTTTTTTTTTTTTTTTGGTTTTTTTTTTTTTTTTTTTTTTTTTTTTTTTTTTTTTTTTGTTTTTGTGTTTTTTTGGGGGGTTGGGGTTTTTTTTGTTTGCTTGTTTGTTTTCTGTGTTTTTTTTGGTTGGAGTCTCAGATAGTGGTGCAACATCTCCCAGAAAGCCAAGGGAAGAGCTGCTGGGTGAATGCAAACAACTTCCAGGACAGGCAGATGCTAATGAGGGCCAAAGCGCCACAGTGCAACTGAAAATAGCATTTTAGTCCAAATATATTTGTGAGGTTGTCCCTTTTTGACACAGAATATAGCAATAAAATATGAGAGACACTCTCTCTGAATAAAGCTGTGACAAAATAACACCAAAGACTTCAGGACAGTTATTATTTCTGTTCAGATGTTAATTATTTTCCATTTTTTGCCACTTCCACCCTTCCCTGGAGATCAGGAGAGGTACTAGAAAAGCAGCTTTTACATCAAGAAAATAACTTCTTTCCTTCTTTCTGGCAAACTCCGATAGGAAACTATTCACAGAGGTCTCACCTGCAGATTAAAGAGCCAGCCCTGCTGCAGACTCTGCATCCTTCTGTACCAGTAATGCCCTAATCTTCACTCCAGGTTTTGAGTGTCTTGTGACCAAGTAAGTGAGGTTTCTATCTGCCCTGAGAACATGGCTATCTGGACATGCCTGTCTTTTGGGATATCCATCCAGCTGAGTTCTGCAGGAGGCAGGCAGCTCCACTGGTGTTGTGGCCTGTGCTGTGACTACAAGGCAGCGAAGGATGATCAGGTAACCAGAAATATGTGTGCTATCATCACTCGAAGTTTAGTCATTCAGTCCTGGAACTAATACTGGAAGATTTGGGAAAAGTAGTACAGAATCCTTGACAAAACTTGGGAAAAAATTAATAGTCAAGAGTCGTAATTCCCCTTGTGTGTGTGTCAATGCTTCCTAACTAGTTGCTGCAGAAGCAGTGTTTGGTGTGCTGCAGCATGGGAGAGTGGAGAACCTGAGCCTGTGTTCAGGGAACAAATTGTTTAGAGCCAAGTGAGCAAAGACAAAAGGACGACAGGAATCAAAGGGGATTGTATCCGGTCCAAGAACACGAGGCAGTTGGAAAACTGCCCCTGAAGTAAATTGCAAGAAATGGCAGATTCCATTGTAGCCAGAGAGCTGAGAAACAAGGATATTTCCTGAGCAATAAACCAAGTAGCATTACATAAAAGAAGAACTTAATTGAAGGGGACAACCATCCCACCCCAGGCTTCCACCACCCTTAACATTTTGTGACAAACTAACAAGACACCCTAATACTACAGCATCCAAGGGGCTCTCATTTTACCACAGAATCTGTGAAGTTATTTTCATGGATGCCAAGCCAAGGCACAGTGAGGATACATGACCACATTCATACAATTTGTCTCTGGCATCCCCAGCTGAATCTGGACCTCCCACAGTTCAAGCTGTCACAGCTGGACTCCCTTTTAACACATCATCCCCTCAACACATGCACACCTACAAAAAGGTGCAGGACACCGGGCTCAATTTATTTTTGTTACTAGAAAGCCAGTGAATCAGCTCTCATTGACAAAGTGCAGAATCAAGTACATGTGACTGTTCAAAATTCAGGGAAATAGGGAAAGACATAATTTTCCCTCCTGTCCTCAATACCTTACATGAAATGAATTTGCAGGGTGGAAACCCCACCATATCACAGACTCCACCATTCTGACTAACAGTGTTTGTCATCTTGTCAAACACCTGACAGAGCCAGAAGAGCTTCTTCATCCAAGAGCCTTCTGGTTGAGCTGAGCATTCAATGCATTAATTACAGGTCTCATTTTCACTGGCTATCTTGCACTTGTCAGAAGAACTGTGCAAAACTCCCCTATAAATGAGAAAAGGAAGTCTCCTAGATTAAGCAGGCTTAAAAAAATTAAAAAGCAGCTCTTGAATGGAGCATATATGTCTAATTGCTAATTATGCTGCTAAGTCATGGAATCTGATGATAAAAAAATTAGCTATCCCCAGAAGACACAAACAATCTAATAAGTGTTCATTGCAAATCTAGCTCCTAAATCTGCTGCCCACTGAGCTAATGAGAAATGATTTAGTCAGCCCCAGACATGTTTTTAATTTCACTCAGTGTTGTGTGAGGCTGCTACAGAGAGCATAACTGGGGAAGACAGTCAGCGCAAAGCAGCCAGCCAGGAGGAGCTCCCTGGCCAATTCCTTCAGGGCTGGAAGATGACGAAGAAAACAGGGCCATAATGAAGGCTTAGGGGCAACAATTACCTGTAAGATTTCAGGCTTATTTTTTGGTTTGCTATAACTGTGGAGAAGCACTTTGTTTTATGTTTGGCCAATTTATAGAACAGGGAGAGATTCTGAAGACTTTACTGCTTGTTAGCAAATCTTCTCTCAGGGCACTCCTCATCCTTGTCCCCTGGTAGGTATTTTTATTTATTAGTGCCAGTAAATCATAGAATCCCAGAATGGTTTGGGTGGGAAAGGACCTTAAAGCCCATCTCATTCCACCCCCTGCCATGGGCAGGGACACCTTCCACTATCCCAGGATGCTCCAAGCCCTGTCCAACCTGGCCTTGGACCCTTTCAGGGATGGGGCAGCCACAGCTTCTCTGGAGACCCTATGCCAGGGCCTCAGTATCATCATAGGGAAGAATTTCTTCCCAATTCCTTATCTAACCCTGCCTTCCTCCATTTTAAAGCCATTCCCCTGAGTTCTGTCCCTGTATAGCCTGCCCCTGCCCTTTGGGAAGCAATACCTGGTGACATTCCTTAATCTCTGAGCTAAGAACAAAGCTATTACCGTATTACTTGCAAAAACTGATCAGCAGCTCCAGTGATAGAGCACTAGGCAACAAAACTCCCATTTACCAAATAAATTGGGACGTTCTTTCTGTTTTCTGACCTACATATTTAATCAACATTTATTTTCAAGGGGCTGGCGGCACATGGCTCTGTTCCAAGGACAGCCAGAGAGTTTCCATCTCATAAATGAGCTCCAAAAAAGTGCCACAACTGATGCTGCAGCATTTTTAAACAAAATTGCACACACAGGGAGGCGGATGCACTTCCTATTCACCTCCTAAGAGAGGAGCCCAGGGAGAAAAAGATTCACAACTCCTGAACTGACATGTAAAGGATATACTGGGGAACTGTCCTTGGAAGGGATATTTCTTATGCCTTTCTTGTTTGCTGCCCACAGCAAACAAGAAGTGCCTGACCCAGCTGTCATTCTGGGATGCTCAGAGGGAGAGCAATCACATAAAAGCACTGCAGACTTGACCTAAGGCCAGTTTCTCTCCAGCATAAGTCCAACCAATCAGCCAAGGAACCTTTTAATTCCCTGCTTATTTCTCATACTTCCTCTGTCCTACCCATTGCCCAAAACCACCCTCAAATTCTCCCTTCCTTCCAGTGTTTTTTTCCTCCCAGCTTGTTCCTTCTGGGCCCAGAAGTTCTCTGGCTCTCGGTGATGTTTCCTCCCCTCATCTGGAATTCTTGACCAGTGCCCAAGGGACAAAGGAGCCTCTGTTGGGTCCTCTGTTGCACACAAGTCTGGAACACTCAATCTGCTGGTTCCAGCTCAATTCCTGCAGAAGTCTTCTCCAGGGGAACTTTACTCACCCTGGAATTGTGGTGCCCTGTAGGGACAGAAAGCTGAAACATGTCATCTCTTCTGGTGCATTTGCCACATCTCTTGCGCTCAGTTCTTATCACTTTTTCTACTAACTCACAATTTAGTCCAGGTTGGTGCTCAGGACTTCTCTGGATATACCAATATCCAGAACACCAGCAATAATCACCTTTTTTTCCCCAGCATTGTAGTCCTGGTATCTGCCAAGCTCTCCAGCTCAATATCAACTTGAAACTGCAGAGCTGTTAAATTCGGTGTTCATATCCTGAGCTTTCTATCTACTCCTTTCTAGTCCATTCATTCAGGTTAAACTTTGCACCCTTAAACTTTTTTAATCTACAGATTAAGGTTTTTATGCAGTACTGTAAGTGAAATAATGCCTATACAAGTCTAAAAGAATTATGTGTTGAGGTCCAGCCTGCCCTTAAAAATTAGTGTGATTTCTGGTTTTTACTGCAGCAATATTACAAACTCAGCAAAAGGCAGGGTGAAGTTTTAGATCATTACTAAGTAATTCAGTAGGTTTTTGCTACAAATTTTGTGAAGGTAAGCACTGAGTTTTGAGCTGTTCTAAAGGCTTCAGCTTTATAGCTCTGTATTAACTTTTGTGAAGCCCAAAGCCAGGTACAGGGAGCCTGTGAGGGCTGAGAGTATTGTTACTCACTTCAAAAGACTCTTACCTTTAGTTGTAAGATTATTAAATTCCTACAGTATCATTTATTTGCTTAAACAAATCGCCACACAGTGTTTTGGGTTAACAAATGTAGTTTTCCTAAAAAAATAATAAAATATATACATAACCATTGATAGAGCGCTAGATTAGTTAGTTTTTTTAAAGAATGTGCCTTGAAATATCAGCAGCCTTCCAGAATGTTGCAGTTGACAAGGGAGGAGTTTGAGAAATGAAGCAAGAAGTTTGTGTTCAACTAACAGCTCAGTGAGCCACTGAAAAGTTAGACATGCTTCTGTGAAAGACACATGTTAAAGACAAAAAACCTGGGAACTTTCTCTTTCTTTTCTAGCTGACAAAGAAATAACAAAGTCCAGCCTGGCTTGTGCCTAGGCGGGGCCTGGGCTTTTCTGTCATTGTGTAAAGGTCACATAACACGGGCAAGTTGCCACAAATATTTACACTTGTGAAATAAATTTTGTGAAAGATGAGATGAATAGTTGAGCTGAAATGAGTGCCCTGCCCATGAAAATTACCCTGAAGCAGCAAAACTTGTGGTGAAAAATTACCCAGCAACTCATTTGCAAGAGGTTTCCCTTCCATCAGTTGATATCTGGGGCACCCAAGCACTAGAAGATTTAAATATTTCTTCTAATAATAACTGAGTGTATTTATAGATATTTGTAGATATTTTCATCCTCTGGATAAATATGCAACACTAATTCCTGTTTAGCACCAGTATCTGATGGCAGCAACCGCTGCTGATTGTAATTATACAGCTGTCAGAAGTCAGGATCAACTTGGGCTTCCCCCAGCTCTGAGCTGAGTGTAGGAAAATAAAAGTCCTGCTCTTAGTTTTAAGTCCATAAAGACAGGAATTCGCAGTTTCTGCATTTGATGTAAGTAACCCCCCTGAGCTTTTGGAAAGTTCACAGCTAAATAAAAGAACTTGGTTCAGTTGTGGCTTTTCTTACTGTGACTGCTGGGAAGTCCTACTCGCCTCTGAACTTCACAGTAGATTTGTTAACAAGAAAAAATAACATTAAGAAAAGCTTGAGAAACAATTACCCCTCTTTCCTTAGATGTGGGATCAGTTCCCTGAAACAACAACAGAACAGCAGAAGAGCTGCCTCATCACTAGAGTTCTAAGGTAGATGAAGGTTTCACTGAGGATTTCACCACAAGTTTCACTGATTTCCCCATGCTGATTAACCAACCCAAACACCACAGTGCAGGGGTGAACTTGTCACATCAGGCTTACATGATGATCAGATGAAGTGTTCCAGTTCAGGAAAGGAATAAATGGAAGATAAATATGGGACACAGCAAAATAATGAGGTCTGGCTCTGTCCTGCTTGCTCGTGAGCCCTCTTGACAGAATAGCTTTTTCCTCTGTTATTTTCACTAGTTCCTCCCCCCAGAAAAACTCTCTTGGATCTGGCTATGTCTAAAGTGCATAGGAGAGGAAAAACCATCTACGAGTTTCCATACGCCAGAGCCTGCCAAGCATCTGCATCGTGTGTGACATGTTCCCACTCGACAGCTCTGTCAGGTTCTCCTGGAAGCTCCTCAAATGCCATACCTCTGTCCCAGCTCCAGAGAGCAGCTCTGCTTCTGCCAGCAGGAACCAGAGGCCATTTCTGGCACCTGCTCTGTACAGCCCCTCACTTCCCCTCCTTTCACTTCCCCTTGTGGCAGGAATGTAACTCCATGGGTGCGACTGGGAAGGCAGAGTTCAGATCTCACCCCAATTCCAACTCTGACAGCCGTCACTTTGTTTTAAGCTCTCCCCATCTCAGCAGTTCACTTTCAGATTCCTTCCCACAATGTTTTGAGACCCCCACCTAAGTAATGCTGCAACTTCTTATAATTTTTACAAACTAAAGAGCCTCTAGACCTCATCCCACTTGCTCAGGGTTACAACAGTCCAACTCGAAGCCAAGCCATGCCCAACATTTTGTTATAAGGAAATGCCACAATTACCATCATTTCAACAACTGAATTTACAGCTCCTGCATAAGGGGTTAAGCCACTCTCTATTAGAGATGGAGAAAATCTAAGGTTAAAAATGTAAGATTCAGTGCACTTCTTACAGGATACTTGTCCAGCTTGTGTAGCTAAACCTCAGGCCTGCCACATTGACTCACTCCAGGCAATTCCAGGAGAGACAAGAATAGGAATAGGCAGCTCTGGCCACACACAGTCGTAAATATACAAATTATTACACAACAGAATTTACATGAACTATCTTGGGGAGCAGCAGTACTGAGTCAGTCTCTGTGAAAACAAGGCAGGGGCTGGTCTACCCTGCACATCTCATCTCCATCCCACAGTGCCTTGGATATCTTTTTCCAGATGCATTCCAGGGCCTTGCTGGATTTCCCTCCACCCAGTATCTTTACTCCTCACAGGATGCTTTACATTCCTGTTCTTTCTCAGTGCTTTCCTCACTGGGTGTAGCTCTAATGTGTCCTAATTCACATCTACTTCCCAAACCCTGTGTCAGCTCTGCACAGAAAAGATACCCAAGTGCCAAGTTACTAAACAGAGGTTATGAGCACTTGTTTAGCAAGTCACAGAGGTGCACAAGTGCTAAGCCTTGCAGGGCCCTGCTTCCCTAACTCCTCTCAATCTCTACTCTGATTAGGAGAGCAAACTGTGCTAGTTCTCCACCCACTCCAGTGCCTGCAAATGCCTGGAAAACTGGTGTTGCAAACCCATCCCACAGTGGGGGGGTGTCGGGTCTGTTCCAGGTTATACCAATGGAACTACAAGTCTGCAACCTCCAAGCAAATTCGACACAAGTGGCTCAAAGAGAGAGATTGCGTGAACAAGTTGTAACACATTCCCACTTCCTGTACACCAAGGTCACCAGCTGGAATGCGCTTGCCTGAAGTTTGCTCTGGGAGAAACAGCCTGTGACTGACCCAGTGAGTCACTTCATTTCACAGATGCTGCATGGATGGCAGAGTAGCTCCAGGAGCATTTGTGAGACTATGAAGGAAGGATAAAAAGCAAGCAGTCAAAAGAGCAGTTTTACTCTGTCCCAAACACAGCATCATATTTGCACGCAAGGAGAAGCCCAATAACTGGAAGAACTCCATTTGGCAGGTTGGGCACTTGTCTGTGCAGATTTGACCATCAAAGATACAGGCTGGAAGAGAAAGTAATATTCTGCTTTGCTTGTATTTATACACAGCTGAACTTTACACATGCACAGTCCCAGAGAGTGAGTGCACACTAAGTGTACACTAAGACTGAGTGTACACTAAGTTTATTTTGTAAATACTGAGGTTCAAGGCTTTAAAAATCAATTTATTCAGTTACATTTCTAATCTTTCTCATTGCCTCATATGACCAAACAAAATGCTCTCCACAGGGATGACAGAATAGTAATAATTTTAAAAGGGTGGAAAAACGTCCAATTCTTGGGGTAAAGGCTATAGAATATTGAAAATTTAGACTGTTGTTTGCAAGCATTTTGAGTATTCAGTGACTATTTCAGCCAAACCAAATCAGAGGAGGGTAATTTTTTTGCGAAATAGTCTAAATGAATGGTTCATTTAAAATCTGATCTCAGTTACTCTGAATGCTTATCTTTGTGAGTCCAGAAGTCACTTGAATTCAGAGAGCTCTGTGCATGTACAGAAATGTGCCCAGCTAGTAGGTCTGTACTAATGATGCTTTCACATTTGGCAGTGGTTTTACCTTGGGTAGTCTTCCCCACAAGGAGTTTTTAATCCTGAACACCATCTCTGAGTTACTGAACTCTGTTTCTAATCATGCACAAGGCACACACCAGCATCACACCTGACATGCCCATTGTTTAGCTATATTCCTGTTTATCACTGCTTTTAGAAAACGTCATGCAACAGCAACAAGCTGTGGCATTACCAGTGACAAGTGCTCATGGCTCAGTCCCTGGTTGTAGGAGGTAAAAAAAACCAGTCACAGACTGATAGCTTTCATTTTGTGAACACCACACCCCTTCCTTTTCCAAGGATGAGCAGTTTAATAATATAGATATGCTGTTGGGTTTGTCCTGCATGAGTCAGAGGGATTCTCATATTTAAAAACAAATATTCTAGCCATAAAATACTGCAGGGAAAAAGAATCTACTGTATCTGATGACTGTGAGTTGTCTGAAAACAAAGCACTGGGGAATGGAGCACAGCCTGTCACAACAGAGTGACCAGCTGAACAATGAGCCAGACAGAGTCAATACACCCATTGCCAGGAAAAGATATAGGTATTCTCTGAAAACATGAGTTGGAATATTGGTAAATGAGTAGAGCCTTTATCTCTCCTCCCACAGAGTCCTCTCAAACACGCCAAATTTGCTACTGAGGTTGGATGAAATCTCTTGGTCTTATCATTAATATGTACTTTTGGGAAAGAGTCATACTTCAATTGTCAACAGCAATGTGACTAGTGGCTTCAAGAGACTCAAGATTTCACACTTGATATCCCCATCCTAACTGAATTACTTGCTTTTCCAGCAGGAATGAAGATTAGCTCAAAACTGAAGTTAATGAAAGTAGTAATATTTTTATGCTCAGGCTTTTTTCTTGATGGCAAAACCACTGTAAGGATTCTGATAAGCCAGCTCATGTCTCTGCAGAGATTCAAAACCACTGTAAGGATTCTGATAAACCAGCTCATGTCTCTGCAGAGATTATCTCAGAGCCCCAGCCCAAATTCACCACCCCTAGCACAAGCTGCCACAACTCTGCTCCAGAAAGGACTTGCCTTTCTCCCTGGGTTATTCATGTCCCCAAGACTTATCCTCTGAAAGGTGACAGGAATTGCTTCACTCATCTCCCAAATCTGGCACGAGCCGTGACTAATGCTTGTGCTGTGCCCTGAAACACTGGGAGGAAAGGTGCTACAGAAGTGCAAAGCAGCTTTCAGGAACAGAAATACATCATCTCTCATTCTTCCCTTCCCTACCCTTTATCCTTTCATATATCTTCTTTGTGGTCCCAGTTTATTTTGTAAACAGAGTCTAGTACTGTTTGGCATCAGCATCTTCTCAGAACAAACAAACAAAGCTCAGAAGAAGTCTCCAAATGCAACTGGTTTCTTAAATATTTATCATTTCACTCCAAGAAAAATATTTAAAAGAAGAAGAACGTGAAGTAAAGGAATGAAAGATACAGTTATCTCACATCAACATCTCAAAGCACAGCCAGGCCAGCTAACGTAAACCAAATTCTGTACCAGCTAGCACAGAGCTGCTCTCTAGGGCTTCTCTCAGCAGAGGCATCTTGCCATTGACATTCCCAGGCAAAAAAGTCATGTGTAAACCCCAACAATTCCAAGCTAGGCAAAATCCCTTTCATTTTCCCTCATCTTCTTCCTCAGTTGGAAAAAAAAATATAGTGGCAAAAGAAAACCACATGGATCAAAAATCCTCACTCATGATAAAAAAAATGGTACCCTTGCCAACAAATAGATATGCACCAGTTTTTAAAAGGTGAAACCAAGAAATCAGACCTGGAGGAACTGTCACCTCCCTTCTTCTCATCCAGTTTTTTTCCTGGATGCCCTGGCTAACTTGCTGATGAGGTGATGAGGGCCAAGTGACCTTCAGATCCATGGAAAGGGCAGACAGGCCCTGTGGACACACAGCAGCAACCTATAACTGGGAAGGGCTGAAGCAGTTCAGATCAGTCCTTTCCTGTTTGCAGAGCTGGGTATCAGGGCTCTGTGCTGGTGAAGCATTTCCTGGCATCCCCAAGAGCCATCAAAGTTTTCCAGAAAATTAGCAACATGAAGAGCTGACAAGAAACAGAGAGTTTGAGAAGGGGGAATGGTAAACATTCTCTCCTTATTTATTTATCTTTTTAAGCAAAATGTTCAGACACAAAAGTGAAGGCAGTGAGATTCAAATCACAAGGCACAGCTTGATGAGAGGCAGTTAAAGGGAAATTCATGCAAGATCCTCAGCACTGAGTCAAGACCTTTCTTTGATCTCCAGTTTTCCCAAGCCACATTCCCACATGCAGCCCACCATTTGTTTTTAGTTAGAGAGGAATAATGAAAAATGCTCTGCTAGGGAAAAAGCAACAAACAGGCCTTGCAAAAATCACGCAGCAACAGCCAGTCAAAATCAGGAAGAGGCAAAACCACAAAAGTGAGATGACGGCATCTATTATAGTGAGAAAGGCTCAGCTGCTTGGGGATGCTCCGGGTATCTTTCCTCCAGGAATTTCAAAGTCACCCAGATCAGGGATGCATAGACAGGGATCACCTCTTCGCACATTACTGAATCTTCTCTCTCCTAAATACGGAGCCAACAAATTGCTTCTGGCACCCCGAGATTTATCAGCAGTGAGCCATGCAGGGACTATCCTGCCTCATCCTAATTCACTTGTCAGGTTTGACAGAACTGGAGTTGTAGACAGCACAATACATCACATCATTTGTATTTGCCTTGTCATCACTGTAATTTACTTTCTGCTAACTTTTTTGTTTTGTGGGCATAATTAGCCCACAAAATTATGCTCTCCGCCGTTTTAGAGACTACTGCGCAACATCTTCATGATTTGCTGTCTCCTTACCCAGCCCCACCAACGTTCTTAACTCCAGTTTTGTTTGTTGGCATCTGGCACGGCATATGCTAACGACTCACAGCTATTGTTCCAGACTCTGCACATTTACAGTTACCATCAGTTATTCACAATAGGCTCTGAAAATTTTCATCACAACAACTAGAAATTCTTCAAATCCTTTAAATTAAAACTCACAATTCGGAATTTCTGCATGCCTAGGCTTGCCTTTCTTAGTCACCCAACACATTAGCAAACAGTGGTGTCATTTATCCAAACACTCTGGGTAGTTGGTATCACCACAGCCCTAATGCAAATTATATTATAGTATTACTTCCTTTACAGTGTTTCACAGATGGAAAGAAAACCAGGATGCATCAAATCCAGTTTGTGGAACAGTTTCAAGTATGCCTTTCATTTAGAACATTTCTGAAAACACATCAACCAGGCCATTTCATATTTGCTTTTGCAATGCAAATGTGGCTAAGCCCAGGCACACACCCCACACAGCTCTCTGTGAATGCCAGGTGCATGATCCACACTCCCACTCCATGTTCCTCACCCCGTGGCCCTGGGCCCTGGCCAAAGGCAAGGAGTGCTCCAGATAACTGCCTTGCAGTGCCACTGCTGGATGAGTAAACAACACCAGCAATCAGACTTATAAGCTCTGTGGTCACCAAATGCCATAATTGTCAGGGACGGGTTTCCACATATCCTACTGACAGCAAGATCGAGTCGTGTGTTCCTGGCCATGCTAATGAAACAGTGAAGCACATAAAGCACATTATGAGGTGGTTTAGGGTCAGTGAAGCACATAAAGCACATTATGAAGTGGTTTAGGGTCAGCCATTGAAACACAACGCGCAGGTAATGGCTCTATCCAAAATATCCTCTACTACAGCACAGCAGATCCTTGCATTCACAGAGGTACTTACCTGGAGGAAGGAGTTTGTGGTTAACACTTAAAGCTCACTTAAAAGCGTGAATTAACTTTTACTGATAAAGCAACACTGTCCCATACAGGTTTAATAAATTTGAAGCTCAGCTAGAGGGAGAAAGTTTTGCATTGTGAACAGGGTGTGCAAGTGGCCTGTCCACAGATAAACATGTCTGCATGTGACTGCAGTAAAACACCTTTCTTGGTCTTGCACTAGCACAGTGAGGTGGGAGGGTCGTGGTGCAGGCAGCTACTTGGTACATCCCTTCTGGCTGGGACCCCTCCCCTCAGAGGGAGTGTGTGCCTTAGACACAGTAAAAAACACATAAACAAACTTCAGGACATCTTTGGTGAGTTTCTGCATATTCAGACATTCAAAACCCATCCTGGACATGTTCCTGTGTCACTTGCTCCAGGTGACCCTGTCTTGATGGGGGGATTGGCCCAGATGATCTCCAGAGGCCCCTTCCAACCCGACCATCTCGTGACAGGAGCAGCCCTGGCCTCACTATAGCACGCAGAGAGCCACTGCAGGGCCCATCAGCTCCATCCCTTCTCCTGCCTCAGCCCCAGCACTTCACACATCTCTGAACCCCAAATGTACCTCATCAATGTGTATAAATATATAAAGAGGGGGTGCTAAGAAGATGGACAAGGCTCTGCTCCAAGCTACCCAGCAACAGGACAAGAGGAACAGGCAGGAACTGATGCACAGGAAGTTCCAGCTGAACATGAGAAATAACTTCTTCCCTGTGCAGTGATCAAGCACTGAACAGAATGTCCAGAGAGGGTGTGGAGTGTCCCTCACTGGAGATATTCCAGAACCCACTGGACACAATCCTGTGCCCTGTACTGTGGGATGGCCCTGCTAGAAAGAGGAGTTAGGACCTGATAACCCTCTGTGGTCTCCTCCAGCCACAACCTTCGTGGGATTCTGTGAAATAACCCCAGTACCTTCACAGTCCAGCTCAGCCCTCATACACTCCGCCCCTCCTCCTGGCCCGAAGCCAGGAACACTTGGCACTGCTCTTCCACACTAAGGGGAAACATTTCCCTGTGCCCAGACCCACACCTCCCCATCACCGGCAGCTCAGCTGTGGTGGCTTTAGTCTCGGAATCCCAGAGTCGTGTAGGCTGGAAAAGACCTCTGAGACCATTGAGTCCACCCTGTGACTGATCTCCACCTTGTTACCCAGCCCAGCTGAGGGTCACGTCCAGTCATTCCTTGGACAGCTCCAGGAACAGGCACTCCACCACCTCCCTGGGCAGCCCCTTTCAACATCTAATCACCCTGTCGGTGAAGAAATTCCTTCTGATGCCGGACCTAAACCTTCTCTGGTGCAGGTTAAGCCTGTGTCCGCTCATCTTGTCGTTGCTGCCTGGGGGCAGAGCCCGACCTTCAGCAGGCTACAGCCTCCTGCCAGGGAGTGGTAGAATGGGACATGCTGCCCTGCCAGGCCGAGACGGCATCCTGAGCTCCCTCCTCCGTGTCCTTTTCACGGCCACCCCGACACCGCGCCACCCTCCAGCCCCATCACTCACCTATCCCTCCCTCGCTCCCTCCCTCGGCCGCCGCCTCACGCCCGCCCTTCCCGGCGTCGGGGCGGAGTCGGCAGCAGCAGCAGCGCGCATGGGCTCCACTGCCCGTCCCTGAGCCCGAGCGGGGGGCGTGTGCCGGACGCGGTTCCCCCTTGCCCGGCTCTTGCCAGCCTCTTCCCGGCGGCTCCTCCTTACCTGCGGTGGCGGCGGCCATGGCTCTGCGGGCGGCGGGACGGAGCTGCTGAGCGGCGGCAGGGGCGCGGCCCTGCGGCGGCAGAGCGAGGTGAGCGCGGCCAGCAGAGGGGAGGGCCGAGGGGACAGGTCGGCATAGCACCGACGGTCGCGATAGTGTCGCGACAGCGCTCTGCAGATTGTGAGAGCGGCGCTGGGGTGGGTGATGGGGCACGCGCCGCGGCCGCTGCCGCCATGGGCGGGAGAGAAAAAGGAAAAAATCCCGAATAAAAGCACTCGCGGGTTTGTCGTGGCGGGGTTTTGTTCGTCCCGGGGCTCCCCCGGCTCCCTCCCCTTTCCGCCCCTGGAGCTCCGCCCGTGTCGCTGAGGGTCTCCCAGGTGGACGAATTCTCTTGTGGCCGGGGAAGAATCACTGGCAAGGAGGGATAATGGGCATTTCAGCCCATGCGTGCCATCCTCGCGTGGGGCTCGGCGTGGGGACGCGGCTTTGTGCTGGCTCCATTGTCCTACTGCCCTTTGTGGGGCTGCTGTGGGCACGCAGGGTTCGTGTCCGGAGACAGCCCTGACCGCGGACGGTGTGACACGGAGCAGCGCCCAACAGGTGCTACGTGTCTTCACGGAGGTGGTTTATCCAAATTTTCTCGGTGAGCTTCCCGCTCAGTTGCAGAAGGAGGTGAGCGGTGGATGCCGGAGTGCGGTTTGTAGGGAAGGATCCATAATGCTTCTGGACTCTGGGTGAGCAATGGCAGCTTGGGAAAAAGGCAAATGAACCTTTGAAATTGGCATGTGTGTACCCACCTACGGTGCTGTTTTCTTTCTGCAAACCGTGTGTCCCATCTTGTTCTCCCTTGGGAATCTGTCTCCTATGGCAAACGGCTGCTCCAGACCTGACCAAGGGCTGCTGGATTGTTCGAAGGTGATGGGAACGAGTCAGTTTTTCTTCCTTCTCTGTCCTTGCCACATGAGATTGTGCAGAAAACAGCACTTTGGACAGAGCTTTGGACAGCCTCCATGGGTGCCCCCAGTTTGTTGTGTTGGTTGGTCCTGGCACTGGGAAGAATGCAATTGAGAGGAATAGGTGGAAAGGCAACAAGGTAGAAGCTTGAAATATGCCATTTAATTTCAAGAAGCAACTGTAAATGTGTAATCCAAAGGTGACCAGACACTCTTCTTTGAAATAAACTGATTGAGTTGGTTTCCAGGACTCTTAAAATGTATTTCAAGCATTTAAGGTTGGAGCTTCTGCAGCATAGGGACAAATATCCTGCATGTGCTTATTGAGAACCATGCAGTTTCTTTCCCACTGCACATATGTCTTCTCATTCTAAAATCAGGTTAGCCTCGAGTGAGGAACTTATTTTGACTGGTAAGTAAAATGTTACATATTCTTTAGGATAAAAGAGCAGTAAATAGTTCTTGTGTTTGGACTGGTTTGTTTTCATGAAACTTATCGGAGCCTTACCAGGGTGTGTGCTTGTGGAGCTGATGGGTTTGTGGTGTTTGAACACATTGGAGCCAGCTGCAAGAATCAAAATTCTAGTCATTTGAGAGCATATGGTGATAGAGATAATAAAGTGGGGGGAAATGGGGTCAGACTGGCAAAATGCAAAACCTGTTACTTAGGGAAACAGAACTGAAAGTGATACTGTGGTATTAGTGCCGTGTATAATGTACAGAAGAAATATTAGTCCATTGCTAGAAGCAAAATATTGGCCAATCTTTCAGCTTGTGGTCTTAATCTGGGGTTTGTTTGTTTTAAGTGCTCTTTGTTTCTTCAAAAACTGGACAAATACATCAGAGGCAAGTCAGCAGAAATATCAGGGAACTGCTTTAGTTTTTGGGTTTTGTGTCCAGTTTGTAGCTGGATGTTGGAGTGGTTTTGTGTCACTTGCTGCTGATGGGTTGTGAAAAATCAGGATCACAGCCCTTAACAATCTGTTTGCTGTAATGCAAATTGAGAGGAATGATGATCATGTTGAATTTAAGGGGCATAATTGCAATGGTGACTTACTGGCTGGAGAGAAGATCCCAGAAGGAGTGGAGGAATAGTGCTGCTTTGGCCATTTCCCCCCTGGGCTTCTGGTTCTTTTGTGAACTTCTGAAAAGGAAATGTCATTTTGCTGTCTGAGTGCATTGTTTTCCATGAAGTGTCAGACCACATTATGGGGATGATTTCAGTCAACTTCCCCGATTTCAAAACAAACACGTCAAATGCTGTAATATGTTTATACAAAAATGCTGCCTTTTCCAGGATCCCAATGTCCATATTTCCAAAAATAAATGATGTTTTTCATACTTTATTATGGCTGGAATAGTTTCTGTAGGAGAGAAGAATTGAAATGGGTTCCCTTGGCCTTTGTGAACTGCTCTCCACCAGTAAGAGGAACATGTTGGCTTTTTCATGAACTGGGGGATTATTCTCATTTGCATTTCCTCAGACTATCTTATCTTTGCAGTAGTTCTGTTTCCAGTGGCTTTGACCAAGGCAAGAGCTATTTTCTTTTCTGTTGCCAGGGTAAGGACAGAAAGGCAAGAAGATGTAGGTAAATTTGTAAGTTTTGGCTGCAGACCTAAATTGGTCCTGTGAGACTGTGAGCACGGCTGGCCTCTGCCAGGTGTGATGTCCGTAGGGCCAGGTCCTCTCCCGGGTGTGTTCCTCACCCACAGCTCCTGGGTCTGGTTTCAGCCTTCCCTGTGCAGCAGCAGCATTGTGTCCCAGCAAGGCTGTTGAGCTTGCTGCTCGTATGGGTTCGATGATGGGCCAGGTAGCTCCGAGCTGAGAAGGATGCTGACAGAGCCATTCTTCTCCACCAGACTCGTGCAGGATTGAACTTGAGCACGTTGTGAGTCTGTGCTTCCAACAGTGGAGATGTTCTGCCTTTCTGTTTGGCTCTTGGGATCTCTGATATTGGAATAAAAGAGAAACAGATTGCAGTGTTTATCAACTTTTAAAGTCCATAACTGCTTTCCTTGGAAAAATAAGTCATTTTGATATTTGGGGTGACGAAGGTCAACAAGTCTGGGCAGTTAGAGCCTGTGGATTTTCCCAGTGATTTCTATTCTTATGCTAATCCTTTGAGCAGGCTGGCTGAGCGCTGTTGGAGAGGACGGGTGTGCACATCGAGGACACTAAAGAGAGGCCATTTTTTGTACTTATTGTTATGCAGATTAGGTTTTCCAGCCAACCAGTATTTGGAGAATCGCATAACCCGAGGATGTGATGCTGCGGGTCACGAGTCATTTAGCAATTCTAATCCCGTTTGGCTGAAACCGTTCCTCTTCAATATTAAAATTAAGGGGTTTTGTCTGTTTTGCTTAGGTTTTATTTTTGTAAATCCGTGTTGTAGCTGAAAAGTTGTTATCTTTGCTGCTGAACAATTAAAGTTGGAAAACTTGAATCTTCAATTTTTAATTATTATGATGGATAAGAAGTGTAGGAAGGCAGTAAAACTGAGTTGCTCTTTTGAATCCTGTTTCTGTGTGCGCTTTGCTATGTTTCTCCCACACTGTCTGCAAGCCCTCAATTCCTGCAGTGCAAAAGATTTTAGATATATAGATTATTGAGTAGTTTGTGCACATTCCTAGGGAGATATGTGTGCCACTAGAAACCAGGTAAAAGACGTAAATCTCACTCACAAGATTTCCTTGTATATTGGTTTTCTAAGATCGTTTTAGAAATATGCGGTACTGGAGAAGTCTTAAGGAGATGCTCCAAGTAAGGGTTTTGTTGCACAGAACAGGAAACTGCAGCTGTTTGTGGCCTCTCTCTTATATAATATCCCCAATAATATATGGGGTTTCTGCAGTGCAAAGTGCTGGAGCTGCTGAGCACGTTAAGAAGTCTCTGGGTGTTTATTTCAGTGGTGTTTTGTGGTTCTGAGGTCTGCGCTCACTGCAGTAGATCCGCTTATCCATATTTGTGTGTAGTGTTAGATTCTTTGGAAGTGTGCAAAATAATTTAAAATGGCCCTTTAAACTATTTAGTAAATTGGATTTACTTTGCCAGCTGTGGAACAGGAAGTTAATAATATTTAAGCTGATGTTGACTTTTCCAATCTGATTTTCCCTGGGAAGAAACTTTACCACCTAGTTGCTAAATGCACAGTTAATTACCTGCTGATTGGTTAAGCTGATAAACCAATGCTACCAGGTTTACTGTAATCAGGTTGGTAAATGTGCCATGTATGTGCTTCCTCATGCTGTTGTCTTGCTTTATGATTAAACCCAGTGCTAACTCTCATCATGCTCACAATTTGAATGTATTTAGTATTATCAGGTGATGATTGATACTGAAGTTACCATTAAGTGGATGGTCTTGCTCTGTGCTTAAGTTACACATGTGTACTTCTGGAGTTCATAGTGTCATCTCTTAATATTCTCTGAGAATATGGCTCAGCAGCTTTTAACCCATCGTTTAGAAAATAAACTATATCTCCACTTTTGAAAATAGTTGTTGCAGGCACCTTTATTGTCTTTCAGTCTTGTTTCAGTAGCTGTGTTGCAACATTTTGAGTGTGTCCTGATGTGTTATGAGGTCAGTGGTTGAAGCAATAGCTGTGGATCAGTTACTGATCAATGAATCATTCACCCTCTTGATCATCTCAGTTAGTTTGCTGATGAAGAAACTGCAATTGCTGCCCCTCCATCCTGTCACTGGTGTGCTCAGGGCTTTAGTCTGCCCTCATCTTAGTACTGGTGTTTGTGGGTAGAATACATTGATTTTTAGTGTATCCATTATAACTCATTAAGAATCAGAGAGGAACTGGAGTTTCTCCAATTTCCACCATTAATTCATTAAACTAGAACTGCAGGCACTTTGGAGCCTGGCTTCCTATGGATTTCAGGGTAAAATTAAATGCTTGAATATCCTTGAGGTTTTTTGTTGGATGGAGGGGCACTTGGTGAGCCACAGTTGTGGCCTTAGATCTTCTGGTGGCAGCTCCTCCAATGGATGAATTGCTTTTAAGATATGTGGATGAAAGGTGGCTTGTTAAAAGCTTTGTCGTCACTTACTGGGAGATTGAGAAAATCACTTTTCCCAAAAATATCTTTGATGGCAAGGTGTTAGGTTGTGTGTGGTTTGAAAATTCTTGCTTCTTACAGAAAATTCTTGCTTCTTATTTAATTATCTGTGTATTTTGTTATCTGAGACATATTTATTACTGACTAAAAACATTTCTATTAAAATATTTAAGTTAAGTTGTTGTGCTTTTTTCCCCGCCTTTAATTTCAATAACAATGTTTCCTGGCATTTTTGGCCTGGATACTCAGAATGCTCAAGGTGTCTGTGAGTTCTTTAGGGAAAAAGAGAAGATACAGTGCTTGGTATTTTGAAAACAGTTTGGTTTTGCCAGTGTAAAACCAAGAAATTTTCCAAATCTAAATGTTATGATTTGGCCATATTCTTACAGACTTCACTACGTCATAAGCGTATGAAGAATGTAGCTGGACAACCCTGTTTGTGCACAATTTAATTGTTGCAAGAGTCTTTGAGTGTTTGCTGATATTTACCCTTTTCCTCCTTGTTATGATTCATGAATGTCTTCATTAGATTTCATAATAGCAGTCTTGTGCCAGGCCTTTTGTGTTTGTGTTTTACAAGAAGCATCTCTGGAGAGTCAGCTCCTGCCTGCTGGGAACAATCAGTCTTTTAACAGGGTGATTTCAGTAGTTTTTAAAATTTGTTTTGGCTTCAAAAAGACTATTATCTTGCTCGATAATGCACCTTGCTTGTTCTTTCCCCCAAATTTAATAGCAGAGCATGCAATGTGGTGGAATCCTTACAAATTTTATCAACAATTACCATATAAACTTTTCATGGTCTATGAATACATTTCAGTAGCTGCTTTGTATAACTTGCCCTTATGATTATCATCTTATCTCTTAACACTCTGTCTGGGATAGAAGTGAAAATTGCTGTATGGGTATCATGATTTGTTGTTAATGCTTATATGTATTTATAATGTATAGATTATGGTACCACTTCTGTACTAAAATATAAAACATAGGTTTTTTTGTAAAAGCCACAAATGAATGAGCAATAGCTATAAATATTCAGATAAACCAAAAAGAATTCTTTGTCACAATCTGTAAACCAGAATGTGTTGCTCCTTCCTCGCTTCTAGGAATCTGCAGAGGTGTAATATGTTCACTGGATGTTGAATCAGTAAGGAGTACTTGATTTTTATTTCAGCAGAAGTTCTGATAACTTATTTTTGGAAGTGTAAATGAGATTCCATAGTCACTCTGTTGCATGATGCACAAGGCAAGCTTCAGACGTGAAGTTCAGTCATTGGTAACTGCTGCAGCTTATTTCATTGAAGAAACAGGAACAAAAGTTTGTTTGTAACTACTCTGGAACTGAGAACAAAGGCTGTGGGGACCTTTGAACCCTTGTGGCTGTGCATCTGAAGGAGGAATTGTTCAGGAATAGGAAAAACTGCCAGAAGACTGACTGCATTTAAAGAAAAAAAAAAAGTTGTTTAATTGGAAGACTCTCTTACTTATTCTTCCCACCAAGCTCTGATTTGATAATGAAGTATGCCAGGGTGGTTATTCTTACCTTTTTTTCACCGAGGCAAGCTTTGAACAAATGAGTGTGTGTACTCTCTTTTTTGGGAGAAGTATTAATGATTGAGTGCATCCTTAAACATTTTGTTCTCTCTCAAATGTTCTGTGCTAGAGATTCTGGCATGTGAAGCAATTTGTTTCCCCTGCTTCCTGGTGTTGTTCTGACTTCACAATTTTTTTTCATTCATTGGTAGCCATCTCCTCAAGAAAGAGGGTAGGGAATTATCAGTGTTCTGAAGAAATTGTTACTTCTTTGCAAAATGTGTTGACTGGCACATTGTGTCTCCAGTGGATTGTCCAGCGTGAAGGTTCTGCTGCAGGCAGCGATTTGTGCCTTATCATTCACCTACACGAATTTTACAAGGCTTGAGCAGAGGATGGGCTGCACTCATTAACAGATTCTCCAAATTGCTTCGTGCACAGGGAGAGAAACCACAGTATTGAGGGTTTATTATTCTTCCTTGAGTAGTGAACATAACACGCCAGCTGGAAGAAACAGAGTTATTCATTTATATTTCTCATCCTGGACATGCAGCTCATAAGTATGCTCAGGCATGCATGTAATGTGCACATCTGTCCCTCTTTTCCCTGCTGGAGAAATACTGTGCTGCTCTGCAGTTCTTTGGACAGAAGGGAAAAGCTGGGTTTGCCCCTTAAGAATTAAATTAGGTGCAAAACAAGTGGAGGCATGGAATGAGGCCTGGAATCTGATTGTCTTTGTGCAGTTACCCTTGGAGAGGATGCTTCACACCAGCTTGCAGCCGGGTGATGGTCCGTGGCTGCAGCCATCTGAGAGCTTTTCTCTGGGTGTTCCCTGCATACCTGGTTCCTAGAAAAGAACAGAAGGAATTGGGAAAGCTCCAGATACCTGAAAGAAGAGTTAGGCATCGGGTATGATTTAGCTGACAAATAAGTATTTTGAGTAGTGATTCCCCTCTCTGCTAGAGAGAAGAAAAAATCCATTTATTTCAAATTATCAGGGGCCTCCAGTCCTTCTCCCCTTTTTCCTTTTCCCCAAGGGATGCACACATGGGGTGGCACTCAGAGTGAGGCTGTTGTACGATCCTTGTTGTGTGTTCAGTCTGCCTTTTCAGCTGTCCTGAATGACAGCAGCTCTCGAATGTCTTGTCTTGGTTCTTAGAGTTGTTCATCTCTTTCTAACCTTTGGCTGCAGTTTCTGTGAAATTAAGCTGGGCTGTAGGGAAATTCAGCTTTGTAAACCTGGTTCCCAGGAGCATGGGAAAGCTGTGTGGTGGTTGCCTTTGTCTTTGAAGTTCTTTATGGGATATGAATTGATTGTCACTGTGCTCTTGACTTTCTCCCCTGTTAAGATATGCAGCAGCTTGAACTGCTCAAGTAACCTCGGTTCAGTCATCTGTACACACAGCAATTGCCAATTGCATAAGGAAGCCAATACAGCCTGGCTATTTAGTTATGTAGCCGTATTGTATTAATTTAAGAAGAATGTAGCTCTCAGAAGTGCAGATTAGGATCTTTCTTAACAGTTTCACCTAGATTGCAAGCAAACTTAGTTCTGTGATTGCATCCTTTGCTAGAGGTACTCTTTACATTTTCTGTTTGGCAAATGCCAGGGTTAACAATTAAATCACAGTTAACATCTATGATTAAAACTGGAAATGAAAATATATAGATCGATGTTTTAGAAAAGTTAATTTGTCAGTTCTTATCTCTAGCAAACGTGTGGCGGAAGGATGCCATATGGCTGCTAAATATAACTCGCTCCTGAAAGCAGTTGAAAAAGTACAGAAGTTCACAATCTGGTATCCGTGTTGTTAATAAGAATGTGCTGCAGACTTGGAGTGCAGAGTAAGGTAATGGGAAGAGAGCCGAAAAGTAATCCAACGAAATCTAAGTATTTCCTGTGGTAGGTGATAGGGACTGACACACTGGGGAGGTGCTCAGGATCCTGCAGACATTGGACGTGTTCTCAGCAGTGTCTGTGCAGTGGAAGGGTAGCAGGAGCTGCCCAGTTACACCAGTTTTCTGCTCACCACCCTCGAGGTCCAACAGGTCCTGTCTTTGTTTGCTTTAAATATTTGCACTGTTGCAGCCCAGTGCTGGGATAGTGGAGAACTTGATATGCTGGAGCTGTGTCAATAAGATCAAGAATAAATACAGAGCTGTGGTGGCAAGGCTTGAGAATAGTTATTCACAACTTTTAGTTCTGTTTTTAAATTTTTTCTTAATTCTAACCTTTTGTGGTTTTTTTGTGCAGACATGCTGCCAAAATACATGTGATTCCATGTTTTAAGAATACAGCTATAGCTGAAATATGGGAGCATTTCTAGTAAATATTTTCAAATTGTATCTGTGCATGCATTTGAAGGAAGTGTGAGTTAGTCATATACCGTGCAATGGAGTATTTCTATGTATTTTTCAGCAGTGGATATTTTTGTGAAATACTTTGATTGTGAAATACTAATCTCTAAAGGAGATCATTTTCTGATAGGAACACCTGTGAAGAAAGCAGAGAAAAAAAAATTACCCACCATGCCATACTGTCATTCTCACTCCTCTTTTTGAATGCAAACATCCAGAATACGTGTTGAACTGATTTAGCAAAACGCTTTAGTATATGTCTGATGTTATCCTGTGAATAATCCAAGGGCTCCTGATAGAATAAAAGGCATTGCTGAACTGAGGCAGAAATATCTGATAGGAAAAGCTTATCCTGGAAAAGACTCAGAAGAGAAACTGTATTGGTTATATTCCTTCAGGCCTTTAAAATATTTCAAAGGGATGAGTGTAGACTTTCTGATGGGGTTTTGGTGGCTAAAAATGCAGTTATGCAAATCACAGCTTGTTGAGGCAGGGAGAATTAATTTATGCACTTGAACATGTGCTCGTCCACTGTTTTCTCTGAAGTTGAATTATAGACAACAAGAATGCGCTTTGTTGTTCCTTAATAATAAATAACAGCATAGCAGTTTTGATCTTCAAAGCACTGCTCAGACCTTAATTAATCTTCATAATACTCCTGTGAGAAACTTAAAAATATGCCCTGCCCTTTTGGACAAGGAGCTCCTTAGCATAGAGATGTTGGAGGATTTGCACTGGGCCATGTTGTCAGGGCCAGCTGGGACAGTTGCTCAGAGATTTCTGGCACTGGGAGCTTTGGCTGCTTCTGGAGGCTGTGTTGCTTTTCTCATTTATGTGTTAAAATTTCAGAAAAATATGAATACACAAAGAACTGCGGTTGTAAATTATTTTGGATTTCCAACTAAGTGTTAACTTATGCATATGCATGTTGGAATTTCCCTGTTGAATATTCCTGTAGGCAGAAAAGTGCAGAAAGTGCAGAAGGTTTGTGTTTGTGCTGTTGTGTGGGAGTAGGTATGGAAAACTGCACTTCAGAAAGCCTGGGTCACAACTTTGGTGTGACAAGGTGGAAGATAAAAGTATGTAAGACTTTAGAGTCTGTAGGACGCATCATAAATATATAAAAAGTGTCTTTCAGTCTACCTTCCCTAATCTTCATAATTATTTGTGTTTAAAATAAGGAGAAGAAGAGGAATTAATGTAGATGTTGATTTTCAAGGTTTTTCCAAGGTAATTGCTGATTGGAGTTTCAAGACAGATTTAGACAGTACATTGCCTACATTTGGAGAATAAAATAAGAATGGCAAAATGAACTGAGACTATTCAACTCACCTGGAGAAACAGTTCAGAAGGAATTATGATGTAAACTCTTGAAATAACCTTGTGTGACCAGTGGGATCCAGGCTTGTTACACGTGCATTTTTCTCACGAACGGCGGGAGGGAGTTCATTGAGAACTGGTTACTGCTGCAGATAAGGAACCCAAAATGTGAGCTGTCAGGAGAAATGAAGAGATGTATCACAGTATCCATATCTGTGTTTGCTTCTGATGTAACAGACCCAAGGGCAGAGTGTTTAATGTTTTGTTCAATACTGTGTAAACTCAAACTAGTGTTACAGAAACTGGGATGCTTCAAAATCATAAGTGGCCCCTGACTGGTGTTTTTTTACTGATCTCTGTGAATGCTTTCACGTTGTAATTTCTGCTGGAGGTTGCACCAATTTGCATGAGGAATGAACATGGGACTGGCTGGTGAAGCAGAAAGCTGACAACCCATTAAACACGTCTGAAGGATTCTTCAGCATGAAGAGCAAAGTCAGCAGAATCCTGGAGCCAAAGGCCAGAAAAGCCTGGTGCACTTAACCGGGTGACCTTGTCATCTTTGAGAAACCTGGCAAGATGATGCTCCCGGCACTCCTGGGGTGAAGGTCTTTTCAGCATCCTCTGCTGCTCTGCTGAGCCAATTATTTGGCCCATGGGTTCCCAGGAGAAATCTGTGAAGTGTTTAAATGTCTCTTTAAAATTCATTAGAAGTGCAGTGACTTAGGCTGACTCAAGGGTCCATATGGATACTGCACTTTGTTTTGAGTGCAAGGTGCCAATAAAATGTCCAAATGGAAAAGCTGTGAGAAGTTTCAAGAGTTCTGAACTATCAAGTCTAATAATCTATTCTGAATACTGTTGAGATTTTTATAAACAACATTTGGCAAATAACATGTTTAACTCTGTTGGGTTTTTGCGTCCTGTTCTCCCAAATTTTTGATACATTAGAACAGCAAATCTTGATTTAATGGAGAGCAGAATATATCCTCGTTATGAAGCTGCAACCCCGTAACCCATACTATGCAAGAGGTGTAAAATCTTCTCTAGGTCTTCCTTCTCTGACTTTGTTACTTTATTTCTGGAGGCTTACTGGAGGTGTTCAGAGGGATAAATTAAACATCAACAAACAAGTTGGCAAATAATTTGTCTATTTTAGTTTCCCAGGTACTGTGACAATAAGGAAGATTTTGATTGCTGAACAAACACAGCTGCTGGACCAGCTGTGTCTGGTAACTGATAAGTGAAATCCCATGGTACGTTCTTTGGGACAGGCAAAGATCTGCTGCCTTTCTGAAGCACACACTACAGAAATGCTTCTGGTTAAAAATGACTGTAGTTATTGAACTTGCCTACCTTTCACAAGTTTTTAAAGCTATTTATGCAAATAGCAGTTTCAGTGAGATGGCAATAGGACCCAGGAGTTGTTTGTTGTGGGGTTTTCATGCCTCCTTGAACTAATTTCTGGCCCTAATTGTGTGCACGCACATATAGTGCTCCTACATCTCCCGAGAAATGTCTTTTCTTCCCTCTCAGCAAGGCATTCACCATGCCGCACCAGAACCAGCTTCTGAGAGTGTGGTGACACTTGTATTTTCTTAAAATGAAGAAAAATCTCATTCGTCATTAGCATTGCTGATAGTTTGCCTACCCAATAAGGACTTTTAGAAATGAAGATGGAGGTGTTTGACGTGTTAATTCATGGGCATGTAAAGTTAAAGTATTCACTTCTAAGCCTTCTAATTATTTCCTGAAATTTTATTAGCACATTGCTAGACAAAGTGCTGTATGAAGGGCTAGACAGTGTATGGAGGAGATTTGAAAGTTCTCATTGTTATATTTAATTTTCCTAAATAAATTCATAAGCATCTTGTTCTCTTCCCAAATGCTGCATATTCTAAATCAGACTAATCTGCGTGGCGTTCAAATCCATACAACAGGCCTTGTAAAACTCAGGGAAGCGGTGCGTGGATTTTCTGTAGTTGGTTCAGCAGCTCTTGAGTTCAGCAAGTCCAACAAATCAGTAACTCCGAAGAACTTGGGCCGTTCTTGTTGCTTAAGACAGTGGCAAAGAAATAGTCTTTGTTTCAAATGGGAGTAGTGTGTAGGTTCAGTGAGTGTGATCTTAATTTTGCTCCTATCCGTGGCACTGGGGTTTTGTGGAGTAAATTGATACCTTTGGAGCACTGAACTCCTGCCCTGTATTTGCCTGGTGTTTGAAAGGATTAATGCATGGACAGTGTGTGGATATTCTTGTGTCACTCACTGCCTGTTCCTGCTTGTGGGGAAATCCAGACGATTCACAGAATGATTTTTGAGAGATGATTTGTGCAGGTTGTTTGCTGACTGACATATGGTGTGGCATACGGCGCTATTTACCACCTCAGAGTCTGAACTTACAGGGAAATTATTTTCTTTCTTAAACATTTAACTCTATTAAGCACTTGTAGACATCTTCCAACATTGCCCTGGCCAAGTCAGTTTACACTTTCCTTTTATTCAGCTTGTCCCATCTGTTTGTGACTGTTTTCTTCCTTTTTTTTTTAAATTCTATAAATAGATTTTAGAGTTTCAAAGGCTGAGGGTCTCAGTAGCATGAAGCACTTGCAAATCTCTCTTAGCTTTTTACCTGCAGCCTCCAAGGTATCTTGCCTCAGACCTTGCTGTGATGTGGAAATCAGGCCTGGAGAAGCCAGGCCAACTACTGGACTGGAAAAAATGCTAATACAGCCTGGTGTAACATCATCTTTCCAAGTCATCCTAGTTCTCCCCTGGAATAGCAAACTTTTGAAACGGTGTTAGTGAAGATGGAGAAATGATGTCAAGAGCTGCCATTTTTTGGCAAAAAAATCTGGTTTGTAGATGAAGAAGAAAAAAATAACTGGGGACAAAATTGTTATCTTAAAACTTGGCCAAATGGAGCTTTGAGATGATGGAGTTTCTGGAAGAGTACATCCATCCTTTTTGCCCTGGTGGGAGATGTTGAAATAAAAAGGCTTCAAAGGGAGAAAAATGCTCTGGGCTTTTGAGGCACAACTCTTGATACCATGGAAGTTGCTGGTGGGTTTGCTTTCTTCCAGCTGGGTCTGTGTAGGTATTGCAATGAAGATACTATTTATTTGCTTTTATATTATTGCCTTTTCAAAAAATACTTTAAATTTTTCCCTTTTCTATGCAAAACTGCAAATCTTAAGAACATGAACAGAAGTGAAACAAATGCTCAAGTGTAGATTTACATAAAAGAGACATGAAAAAAGACCTGAAATATACGGGGAGATGTAGAATGGCTTGTGTTTTCTGAGCTTGTTTCCATCTCTCTGGCTTGTATTAGTGTCAATTCTCTAGCAGAGGCTGCAGTTTTACAGAAAGAGAAATTAGGAATGTATACAAACATGGGAGCATGTTTCCTCTGCTCCAGTTTTACTTTCGCCTCCTCCAGTCTCACTGGGAACATTCTAATTGAAGTGTGGGTCCACAGCCTCATAAAACAGTGTCAGGATCTGTCCCACTTCCCTCTGAGCAATCAGTCACCTTGTGAACGTTCCTGTAGAGAGAAAGCAATAAATGTTTCTCCTCCCCCATTCCTCGCCTATGTGACTCTGCCTTTTTCTTTTCTTTTTTTCCCTGGGTCATAAGGAAATGGTGATCAAAGCTCTAAGCAATAAACCTATATAGACTACTACAGCTGTTGCTTAAATGTTAAGGTGGTAGAAAATTTTGAAGTGAAAGTCCAGCCTCCACCAGCTTCCTGTATTTTCACTCTATCCCAGCTATATGGGTAGAGAATCTCCTTCCAGGATGCTAAATGTTGGTATTTGTAATATTTTTCAATGCAAATGGTAAGCAGCATGTAAAGGAAAGGGGTTTTTACTTAGGTTAAGTTCTTTGTGGTGTGAGGCTCTTTCACACAATAGAAAAAAGTATTCTCTACTTATTGGAAGTTTTGTGAAGATTAAGAGATTCTAAACAAAAAAATCTGTGTGAATTTGTCATTTATAAATTTGTTTTTTCGAACCAGTGTCCATAACATGCAAGAAGAGATTAAGGACGTCAGAACTGCACAATAAGGAGGAGGCAACGTAGGTATCTAGTCTGATATTTAAAATACAGAAGACAACTTTTGGAGGCTTTCTTAACTAGAGAAAACATCCTTGTGAAAGCGTTTAAATGAGGGCTGGTTTTGCTTACAGAGGCCATACATTTAAATAAGCTTAAAATGTAAACACAACTGCATGCCTTCACGGAGACATAAACCAACATGCCTTACATTTTCCCCTTCTCTCCCAGTGGGATTTTGTGCTACCCTAAGTTTTCCAAATGACACCTTTCTCTTGGTAATCAGGAAAATTGTAAGTGTTTTGACATAAGTTTGACTGTGTGTTACCCTGCATGCTGAAAGTTATGTGATTAAAAACCTGGTACCATAGTAAAATCAGCTGATTGTGGTATCAAAGGGTTCCCTGCCTGAAGGAATATTGCCATGTCATCAGTCTGGTAGTCTTCTCCTTTTCCTGTCTGTAGATGTTCTTTACAGGATCTTGGAATTCAGTGGAGGTGGAAAATGACACACCAAGTGGGAGAGACCTTGTGCTCACAGCTCAGCCATTTCAAAAAGAGGGCTAGCACAGGAACATCCACCTGCCAGTGGCCATAAGGGCCACTACCTCAGTGCAGCTGGTGTTGAAGGAACTTCTTTGTCATGTAAATGTCAGTGGGACCCTGCTGCCCCTCAGCTGGGAGTTCTGCCCCACAGCAAGGAGATCATTAAAACATGTGATCCAGGTGTGCCAGTGCCTAAACCCCTGGGCTTTCTGTAGGGAATGTATGTCTATGAGGAGGGGATTCCATCAAGGCTCCAGCTGCCTCCAAACCAATGGACAAGCTTTTTAAGGTGTCAGCAGGAAGGAAATGTGTTTGAGGTTCACCAGACCCAGTTCCAGTTGGTACTTTCTTGCAAAGCCAGATTTCCTTGAGTTTCAGTTCTGATTCCATAGCATTTGTCACTGGAGCACAGGGGCACAGCTGTAACCCAGCTGGATACTGCAGCCCTGGACCTCTGTCCCTGTCTTTTCCTCATTGCTGTTACATTTTCCAGGATTTATCAGATTCTATGTGTTTTACTAAAGCGTGGCAGAGATGTCTCATTCACTTCCCTCAAGATACTTCTTTGTAAAACTGCAGAATGTGCTTCTTTGCTTCAGCAGGACCTGAAGGCTGAATTTGAACATTTTCTTAAGGTTCTGAAAAGAAACCTTTTTGAAGGTTAAAAAAAAAAAGGCTTGTCAAATGAATTTCCTGTTATTTTTAATTTCAAATAATTTATTTATTTAGCCATGTTATTAGAAGCTTTTTAGGTTGCTTTTTTTTCTCTTCCCAGTGTAGAAGGGGAAGATTAAATGGCCATGTTTTGGATGTGGGGATAAATCTCTCTGAAGTGGCATTAATAAACCTTTCTGCAGCCTTGATGTCCATCCTTTGGAGGAAATGTTGACAGAGCAGTCACGTTTGTGTGTCCTTTGATGTGTGAGGGTTTGACATCTCCTCAAACTCACTGTTGCTTTAAATAGCCCCAAATATTACTTTGAAGCACGAGGAGCAGGAAAGGTGAATGACTGACGAGACACATTTCCTTAATAACTTCCCATTTAGCCAAAAGATAAACTGGTTTTCATCTAACATTCTTCATTTATAGCAAGACTGAGCAATTGAGACCCATGTAAAATGTTTCTACAACATGCTCCAAAATCAGCTTCTGAACAAATAAATCACTTGCTTGTGGCTGGTTTGGTTTTTTAGTCAGGCTACCAATGCAGATTCCTGAAGTGCTTTTATTGAAGCAATTTTATTTTACGCTAATTAAAAATACAGGGCTGCTACTTTATATTGCCAGCTTTTGAGGGGCAGGTCTGCAGAGTAGAATTGAGGCAACTGTTCGGGTTTTGCTTTTTTAAAGATTTCTTGTGCAAATCTCTGAATCTCTTCAGGTTAACTTTGGGTGGATTTGTGCTGCTGTCCTTTGAAAAACTGAGCAGTGTGTTTTCATAGGTGATGAAATGGGAGTATGTATATTTTGGGTGCAGCAATCCTGAGCATTCCCTGCACAGTTCAAGCCTGGTCTGTACCGTGACTCCTCTCTGGTGTACAATCACTATTTTAAATACAAATTATGTTAAAGAATTCTTGTTGCTGAGCAGATGCCTATCAAGGTGAGTGGCCTTTAAGTATGATTTACCTGTTTAGAGTATCTGTCTTCTGAATGTTATTGACAATATTTCTGAATTACAGAATTGTAGGGACAGTGGAGAGGGTTGAATCTCTGAGTAAGTAATTTTTAACTGTGCTGTTTCTGACAGTTTAAATGAAATTGACCAAAAACATATTTATGCTTGTTCAGCCCGAATGTTCTCCTCTGTAAGAGTCACCATCTGTCTCATTTCTTCTGCATCTGTGGGTATTTTTTTTTTCTTTAGCTCTGGGTAGACTTAGTTTTAGAATCTATAATAGGTGATTAACAGTTGTAGTTTGTTGCAGTTTTTTTTCCTTTTACAAAGAAAAGAAAATTTCAATTTATTACTTAATATAATTTTTAACTCTTTCCCCCAGTGGTCTGAAACTCCCCCACTGTTTGGATATGGTATTAAGGCATGAACCATCAAGTCATCTCAGCTGCAGTGAGAGATTATCATCTTCTCACTGCCTCTTGCTGTCCCCCCATGCTGGCACTCCTTAACCCAATTCTGCCTGAGCTCTCTGGGTTAGCAATACCCCAGACCATATTGAGAAGTCCAGGAAATAAGTCCCAGCTACTTCGGTCACGTTGGGCCAGCAGCAGCATTGAGTTCAGTATTACTTTAATTTCTGTGTGTCTTTCCTGCAGCTGTGCTCCTGCTGACTTCAGATGGGTTTGAAATTGTTCAGCATTTAGGAAGAAACAGCAGCATCTGGTAAAACCAGTACTCAACAGTGTAATGGTTCCAAGGTCTCCCAAGTACTGGAACAGAGGTCAGCGTGGGAAAACTTTTAGAGGGAATTCCAGTCCCTGAAGTCTTGGAAAAAAACACTCCCAAGTGTAAATGGAGATTTGTTAGGACCAAAAAATTTTTGCTGTGGCAAGCAAGATGCTGCAAATAGTGTTATCAATTTATTTATCTATTTAATCTCCCCCCAGGAGATTTCATAGTTATCTGCTTTTTGGAGATAATTTTTAAAAGAATTTTTTCACTTTTCATGGGTGTTGATGGTCATTGATTGTTTCTTTTTAGAATTGTTAAAGCACCACTTTTCAAAGAATGACAGAATATTCTGAATTGGGAGAGGCCCACCTGGATCATGAAGTCTAGCTCTAAGTGAATGGTCCATACAGGGACTGAAGCCACAACCTTGGCATTATTTATTTTGCACACTGCTTTTAAGTGTCTTTCTCTCCTTAGAGAAGAAAGCATTCATTAAATGGCTTGTGATGTGAAGTTTGCAGAACTTAGTAGAATGAACATGACACAGCTTGAAATGATATAGTGGAAAAAAATCCCAGGCTCAGGATAGTTTTAAAAACAAATTAATTAATTTTCTGTGCCTCTGAGTGATTTTATTGTGGTGCTTTGGTGGTTTTTCCCCTTCTTGTTACTCCCTTAAGAGCTTCAAGGAGTTGCCAGGTAATTTGTGACCTTAGAAAGCACAGTGCTTATATGTACAGCTGAAATTTCCTAATTAAGATCTTGTCAGCTTTAAACTAAGAGAGAGAGAAGGATCAGGCAGGTGTCAGTAGTGTCAGTTTCAGTCATTGTTTTCACGGCTCCTGTGTAAGTACCATGAGGATGTGTTGTAGAATATTATTTAGGATGATGGACCTGAGTCAAAGAGGATATTTTTTATTCACTGTCTGAAGGAGTCATTTTTTGGCTGTGAGGATGTTCAAGCCAATGTGAACCACACCTGAAACCAACTTGTTTTCCTATTGTAGAGCTGTTGATGATTCACTTGCATTTTGTGACAGGTTAGTTGCAGCCTTCAGTAATGAGCCTTTTGAATCCTTTAATTGAGCTCTTTTGCATAATTCATACATTCAGAGACTTCTAAAATGCATGGAGGGCATGGAGAACAATGTTTTTGACAGCATTTCAGAAAAAATAAAATCACTGCCACTGAAATTTTGCATTCAAGACTAACAGGGGTGGGTTTAGGTCTGTATCTTCCTCACATGGTTCTATTTAAGGACTTTTTAATAGGTTTTTTTCTTTGCTAATAAACCTGTTGGTGTCCAGGTTAAATGATTTGGCCATCTTGTTTTTAAAAATGCATTTTTAAAAATCCTTTGCCTGGTTTATCTCCAGTAGAAGAGCATGTGGCCAGCCCAGCCTGTGCTCCAAGGCTCACTCCTTTCCAGCTCTGGGGATGAGCTATGCTGACTTGGGAAAGGGAGAGCTTTCAAGTGAGTGGGTTTTGCTCAGCTCCCTTTACAAGCCTTCACACTTCTAGAGGTGCAGAAAGCCAAACATTTCAGCAACAATTTGCTTCGTTCCCACTACTCATTGATGTTGCAGGTGCACTTGGTTTAGGATGGTGCTCCAACACTGCTGAACCATCAGCACAGCCCCATGGGTTCAAAGGAGTGCATAGATTTAACTTGAAGCATATGCTGAGCTGAAATGGGATGTAAAACAGGAAATCATTGGATTTTGTCAATTATACCATTGCTCTGTACTTTGAGGAGTAAAAGGGTATTTCCCCCGTGCTTGGTTATTCCTCTTTGTTATCTTTTAAGATTTATATTTTCCTTCCTTTTTTTTTTTTTTTTTTTTGAATAGGAAACTTCATAGTTTTTCCCCACTTCTGTAGTTGAACTATATAGAACTGACTTCACCACGGTAACATATGGGAAAAAAAGTGGTTTGGGTTCAGTCTGAGCAGGAAGATATCTCAGCATATTCATAGCTCAAGTGATAAGGGAGAGTTTCAGTCAGAAACCTGCCAGGTTTGAGTGACTCTACTGTGCTGACTTTCCTCTACTCATCAAGAGATGTTGAAAATCTGTTTGAGTTCAGTCCACAACACTAGTTCCCCTTTTCCACCTTATTTTTCCTGTTATTAGACTAAAAATTTGAAGCTTAAATTGTCTGGTCTTGCCTCTTTAAATATAGATTATTTTATCTGGCAAATGCTGGATTTTGGCTGCACCTTCTCTTCAGCGACTTGTGTATTTAAGAGGAGGTCACCACTTGAGCGTGAGAAAAAGTGGGTTATTGAATTGCAAAAGAGCATACTTGTCTCTTTGAATTCCTTTGGGAACAGCCTACTTTATGTGTATTGCTATTTGGAATTGGCCCTGTGCATTTGGCAAGCACAAATGGAAGCGGGTAATAGAGCCGAAATATTGTACTCACTCTTCCTTAGTGCTGCATCCTGGAGTGTCTTTAGGTTTTACTGAGGTTGTTAGATTATTAAATTAGTGAAATGTGTATTTGTGTGTATTGGAAGGAGCTTTTAGTAGTCCACTTTGTTTCAGTGTTTTTGGAGACTCATAATTTTTCACCCTATAGTCACGTTGAATAAATCATGGCATTAAAAGTCTTCTTTTGAAATAGAATAATTTATGCCTTGCAGCAAATACTTTAACAAGATGAACTTTTTAAATTAATAACTTTGGAGACCTGTCTCTGTTTAGTATGTCGCAGTTATGATTTTTTTTCCATGGATATTAGAGCAAAACAGTGGTGGCAGTTTATGGTGCAAAGGTATGTCCTCAATTACATGAAAAATAGAACAAGGATATATATTGAGGGGAGAATTCTCATTATTGTAATGAAATTTAGCATTGCTTTCTGCTTCCACTGAAAGTTTTAGGAGAACTTATATTCAAAGAACACAGAGAAGCACTGGGCACACAGAACTCATAGAAAGGAATTTTGAAATATTTCTTGGAAAAAAAAATCTATACATTTCTTTTCTTTTCTGGCTTTCCTCCAGCTGCTGTTGGTGACATCAAAATGAACTCTGACTTTTGGGCAAATGTGGGATTATGGGTTGGATCAGATGCTTATTTCAGCTGTGAATACTTGTTTATTCTGGGGCTTGCAATAATTTTTGTTTATTGCCTGAAGTTTGTCCTCCCTGATCTCCAGCTACAAATGAGGGTTCCCACATGCCCTTTTCTCCCTCTGTGTCTGTGGAATCTGTTCCTGCTATTGATGGAGTCAGAAATGCTCAGCACAGGCTCCAAGCTGCTCATGAAACCAAGCGAGTCTTGGAAAATGGGGCCTGGAGGCCTCGGAATCAAATGTTTTGCTGCATTACTTCAAACATAAACCTCCAGCAACTCATCTGTTATGGTTTTCCACAGCACACTCTGCGTTTTAAAAGCTCCATCAGATATGAAAGCATTGATTATTGGCAAATTAATCATCCCAAATTCATCTGGTATTTCAAAGGCTTTCTCTGATTGAGCTGTTTAGGAAATTGGTTAGATAGAAGACATGCAATGATAAAACCCATTTTCTTTGGGGAATATTTTTAATTCATATGTTGTATATTTGATACTTAGAATCAACTGCAGAATGTTCCAAAGGGAGCTATAAGCAAAGTATAGGACTTTTTCTGCCTAAAAATTGAATTTCTGGGCTGGCAAATGAGTGTTCTCTTTATTCTCAGACTGATATTTAAAATGTATTCAACTTTGGAGCATCATCCTTATTTTGAGGCATTGTCTGCCAAGGGCTGTCCAGGTGTTATTTCATTTTGGGATTTTTTTTTTTTTAATCTAGAACACAGATATTTAACTGAAGTCAAGCACTCAGTTATCTACACCTGGCTCAGTGAGATTTTGCCAAAGAAAGGTTTCTAGAGAATTGCTCCTCAGCATAAGACATTTGATCTAGTTCTCAGCTCCTTGTTTTTTAGTTTAAATACTACTCTTTCATATATATATATATATATATATATATATATGGTATAAAGAAGCTCAAGGAAGAACTACTTAGTTGTAAAACTGCTTTAAATTCTTTGAATGCTGCTTAACAGGCTGCTGCAGCTTCCAGTTTTAAGATGATTTAACAACAACAATCTGTGGTGGTTAAGCTGCAGGAGTCACATATAACTAATCTTTTTTCCAAAGGATTTTTGTCATGCTTATTTTTAAATTGTTTATTTCCTAGTATTCTAAATTCTGACTGTTCAGCTACATCTTATTTTGTTCTTTTGCAGAGTGTGTACACAAAATACGTAAAACTTTGCAGTTATGGCTTTAGTGTGAACCAGAGAGTGGAATATTCACATCTCTCATGCAGAGATTCTCTGTAATGAGGTTTCAATCCATTGCCCTCCCTGGAATCAGATTCCTGTAAGTGACCACCTTGTATGTGATGGCTAGAAAAACAAATAGAATAAACAGGATAATGAGAAATTTGGGGTGGAAGTTGGGGTACTGAGGTTGGTAGCCAATATTGCTGACTTGCCCCTTACATTTAAATTGTAAATTCTTTGACTTTACAAAAAGTCGAGAGAGTAGGGATGGGGGATGAGATATAATTTAGCTGAGCGTGGTGCTGTCTCATTTTCCTTGATTTGCGTTGGATATCTGCAGAGCAGAAGGACAGCCGAAGGAAACAGATGCTTTGCAGTGATAACATTGTGGGTTGGTGCCTCCCAGCACTGCCCTGGAGGCACCAGGCACATCTGAGTTGTTACTTAGTGCAAGTTAAAGGTGTCTGAAGGGCCGTTCCTACTCCAATTCTAAAAAGAAGACCAAACTAGTGAGTTTCTCGGGCCAGTTGTCTTAAACTGATGCATCTTTATGGATTTTTAGTGGAGCTGAAAACCAGGTGTGCCTCTAGTCCGTGTTGTCTTTAGAAAAACTGCATCACAATAACATAGGACTGTGTGTATATGTTTATAGTAATCCGTTAAGAACCACAAACCACGCACTGTGAATACATCTACCTAAAGCATTGTTTAGTGTTCTGCTCTGATTTCTCTTAATGTTCCACTCTTACTTCTATAGTGTTGGTTAATTTACAATTTGTATAATATATCAAGTTCTAAATCCACTTAAAGGCAGTATAAGATCTTTCAGCTGCAGTGGCCATTATGCAGTGAAAATGCTAGGTTTTCTCCTTTTGGCATTAAATTCCAAGCTTTGGCATAGGGTGCAGATGTTTTAGAGATGTATGTGAGATACCAGATCTTCTAGACCTGGGAGGCAGCGAATTCGAGGTTACCTGGAATGTTTTGACCAGAGCTCTGTCCAGGTTCTGTATTTAGCTCAGGATTTTGCCATGGATGTGGCCAGACAAAGAACTTTGCTCCAGAAGGTGGATTCTGCCATCCAGTCTGTTTTCTGAGACACCAGAGGCACCTGAACCAGGATATAATTCACTTTTAACTGTTTGTCTCTCACGATCTGTAAACAGCTCCTTTTACCCAAGCAGTTCTTACAGGAATTAATAACTGAACAGCTGAATTCAACTTGTGCAGGTAACAAGCACGTCAAGAACAGGTACCTTTCAAAAGGTTTTATGCCTTTCTCTAGTTAGCTTGCTTTCCTTTTCCCATAGGCTTTTAGTTAGATATAAATACTTGGAATTAAGTTTTTTCCACGGTTTAGCCTCTCACTGGTTCTAATGGTGCTGTTGAAAATAGTGAAAAGCTTTCTGGAGAGGGATATTCAAGCAGTGTATGTGTTAAGCCTCTTCCAAGCTCTAATTCCAAATCAGCATCCTATACAGATCTGCTACTGCATTTCCTTAATGCTAAGCAGTTCAGGATTTTTTTTTCCCCCTTCGGAGGAATTTTAATTATTTTTTGTAGCACGTGTGGAAAAAAAGTTAAAAACCCCCTTTTGCTGTGGAGTGAATGACAAGTCATTGCTATTGTCAGCTCTCAGTGGGTTACTTGCATATAAATAAATTACGGGGGGAGGGAGAGAATAATCTTTTGTTAACGTTGCATTCTGTTTCTCGTGGCTGCTATGGCAACAGATGAGCCAGTGCTGGCGTGGAAAAGCTTACTGGCACAGCAGAATGGAGTGATGAATTTAGCAGGAGTAAGAAGGGAAGAGCACAAATCCTTCAGCAATGCTGTGAAACGAGTCACCAATTAACCCGCAGATGGGGAAGGGCTTCCATATGTATTTACAAATTATTGAAATNATTGGTTAGATAGAAGACATGCAATGATAAAACCCATTTTCTTTGGGGAATATTTTTAATTCATATGTTGTATATTTGATACTTAGAATCAACTGCAGAATGTTCCAAAGGGAGCTATAAGCAAAGTATAGGACTTTTTCTGCCTAAAAATTGAATTTCTGGGCTGGCAAATGAGTGTTCTCTTTATTCTCAGACTGATATTTAAAATGTATTCAACTTTGGAGCATCATCCTTATTTTGAGGCATTGTCTGCCAAGGGCTGTCCAGGTGTTATTTCATTTTGGGATTTTTTTTTTTTTAATCTAGAACACAGATATTTAACTGAAGTCAAGCACTCAGTTATCTACACCTGGCTCAGTGAGATTTTGCCAAAGAAAGGTTTCTAGAGAATTGCTCCTCAGCATAAGACATTTGATCTAGTTCTCAGCTCCTTGTTTTTTAGTTTAAATACTACTCTTTCATATATATATATATATATATATATATATATGGTATAAAGAAGCTCAAGGAAGAACTACTTAGTTGTAAAACTGCTTTAAATTCTTTGAATGCTGCTTAACAGGCTGCTGCAGCTTCCAGTTTTAAGATGATTTAACAACAACAATCTGTGGTGGTTAAGCTGCAGGAGTCACATATAACTAATCTTTTTTCCAAAGGATTTTTGTCATGCTTATTTTTAAATTGTTTATTTCCTAGTATTCTAAATTCTGACTGTTCAGCTACATCTTATTTTGTTCTTTTGCAGAGTGTGTACACAAAATACGTAAAACTTTGCAGTTATGGCTTTAGTGTGAACCAGAGAGTGGAATATTCACATCTCTCATGCAGAGATTCTCTGTAATGAGGTTTCAATCCATTGCCCTCCCTGGAATCAGATTCCTGTAAGTGACCACCTTGTATGTGATGGCTAGAAAAACAAATAGAATAAACAGGATAATGAGAAATTTGGGGTGGAAGTTGGGGTACTGAGGTTGGTAGCCAATATTGCTGACTTGCCCCTTACATTTAAATTGTAAATTCTTTGACTTTACAAAAAGTCGAGAGAGTAGGGATGGGGGATGAGATATAATTTAGCTGAGCGTGGTGCTGTCTCATTTTCCTTGATTTGCGTTGGATATCTGCAGAGCAGAAGGACAGCCGAAGGAAACAGATGCTTTGCAGTGATAACATTGTGGGTTGGTGCCTCCCAGCACTGCCCTGGAGGCACCAGGCACATCTGAGTTGTTACTTAGTGCAAGTTAAAGGTGTCTGAAGGGCCGTTCCTACTCCAATTCTAAAAAGAAGACCAAACTAGTGAGTTTCTCGGGCCAGTTGTCTTAAACTGATGCATCTTTATGGATTTTTAGTGGAGCTGAAAACCAGGTGTGCCTCTAGTCCGTGTTGTCTTTAGAAAAACTGCATCACAATAACATAGGACTGTGTGTATATGTTTATAGTAATCCGTTAAGAACCACAAACCACGCACTGTGAATACATCTACCTAAAGCATTGTTTAGTGTTCTGCTCTGATTTCTCTTAATGTTCCACTCTTACTTCTATAGTGTTGGTTAATTTACAATTTGTATAATATATCAAGTTCTAAATCCACTTAAAGGCAGTATAAGATCTTTCAGCTGCAGTGGCCATTATGCAGTGAAAATGCTAGGTTTTCTCCTTTTGGCATTAAATTCCAAGCTTTGGCATAGGGTGCAGATGTTTTAGAGATGTATGTGAGATACCAGATCTTCTAGACCTGGGAGGCAGCGAATTCGAGGTTACCTGGAATGTTTTGACCAGAGCTCTGTCCAGGTTCTGTATTTAGCTCAGGATTTTGCCATGGATGTGGCCAGACAAAGAACTTTGCTCCAGAAGGTGGATTCTGCCATCCAGTCTGTTTTCTGAGACACCAGAGGCACCTGAACCAGGATATAATTCACTTTTAACTGTTTGTCTCTCACGATCTGTAAACAGCTCCTTTTACCCAAGCAGTTCTTACAGGAATTAATAACTGAACAGCTGAATTCAACTTGTGCAGGTAACAAGCACGTCAAGAACAGGTACCTTTCAAAAGGTTTTATGCCTTTCTCTAGTTAGCTTGCTTTCCTTTTCCCATAGGCTTTTAGTTAGATATAAATACTTGGAATTAAGTTTTTTCCACGGTTTAGCCTCTCACTGGTTCTAATGGTGCTGTTGAAAATAGTGAAAAGCTTTCTGGAGAGGGATATTCAAGCAGTGTATGTGTTAAGCCTCTTCCAAGCTCTAATTCCAAATCAGCATCCTATACAGATCTGCTACTGCATTTCCTTAATGCTAAGCAGTTCAGGATTTTTTTTTCCCCCCTTCGGAGGAATTTTAATTATTTTTTGTAGCACGTGTGGAAAAAAAGTTAAAAACCCCCTTTTGCTGTGGAGTGAATGACAAGTCATTGCTATTGTCAGCTCTCAGTGGGTTACTTGCATATAAATAAATTACGGGGGGAGGGAGAGAATAATCTTTTGTTAACGTTGCATTCTGTTTCTCGTGGCTGCTATGGCAACAGATGAGCCAGTGCTGGCGTGGAAAAGCTTACTGGCACAGCAGAATGGAGTGATGAATTTAGCAGGAGTAAGAAGGGAAGAGCACAAATCCTTCAGCAATGCTGTGAAACGAGTCACCAATTAACCCGCAGATGGGGAAGGGCTTCCATATGTATTTACAAATTATTGAAATCTTTTTTTGGCGATTATATTTGGAGCAGGAAGAGTGACAGACTGGACCCTCCCCAATCAGTTCCTTTGTGTAGCTCATAAAGGTGGAATTTGCTATCCTGGGTGTTTCTTAAGTGGAGTCCTCGATGACTGCACCCCACCACACATTCCTGCCCCTGGACACTACCAAGAAAAGGCAGTGAACAACTTCCGTCCCCTGCCCTTCTAAGGTTTTGGGCTATAAGAGGTGCCTTTCCTATTTTCTCCTGCTAGGCTGAAAATAAAGGGGGTTAACCCTCCTTTAGAGGATAAATCATTTTAACTCTGCTTTTTTCTTTTAATCTTTAATAGTAGAAAGCACCTCTCACACACTTCAAAGCTCGGCTGGAGTAGCAGTCTTGGTCATAAAACAGGATTTCGTTGGGAAGGGAAGATTTTATTGGAATGACTGCAGAATGTCATCTTGTGCCATGCCTGGCTTTAGATGATACTTTGACCTTGATAAATGTGATGAGCCCAATTCTTCTCCTGGCTGGTTCATGACTCCTACTTTTTAAACTCACAGACTTTGAGTCGGGTGATGGGATATTTCCCCCCACATCTATTCTGGCATGACTTCTATTATCCTGAGACAGGGATTACTTTGAGCTCTTGGGGAGAGTACTTGTCATCTCAAGTTCCCGGTGAAACATCGAGTGGGCATTCTAATTGCTGCTCCAGTGAGAGTGTTTGTGCTAAGGAGAAAGTTCCAGAGCATGGAATCGTCTCTGCAGAAGCTTCACCCGGAGCTTTAGCATTGGCGATGGGATGTAATGGAAATGGTTCCAGAAGTTAGTAATCGGATTATTTACTGTCAGTAAATAGTGCCAGACAGTGCAAATTGCACAGCTGTGAAGTTTTCAACAATATGGAGTTTTCAAAAGTCTGGACGGAAAGAATATTGGGCATGAGAGGAGAGGTAGAGGGAGGGGTTTGCCCAGAGCAAGAGAAAGCTTGCAGGGAAAATCAGTGGAGGACATTTAGAAGGCTGTCAGCAAGGGGTAGAGGAGTGACAAGAGGCTTATTTTTTACTTTAGTGGAGAGACAAGAATACTTCTGAAAGAGTTTTAGCAAGAAAACTTAGAGATGGAAGAAGGATCTTATGTGAAGAGTGTTTTGGCCAGACTAAAGGACAAACGAAAAAATACTGTAGGGGATATGATTGATGCTATGGGTGATGCTTCCCTCTTGAAAACTGAAGTGCTGGGGGAGAAGGTAGCAAGCTACAGGAGGCACAAAAATGCCTTGTTCACTGCAGACACAGATAGTAGGGAATAAAGTATCTTTGTGTATCCTAAAAGGTACTTTTGGAGATACTGTTGGTACTTTAAAAGCTTCAAACTGTATTGTCTCTTTTCAGATTTCAACTTTATTATTTAAGGCGATTGAACAATGTGGCTTGACTCTTGTCAGAGCTGGCTAAGGGCTTTTCTGGGTTGCTTTGTGTTTTGGTATTTCTAATGCTCCCAGTTGCAGGCAGAAAAATACCTGAGTTTGCTTTGTGAGAGTCGAAATAGATGGTGATTGGAACAGGGTGGGAGGAGAATTAAATGCAGTGAAAAACCAATTTTTATGTATTCTCCAAAACCAAGTAGAGTTGTAAATACTGAGAAATGGAATTTGTGCCTCTACTGTGTGCTGTGAGCTTGTTAAAATGAGTCCTCTGTACCTCCTGGGCAGGGAATGTGTCCTTGCCATCCTTTGGGAAAGAAGTTTGCTTTGACAAAGTGAGAGGCTTTGTGGGGCCTTACCTGCCCTGCTTGATTGTCAACCCCTCTGGGGAGAGATGGAGCAAGTCTATAAAGGGATGTTGATTTCCATTTCAGGACAGGCCTTGCAATAGGATGTGGGAGGGGAATACTCCTGGGTCCTTTGCAGCCTAATTCTGCTCATGGAATAGCCTTATTTTGTGAGATTCTGTGTTGTGAGATGTGCCCTGAAGGAGAAGGCTGAAAGGCTTCGCCGTAAGTCCTACCTCACCTGAGGAAGGAAACCCATCATCTTGCCTGCATCAAATTTGTTAGTCTTGGAAATAATTTTTGTCATTGTTTGAAGTAAGTCCCACTAAATAATGTATTTCAAACCGTGATGCTGTGCAAATGATTAATAGTAACACCTCAGATTACTCCTGGCTCACTATTTCCTTTCTCAACTCCACTTGTAAGAAGTGTATTTCATCCCTAGGCACTTTCTAAAAATTATTTTCTGCTCCATAAACCAGCACAGTGCTGAATCTCTGATTTGAGCAAGAAGCACCTTGTTAGAGGTGATGGTAAACTGAAGGTAAATTTTCTTTCCTCTGACAAAGTTGTCCCTTCTCTTGACATCATTGTACCATTCCTGCTATGACTGGCTTTCTTCCCAGGTAACTGAAAAGCAAGATAATTTCTGAAGAGTTGAGATTATGACTTTGGAAATAATTTAAATCATACCAGATTGCAGATAGAGATTTAAAAACGAGATATTTTTGCAGCACCCACTTCTATTACAACCTTTGACTTCTCGGCCCCTGTGTGTGTGGATGTGGGATGTGCTGAATTTGTGCTTCTCTCTTGGCAGAGGACACGACTGACTGCCAGGAGAGGGGTAAAGCCATGTCTTGAGAGAGTTCAAGTGCTACAGGAAGTTCACACAGTTACTTACAGCATGTTTTATTTGGTGAAACCAGGATTTTGTAATTATTGATCTGCTAACACTGCTGAGAGATAATAAAGGAGCTGTCTCTAGTCTGGATATGGAAAAGCAAAAGTGTAGAGGAGAGAAACTGTAATCATTTGAAGTCATTGGGAAATAAAGCTGCTCAGGGAAGCCTTTCCTGTGTCAAACGAAAAATTACTCTAGAGCTTGAAATACCAAAGAGGGATGCCTGGCTTGCAGAATGCTCTTTGTGATGTTACTCTCATTTTCTAGCAAGAATCCTGCTGGTGCCATTATAATGTTGATAATAAATTAAACCAGAAAATGTTCATTTCCTCCTTTACAGCCATTTGCACAGAATTTTCTCAGTTCTTAGTAACTCCAAAAAAGGCTGTTTCTTTTTTTCTTGGTTTTGTTTTGTTTTGGTTTTTGGTTGTGGGTTTTATTTTATTCTTTTTAATCTGGCTATTTGTAAGTTGACATTCTGACCCTTCATACAACACTTCAGGATTTGGATGTTTGCCTGAGTTTTGGGTTGTGTTTTTTCCTGATTGGAGTGAAGAGACTGCACTGAAGAAGTTGTTCTGGATTTTGTTCATTTTCATAGCCAACTAAGAACTCTTCTGACTGAGAGAAATCTTCAGCCTTAGCTCTTCTTGTGCCTGGATCTGCTGTAGTAGTAGTGTTGGGCTGTTGTAGGATTACCCTCTTGAGCCTGTGTTTCCATACTCTAAATCTTCCCCAGCTGCCTGAAATGTGGGTGGACAGCTCAGTACATTTGTTTTCTGTGGAAAGGAAACAGCTATTTTTGGCTCCTTGCCATCCTTGACCTTTAATACTATGAGGGGCAAACTACAGAGACCCCATTTTGAGCAGTATACTGTCAGCATTGCTCACAAATGCAAAAAAAAAAAATCTTTTTTACCTGGCAATTCCTTAATATGCAGGTCTAGCAGCACACCTGGAAAGCCTTAAAAAGCTAGGCAGGATGGAACACGGCAAAACCCATTTGTCTGAACATGTTTCAAATTGCCTACTAAAGAGAAAGTGTTTGTATGGTGCTCTCCAGAAACATTTATTCTCCCTGCTCTCAAAAAATTGGGCTTTGTAAACTCTCAGGAATATTTTGTTACCAATCAGAATCCTTTTTATCTTTATTCCATATGTTTTTCAGTGTCTGCAGGTTGTGACACTCAAGGGGATGTGGTTTCTGTATGTTTCTTAAACCTTGTGTTCACTAATCAAGCATATTTGTGTGGTTAAGGTGGGCTTAGAGATATGATGCCATCAAGGTTTGATATCCATTTTGGCAATTAAATAGAGGATTCTACAGTTATTAAGTATCTCCAAGTGGTATCAAATATAAAGATACAGGAGACAAAACTTCTCTTACTTCCTGAATGCTTAGAGCATATAATTAAAAGAAAAGAAAAAAGATACAAAGATCAAATATGCAAAATTTCCTCAGCCCTGCAATTCTCAAAAGGTTTGACCAGCCAAGTAATGTGTTCCTAGTTCTTGGTAGTCATAAGATATGAAATTACAATATTGATAACTCTTTTGCTCCCATGTAATTTTAGCTGTGGAAGCCATTGCTGAAATTCTAAAAGAGCGTACATTGAATTATATAAAGCATTAATCTTTAAATCTAGCAGATCTACTGAAATCTTTGGGATTATTAGGCTTTTCTGGTAGCACATTTACTCGTGTACATCCGCTGCTCTCAGTTACCAGGCCTTAAGGGTTGTCTCTGATGTTATCAACTCTTTATTTTTGATAGGAGAGAGTTTCTAGCTGAAGCAGCTTTCAGGCTCTGAAGCTTAAAAACAAAAACAAAAAAAAGCTTAAAGGAAGAAAAGAATGAGAGCAGTGCTGATTGTTGGCTTCTTTAAAGCAGGGCTTTCCTGCAGGGCAGTGGCTTGGGGGTGTTCAGGTGAAATTATGCACTTCAGAATGCTACAGGAAGCTTTTTTTATGGTTTTGGGCAGGTTTTTGGAGTGACTGAATGACCTAACCTCCTTTTGAAGGGCAATTTCATTATTTAGTGTGAATTTTATGCATTATTTAGTGGGAACACATTCAGCAGTACCTTATTATGCTTTTAATGAGGGCCAGATGTGTTTATGCTGCAAAACCATGCAAAAAGGGACTTGCAACAGAAGTGCCTTTCCCAGGGAGAAAAGCAGATCGTTTGAGGTGAAGATATTAATGTCTATTAATAATTAGTGGGGAGAATCCATGGGGATTGTTGTGAAACCATGGGCAACACTGATTTGTACAGAGACAACTGCAGGGCCATTGATAATGAGGAGGAATGACACTGCAACTCTCTAAAGACAATTACATGGCAAATAAACAACTTACATCAGCTAAGTGGTGTTTATTGCCATAATGGAAATGAATTTCAAGGGCTTGAGGCAAAGTGAATGCACCCAGCCAAGCAGGGCTGTGGAGCAGGGCATTCCACAGCAGCGAGGTGTTCCTGCTCCTGCCAGCCCCAGGCTCCTGGCTTCTCATGGAGGGCAGGGAGTGCCATGCTTGCCTGTCAGGTGACACGCTATATTTGCTCAGTAGTGTGTTACAGACACGCTGGAGGACACTCAAATATTTTTAATTACTATGGTCTATGCTGGCATAAGGAGACTCGGACGGGGAGGGTGGCCCCTGCACTCCAGTTGAGAGACCTTAATTTTGAACCTGCTTTATTCACTTACCCAAGTTTTCTCTGTTACCCAGACAAACTGCACTTCTCTGACTGTTTCTGTATGTCAGGAATGGCAACACAGAGTTTCCTTACTGGGATAAGTGCATGTAAAAGGCTGTGGTGCTCCCATGTAGTGTGGAGATAGGGACTATAACGGGAATTGTCAGCTTTATTTAATTTTTATTGTTCCCATTGACTGTTTCCACAGGTTTGTGCCTGTCACCACGCTGTACTCCCAGCAGATACGGTTTTCCTTCTGCCACTGTGTTTTTTCAGATGCTATTCCTGCTGTTGTTCTGGAGAACTTGCCCAGGTTGCTTGAATGAGACTGAAGACCTGTGATTAAAGGGAGCATCTCTGCCTTAGTGCATGATCAGTGTAACTTTAATACAGAATGTAAATCCTCCAAAATTGTATCTCCATTTGAGAGTGCTGCTGTCTTCTTCATGTCCCCACCAGTAGGAAGAAGTGAAAGTTTTATTTTGAAGGAGATTCATCTGGAGTAACCCTGTGTTTGATTTAAAATTGCTGCACTGTGCAGAAACCTCTCATTCAGCTAATGAGCTCTTTGACAACAGGTGAAATTCTCCCTGAGAAGACAGAATTTTGTGTTTCCTCATGGGAATGATTTCATATATCATGCCTGAGGCTTAAAACATCACCCTGATTTTTCTGCGGAAGGCCATACCATCACTATACATTTCAGCTGTGCATTAAGCTTGTTTTGTTCTTGTAAAATCCAGAAAAAAAAAACAGTCAGAAGACTAGAATAGGCATGTTTTATTAAACCTTTCATATGAGTGAGTAGGAGTTGGTCCCATTTCTTCCTGTAATGCCAAGGATTTCAAATTGGGAACAGTTTAAGCTGAATTGAAGATTAGTAGCTGGGTCAGGATGCATGTAGATAACAATGTATCCTTTCAGAGAGAAGCAAACAGATGTCCAAGCAAAAATAACAATAAAAAAGATTAAAAATGACCTTTCGTCTGCATTAGCTGCCATGAGAAGAGGGGAAACCTACACAGGGAAAGTTTTGATCCAGAAAGAGGTACTCAGGAAGTTCAGCCATGTCCTGTTGCAGAAATAGCTCCTGTGCTGGATTGGCTGTTTCCTAACTGTGTTTTCAGTAAGTTTGGAATCTTGTATGAGCATTTTAAAGCATTTTCTCGAGTCACCACTTCGCTCGCAGTCCCCCCCCTTGTTTGTTTTTGAATGAATACCTTGATAGGAAGACTGGAGCAGGGAGGTATCGGGATTGTCATGGAAACAGGAGCTGCAGCGCTGGCTTCCAGCCAGGAGATGTGGTGATTCATGGCTTCAGTGTGGGAGTCTGGAAATGAAAGAGTTCTAATTCTCAGGTGAATCAATGAAATAGTATTTGTGTTTGTGTTTTTATTTTCCCCTAGGAGATCTTCTGAACAGCTTCCCCACATACCCTCTTTTGTTTCTACCATTTTAGAAGGTAGGAAGGGTGTTCCCTAAGTATATACTCAGCATCTGAGCAGTAAATACAGCTCTATGTGAGGAATACTCACCTGCCTCTTGTTTTCATTTTAGCTTAACCTTAAATTCAAAAGATACGAGACCTGTAAGCTGGAATTTGGTAATGTAGCAACTTGATTTAATTCTGCGTGAGTTTGGGAACTGGTTTGTGCACTGTACATGTGAATATGGTCTCAGTGTCAGACATGAGAATGAGGTAATTGCAGATCCGGGTTTCTAAATGTAACCTCAATTTCTATAAATGGTGTTTATGCCCACACTGAATCCCACGTTTTGTTTATATTCATATAAATATAAAGTAAGTAATTGCAGGGCACATACACAAGTGTAGATGTGAACAGCACGATTCTGCTGTGTGCACACGTAGTTTGAGGCACTGCTGGTGCTGAGAATGATTGAGTGGCTCATCTCTGAGAAGTGCCAGGAGGTTGAATCCTCCTCTTCAACTGTGAGATCCATTCAGTGCTATATATGATGTCTTTCCAGAGCCTCATCAAATCCCTCAGTTGTATTTAATAGTACAGAAATTGAGTGGAATTTTAGCCTCACATTGCGTATTCAAGATGCATCTTCGGGGTTCTCTTTAAAAGGAAAGCAATTTATGAATGAAGATGCTTTATATTATGTTCATTAGGAAGAGAATCTCTTGCTTATCTGCTTCTATTGGTTTGTTTTTAAGTTGCTGCCGCAGTGGCCAAAGAACTGTGTTGCTCTGTTTTTTGACTTTGTGGATTTGTGGGAGTGGATGGGTACGATATAAACTTATTTAAGCTTTGGGAAAAACTTCGGGTATCAAAATTTTTCACTGCTGTCTTTGAGTTGAGAATGCCCTATCAATTAATAAGGAATCACTCCTGTCAGTAATTAAGACTGCAGAGAGGTGATTTAATAGGTTTTATGAATTTGGGTGCTATATATTGTTACTGATTGCTTTTCTGTTTTAAATCTTCAAGTCACAGCTGGAGTGACCTTTTCCTCCATTTCTTCTGACTTATGCATTTGCTATCAACTCTGTGGTTTAGGTGATCAGTTTTTCTTTTAATCATTTTTGTTGCAGTGGGCTGGGCTGTTCCCTGAGTATCTTTTTCCTACAGTCAAAGAGTTCATTTTGTTGCTGGAGCTGTGGTTTTTCCTTCTGTCAGGACTGTTACAAATCCACATCTCTGAGCTCTTGGAGTAGTTCTTCCACCAACTATTTGTCCGTGCACAGGCTTTGATGTTTGGCGTTTTGGTTTAGCTGCTGCTGAGATCATTTATCCTGGAGAGGTTTAGCAGGTTTGTGGGTGCTCCTGTGAGTTCCACACCCGTGGTGTATCACTGCTCTTGAGGTTTTAAGTGCCTTCTCCAGCTGTGCATAAGTGGAAATATTCCTGTTGCCATCCCAGGTGCAGTGGGGCAGAGGGTCCAGCCTGGCTGTTTCTGCTGTGAAGGAACAAGGAGCTGGTTTGCATTGCAGCAAAAATGTGATCCAGGAGGGTTTGCTGGCAACAAATTCTCTTTGCTTTCCCATCTTGGAATCTGCTTCCAACCCTCCCCCTCTGCCTTTTAGTTTTAATAAAGCAAAAAAACAAAGTTGTTCTTTCGCACAATTGTTTTGTTGTATTCTAGGCCTCATCTGTTTACATCATGTGCAACTGAGAGAGATTAGGTATGGGGGAGAGGGAAAGGAAACCTCCGGGGGCCCTTGTGGACTTCAAGAACCATCTCTGTGTTTCTGAGGTGTCCTAAAATGCCTCTTCTCTAATATGAGCTGCTCTGTGGGGGTTTTCTTAATCTTCTATTAAATTAGTGGGGCTATTTTTGTTTGGCTTATTTTGACTGTGCTTTCTCCTATGTTTTGCTCTACTGTAGATGTTCTTCATCAAGAGGCAAAGCTGTGGAAAAACAGGGAGGTGTCCCTCTGCCTCCCTGCTTTTCCTGCACTGTGTATTGGCACATTATTTGGCTGTTGTCTTTTATGGATAGTATGGCTTTTACATCATCATTCCAATTGGGAGCGAATGTGAAGGAGGGGAATGAAGTAATCCTTCCTCAAAGGCATCTCTTGCTGCTGAATTAGTCAGTGCTGTGCTTGTGTCTCACCTGGTGAAACTGCTGGCTCATACCTGCCAGGGTGAATGTCACCTGGCACCCCTGGGAAGGGATTAATTTCAGATATTTTAGAGTCGACGCTGAATATTCTGTGCCTTTCTTGTTTTACTCAGACTCACCAGGATGCCCAAAGAAGCCCATGTAGAAATAGGTCCCATAGAATATTTGACAGCAGCTGAAGGAGATGTGTCTGGAGAACAGCAGTGTTCTATTCTGACTGCTGAGAAAACAGAATAGCAGCACAAGAAGCACTTATATTCCTATCCCTGTCAGATGGGAGCAAAATTGATCAATATTTTTAGTATGAAAGTTAATTTGGGATACAAAGTAAAGAAGCCACACAAATGGTGATTTTTGGTTCTTTCTAGAAAACTTTAGTGATACTTGATTAACATGTCTTGTTAAATGCAGAGAGACAACAGAGCATTCTTTTGGAGAAGACAGCACTTAGCTTTCACAATTAGGTCAAAGGGCAGGATTTGGAGGTAAAGAAGGAGTTATATGTCCCTTGATAACCACATTTGACAGCATAGCAGCTGTGCTGGAAGAAACTTCATGTGGACAAGTTCTTCTGTAGAGCTTTATTTTCCTTTATGCCTAAGGCCACTGAATCCACCTGATTCAGCTGTTCATCCCCTGTGTGTGAAGCTTTTTATACTTAACTTTTATAAAACCAAGTCAACAGCAAAATAACCCTGAAATGTAGGCTAGGAATGGATGTGACCTAATGGAATATTTAGAATTAGGACTGTTTAGTTGGTTTTGTGTGGGGTTTTTTTATTGCTTCAGCCAAGTCTGTACCTGTTATATTGTATGGAGTCTTTAAATTTTTCCCAAAGATATTCCAGTCACTGGACCAGATTAATGGGGTTAGAAAACCAGCTCCTATTCAGTTTAAATATTGGATGGCTGTCATCTCTGGGCTTCCTCAGTAGCTGATGCTGACAAACAAGCACCTCCCCAGGGTGATGAAGCTGGTCTGTCTTTAATTCTTGCCTGAGGTTAAGATTAATTCCCCCTGAGCAGTGTGTCAGGGTTTTTGCACTGACTCTAGATGTAGTTTAGGATTGAGTAGTTTGCACCTAGATTTCTTACACAAATAGTAATAAGTGTTTAGCATCCCTGTATCTCTGAACAAGGTCTGCAGGTAAAATACAACTTTTTAAACACCATGCACAAAAAAAAAAAGTTCTGGAAAGGCTATAGGATTTCAATGCTAATCAATGTTTAATTGTCTCCCATGTCTCAGAGGATATCTTTTACCTCATCTTGAGCTCTGAAAGTCCCTTTTTCCCCTCTTGAGAAGAACTGAGAGGAGGCTGCAAAGGCTGGGATGTGATTGAAATTGGGGGTGGAATTGTTCTCCTGCACTGAGATTGTGTTTACTATCCAGCTTAGCAACTGGTGAAGCACAACAACAAACTGCAAATTAGCAAACATTCCCTCTTCCCCCTTTTCTTTCTATTTCTCTCCTTCCTCCCCTTTTTTCTTCCTTCCCCTCCTTTTGTTCCCCTTTCTTCTCCCCCCTTTTTCCTCCCCTTCCCCCCCTGCCCTTTTTCCTCCCCTTGTCCCATTTTCCCCTCTTTTCCTCCTTTTCCCCTTCTTATTCTCCCGTTCTTCCCTTTCCCCCCTCTTTTTCCTCCCTTTCCACCTCAAAATCCTCTAGTCCTCATTCCTGAGCATCCTGTGCCCGCTGCGTCCCAGAGCAGAGCAGGAGAAATGCCTTAAATGCCTTGGAAGTGACCGAGCTTGGTGCTTTTTGCTTCTCTGAATTCTGCATGCTCCCTAGGAAGCCGGCACAGGGAAATACAGAGGAGGAGTCTCCGGATGAGTCGGGCCTGTTGGGGTGAGAACTCGTTTTGCCTTGAAACTTAATGCAAAGCTTAGGCAGAGCTAAAGATGAAAGGCAGCGAATGAATGATGAGTGTTCAGTCATTTCTGATGTGTATTGCTGTATCTGAAGGGCCAGAGTTCAGAGAAGATGGCTTTATAAACTCACTTGCTTGTACTGGGCAAGTGAAACAAAAAATAGTAACAGGGTTGAACTTAGTATTTATTTCTCGTGCTGGGTTGGGATATGTGCATAGTATCAGTGTTTGGTTGTTTGGGGTTTTCCCCCTTCAAAATTTAAGATAAAGTTGGACTTTTGGGAGAAAAGGCAGATCTTGTTAGTATTTTAAGTTGAAATAGCAGAATTTTCCAGGAGGACTAAAGAGATACTTTGCTGCTGTTGTGGTTGACTCCATTGATTTTACAATGTCTATTTTCTAGGATTGGGAAGCTGCGCATTTTCCTTTGCGTTTCTCTCTAAACAGCTTCTTTTCTTCAAAGGAGTGATTACATCAGAGAGCTTCAGGCACTTGAATTGCCAGGCAGCTCCAGCTACTAAAAATGGGCAGGGAGCCATGTGTAGTTACTGAGAATTCACCTGATAATCTTAGAAAGAAACTGTAAATTGAGACAAGTCAAACCAGCTCTGAACAGGCAATGCTGTTGTTTGTGTTTCTGTGTTTAATGAGTGATTGATTATTTCCTGGGAGCACATTTGTGAAGGAGAATATTTTCCATTTTCCAGCCAAATTTCAGTGATGCGGTCAGCATGGCTTTTGTTTTGGTTGGGCAAGATACGAAGCTTGTTGAGAGCCACACAATCAGCTTGGAAAAGCATGCTGTTTTTTTGGGATGTTCTAAAAGGAAGCCCCTCTACCTTCTTTAAATACACCTATAGTATATTAAAGAATTAATGGCACTGCTCTTCTGCCTGTCTGTTGTCCCAGTTCTGCAATGCCATCACTGTTATATGGTATGGAAATCTCTACAGCCCAGAAAAGCAGCTGAAAACTCATTTGACTTGGGTGAAAAGGCATTTATGTGGTATCAGTCTAAAGGCTGGCAAGATTAAAAGGGGTAGCTGGAATTCAGAATAGGCAGCAGTAGTTTGGTCAACTGTCGAAAAGGTAAAACTCTGATGATTCAGCTCTGAAGGCAAAGGATGCTTTTTTAATAGCTGCTATCTGTAAAAGAAGCTTTTTTCCTTGGTGGCTGCTCCTTGAAGGCCAAAATCCCCACACTGTCCTCAGTGGGGGTCCTTTAGAAGTGTCACTGTTCTTTACTAAACACTCCTATGACAAACCCTGTGTTTGAGAGTGGTGGGTTCAATGCACAAATAAGAAACAGTCAGGAGCAGAAATATTCTTTGTTGTTTAGGGTAAGGAATAGTTGCCACCACAGCAGGAAAAAATGGAAACCAAAGAGGAGTAGTAGAAAATGGTGATGACAGCGACTGCTGCTGGTGTAAACAATTAAGGCTATTCATTTTGGATAAAACCCAATCATATCATTTTCAAGAAAAGGATGATTCTGCCCCACCTTCTATCCCTCTACAAGCAACCACACCTAGTATGTTGTGATGTACAGTCCTTGGTTCCTATCTCTGGATCCTTTTTTTGCTTTTCTTGGGGTTTCTTTTCTTATTGCAGTGCTGCATTTCTTTCCTGATATTTTTGTGTTGTTGCTCTCTGCTCCCTCTGATTTGTTTGGGGTGACACTTTTGCTGTGAGTAGATGTTTGGGAGACATTTCAGTCAGCCCATGGTTACTCCCTGTCTGATGTGGAAGCAGAAGATGAACTGCTGGGCCAGCTCTGGAGCTTTGGGGAAGATTCTCTCTCATGGTTTGAAGTTGCTGCAAGGGACAAGGAAGGACTGCGAATTAGGGCACATCTGGGGTCATCCAGCTGTTCCTGCCCTGGCTCTCATTGAATTGTTCCTTTCAGCTTCTCTGCACTTGCAATGTGCTGGAATTTCACTTATTCTGTGGAGTACCAGAGCTTGGTGCCTTTTTGTGTACATCCTCTGGCACCGTCAGGCACATCTCAGTGGTGTTTTTCCACCTAAGTGTTTCTGTGTTGCTGGTAGGGAGCTCAGCTCAGAGCCACAGAGGTGTGGATGCTTTGGAGCCCAATCCTCTTACACTTCTGCAATGCCCTTCTGCTCATACTCTATACTCTATACTCTATACTCTATATTCTATACTCTGTACTGGTGAGTTTGGGCTGCGCTTGTGTTTCTCCCCGGCTTTGTAATTATTTTGGCTGGACGTTGCCTTCTCTTTTTTGAATGAATTCAAAACTTTCTGAACAGCCTTGCAAGGTGGAAGTTGCATCTGCCTTTGCTGAATTTATTAATTTACTGTGGTGCTGGGAACTCACTCTGCTCTGCAAGGAACTGTTCTAAATTAGAACAAAGTTTTCTTGGAAGCCAAAAGCAGAATGGTGCCATTTAACTTGCAAAGAGGCAAAATAGTTCTGTCTGGGCTGTAGGAATGACGGTTGCCCAGGGAAAGTTAATACTTCCAAGTACTCCTAACACTGTTTTTACATCATCAGTGACTATTTATGCTCTGTCAGCTTGAAGTTACATTATCTGGAGCGTCGAAGTCAGAATGGTGTCACTGCTTTTATAGTTTCTCTCTTCTTGAATGTCACTTTATCTACTACTTTGTAATTCCATCTCCATCACTCTTTCCGTCCCTCGTCTCTTTCCTGGCTTGCCAGACAGCACTGCAACACTGTCAGGCTTGCTTTCCAATTGAGGTCGCTTCAGCTTAGCTCACAGCCAGGCTTTGCAGCATTAGTTTGCAATACCCTGACGCTGAATTCCAAGGCAGATGTGGCTGCCTGCATCGGAGACATGTGCTGGAGAGAAATCCAAGGGTGTTTTTATGCAGGTGCTGATACAGCTAAGGGCACTGGGAGGTTTATTCTTCTTTGCTCCACAAACTGCTGTCTTGTCTCAGAAGTTACCAGAGAAGTAAAAGTTTCCAACAAAGCAGGGATACAAAGCACAGAAATGCAATTAAAGTAGCAAAAGGGAGATGCAGGGCAGACAGATTTACCCATTTGGAACTGTACAGTGTGTCAAGTTCTGATTTAAAACCTTGTGGGGTTCTTCTGGTTTTCTTTGCCACATTGCTTGTAAAAGGGATTTTGTGATAACTCACCTACAGCAGAGAAGATTCTGTAGCATAGATAAGAGTGCCTGGGAGGGAGGAAAAGAGAGAGGCCTGGATGTAAATGAGTAAGAGTTTATTCTTGTGGGTTTTTTCCCTCGAGGAATGTCCACATGAGGTTCTGAAACAGAGCTTTCTTCTCTTTATTTTCACTGCTGGGATTTTGTGTGACAGTGGGGGTGGCTGTAGAAGGGGAGGCTGGAAATGGTGGTGTTTTCTTGAGTAATGAAATAGGAGAGAAGAGAACTGGAGATGGGAAATAAGGACAGGTCTCACCAGAGCTGGAGATCTCATTTGAACCTAAACACAATTGTGCTTTATGTTACAGCAAAAAACTCCAAACCCAGCCAAATTCTGAAATATAAGCCTCCACTGCTGCTAAGAGAGCAAATATTAACTGCATTTTTATTAAAGGGAAGTTGAGTTTTTCAGTGTATGAAATCACATTCTGTCCTTTTGCTAAGTTTGAGACACCATAAAAGCCTCTAAAATATTTACCTGGGAATTGTGTTGGAAAGATTATTATATAGAGCCAATATACAATGTGGTTTTGTCTGACATTTGAACTTAAAAATGAGTTTCTGACTTTCTTTAACTTTGGAATTTGCCCTGCTTTTATTTTTTTTTTTAGCAAGCCTGTTCATTTATTAAATTGAAATCTGTACAAATTGCTGTTAATTATAGTCATCTCAGAGTGGGGCCTAAAATAGGTCACATGCTGTTTGGAATAAAATGTGCTGAAAATAATTAAATCTATTTGGTTGGGCCTGAAGACCATTCTGAGGTGTTTGATCCTCCCCTGGCTGCTGCTCTGCCATCTTCCTCCTGTCTGCTATGGCAGGTCTGGTGGCTGGGCAATAAAATGACAAGATTCCTTGGAAGGAAAGAAGGAGGGTTGTGAGACTGTTGAGCCTTCTGTCTTTAACAAGAAAGGCTGAAATGGTTTCTCATTCCTATTCGAGACCAACCAAAATCCTCCTCAATGTTGTCACATTTCCAAATACCAAGGGGAAAGACATGCTATTTACTAAAATAAAAAACCCAGCTAGCACTGATCTTACTGAATTCCATTCTTTTTCCCTCTTGGAATTGCGTTTTGGGTCCTGGCTTTCAGGGGACATTTACTGTCCCCCTTATTTGGAAGGGATGGTGGCAGAGCTGCCCAGTGAGTCAGCAGGGGCTGCTTAACTCTGTCCCAGTGCAGCACTGCCAGCTCTGTCATGGTTTTGGTTGTGGATGATGCACAGTCTGTGGCTGCTTGTTGTCCTTCAGCTGAATTAGTGCTTTATGCCAGCTTTTATTATTTTGAATGCTACTGAATTAATTACATTAAAACAACTGCACTAGTGACCTTGAGCAAAAGTTATTTCCAGCAGCACATCTTCCTGCATTTATGTAGTGACTTAATGAATGCCTGCACACTTCCACTGTTCAGCTATTGTTCCACATTCCTGCATGCATGTCCTTGATGGGAACTAATTAGTTTAATTGTATTCAGAAATATTTATGCATTACAGTTTTTGCAGCATTATTGCACTAGGTACTTGTAAAATCATCTGCCAGTAAAAACACGAGATCTAAAAGGGCATGTGCAGTAGGGACTGACCTGCAGGTACACCTGGGAAGCTTTTTGGAAAGCAAATTACTTTGAAAATAACTGTGGACCTGAGCTTAGTCATTCTGCTTCCTGACCAAGTGTGCCAGTGTAAGTAGAAGAGGTTTTATTCTTTACCTTGCACAAACCTGGATGCTCCATAAACCCAGCTGTTTTTTTCCTCCTGTTCTCTCCTCCATCACTGACCCAAATTTCTGTGTAATTGGTAACAGAATATGCAGCCATCTTCTGTGCTTAGGTAAGACTGAGACTAAAAACCTGCCCTCAGTGAGTGGTGCAGCCCTGGCACATCTGGGAGATCCGCTGTGGGTGAGAAGCTGAAGTTGCAGTTGTGCTGACTTGGTTTTGTGACTAAAGGAGGGAGCACATTTGACCTTGGACAGTTTTCAGGAGCTGTGTTGTTGGGCAAGAGGCTGTTTGTGTGGAGTTATTTTGAACGATAAAACTGGTTCAAACTCTTTCCTAACAGGTACTTTCTAATAGAGGTTGAGATGCACATGGACGAACCTGAGGAATACACCCCACACCTCAGCCTTTCACTTGCAGCTGAGAAGAGGCTGATACAGTGTGGGAGGCCTTGAGCTCCTGACTGGAGAGGGTAAAATTTCTCCCAGTCACCAGCACCAGAAGTGCATTATGAATGTTCTTCAGACTTGTCCATCCAGGGTGGTGGGGGCTGGTTTTGATGTATCTCGAGTCGCAGAGGAAGTTAGGCTTCAAGTTCCGTCTACCCTTGAATGATTTGGGGAACTCTGCATCACAAAAAGTAAAACATTGGAACATTGAGGTCATTCATTATACTTTAAGTTCTGTTGAAAACTCACCAACAAAATGCATTTGTTTTCCTTTGCCGACATCACGTTCTGCTTGGAACTGCCAGAGTTCCAGGAGATTTTGGACAATGCTCTCAGGGACAGGGTGGGATTGTTGGGATGTCTAGGCAGGGCCAGGAGTTGAACTCAGTGGTCCTTGTGGGTCCCTTCCAACTAGGGGATTTTGTGATTTTGTGAAAATGGGGAATGCTTTCCATACTCGCCAGAGCTGTAGAGCTTTGTTAGTAACCCTAACCAGAGCTGCCCGACCCCCTGGCTGACTGAGCTGCCCTTGTTTCCTCTGTCTTTCCAGTAGCATTGCTGTGTTTCCTATGGATCATCACTTACGAGGCTAAGTCTGGAGAAAAAAAGAAAGCTTGCCATAGGAACCAGCTTAGGTAATGAGGTAGCTGATGATGTCATCCTGTTAAAACTTCAAAAAAACCTGATAATAAAAGATTTCCTATCCTTGAATATTTCAGTCTGTGGCCTTTCTTTTCACCTTGTGTCTTTTGCAGCTGTGGTTTAACAGGATCTCTGAGGAAACAAAGGCAATCAGAACATTTTAGGTTTAAATTTCTGGCAGTGCTAAGTCTGTTGAGGTTCTCTCAGCTCAACAGGACTCTCAAAGAGTGGGGTTGAGCTTTGCAAGGAGTGTTTGTGCGTGTCCCACTCTAAACCTGCAAGCTGCTCTCTGTGAATTTGCTCAGGGGCTGCATTATGGGTACGTTAGCCACAGATCTACAGTTTGGCAAGAGGAGAACAAAAATTTATAGCCCCTCTTTACTTAATGGCAGGTCAAGAGGCCAGTCCTGCAAATCACTTCTCATTGTAGTTGCTTCAATATGGAAAATATTTCAGGGGAATGCATCCAGCTTTTTTCTCTTCATTTTTCTGTTTCTGTCTGCTGTTCTTTGAACTTGCAACACTGGAGGCCACGGAGACATTTTGTCGGGAATATAATCTCAGAAAGGAACACTTGATGGAAGCAACTTGTACAAGTGAAATGCTCTCTGTAAAAGGAAATAATTCATGGCTTTTAGCTCTTTTCAAACCCCTCCTAACACTCCTGCTGGGTTCCTTTCACTGTGAAGTAATGCAGAGGATTAGTCAGCATCATCTAATTAGGCAGCAGCAAAGCAAAAATGGTGTTCAACAGCCTGTGCCCTGGTTCTGTTTCCATTCATAGGACTTGCCCATGGAAGCCAAGGACATCTGAGTGATGGCACTGGAAATGTTGGAGCAGCTGTGAGGTGAGGCGTGCTCAAATAAGATTTCCACCTCAGGAGGAAACCCAAGGTCATCCTCTGCAGTTTCTATACCAGAACAGTCATCTTGTGGTCTGAGTGAGTCTGCAGGTAACTGCAGCACCTCCTTGTTCCTTAATAGCTCTGGTGATGTCAGAGCTTCGATTCTGCTCCATCCTGCTGGAAAATACAGGAGTGAGAGTTGCTGAGCAGCATTTTCTTCCTGTTCCTATAGGTCCATGCTGCTTTGGTGTCCATATCAGATTGTCTTGTGATGTATCTGTGGCTGAATTCCTTTAAAATGTACTTAGCAACAGTACCTGGCAGGGCTGAAATGGGAGAGCTCACTTTGCATACTTCCATGGTGAGCTGATGGTGGGGTCTCAGCATTCAAGAAAACTGTATTTTACTGTATAACACACAGGGAGGAGGAGAAATGGTTTATTTAGAGAGAGTTGTCTTGGCTTTTCAATTCACAGCAGCACTTCAGCACATGGTTAGCTGCACTGAAGGGCTCCCACTGAACCTGGCCCTCACTGAGGAGTGCTGACACTTCAGCTCACTTGGAGCACAAGCTGAATTTCACTTCTTTCTCAGTGGTTGACACAGGATTACTTGCAGCTGGGGAATTGGGGAAGAACAAGTTGACCTCTTCCCAGTGAAGGTTATTGCTATTAAGCTTTGCCTACTGGAGCATTAGATCAGCAAGGAAGAAACTGATCTTTTTGTATTGGGCTTTTAAAACAAACAAGCAAAACACTTTTCTTATTAGAAGATGTGAGTTTTACCAGCAATGCAATTGACACAAAATAATTTTAAGCAAAAGACATTGCTGGAGATGAGGATCATCTGCAATTAATTGACAGAGCTGGGACATGAGAAGGGACAGGATGAGAAAGTGTTCTGCTTATTTCTGTCCAAACTGCTTTTTTGGTGTGAAGTTGTTGATCAAATCAGCCTTATTGCTGATAGTTGATCTGGATAATGAATGTATAAATTGTTCCATTGTGACTTTTTGTGACTCCCAGTTTCAGTTAAGCTGAACCCACAAGCTCAGCTCCCAGTCCTGTATGGGAGGAAGGATGTCTATGCAAGACTTCCCAATTCACTGGAATGTCCATTTTGGTGCCTGTGAGTCAGTCTGTCTCTTTTGATCATGTTACACAGAGGAGAAAAGAGGGAAAATTCCCTTCTGGTACAGCTGCTAAGGAGCTCTTGGGAGGAAAGAGCTGTTGAGAAGTGGGAACTGTGAGACTTTGGTGATGATGTGTTGCAGCCCTGGGATTGTGTTGCCTTGATGAGGGGGATGAGGTGTAGAGGAGAGGGAGCATGTGGATGGGAATCCAGGAAACAAGGAGAAGGAAGCAACCAGGGCTGAATTAAAAAAAAAAAACCAAAATTCAGAACTTGAAGAAGTGAGAGAAATCCATTTACCTTTACACATTGTAGAAAAGCTGAGTCTCGAGAAATTATTTTTCCCTGCCTCCCACACCCGCTCAGGAACACCATCTGCAAGTGTTTCTCTTTTCTGGTCTAAGGAGTACCAGAGGAGATTAGAGCTGTTTTTTCTCAGACTTTAGAAGGGAGAGCTCCAGGGACATGTCTACCCAGCTTTGCAGCCAAGCTTCACTGCTTTCTTCCTTATTTTTCTTATTTTAAATGAATGTCCTTAATATAATAATAAAAGCAACATAACAATTCACTTAGGGATTGCAGTAAAAAAATGACTGTGTGACCTGTCTCCCCATTGAAGACACTTTTGAAATGATGTTCTGAAAGCAGATGAGGTTTGGATCTTACCATTCCTGCTGCTTTTGCAGGGCTGGGCATATGGTAGTGTCAGGTGGGATCAGGGTGACAGTTTCTGGTCCAGCATTTCCCCTTTGTCTTCACCCCAGATCCCCATGGCAGTTCTGAGCATTCCAAACCTCGTGTATCACCTTGTCTTTACAGCCCTGTCACCAACTGGGCATGAACTCTAGAGAGAGATCTTGCTTTCACAGTGTTTTCCTATTGTTGTTTTCTGAAGGGAAGGCAGAAGAGGAACCTTGTGTGAGGCAGTTGTGTAAGGTGAGCCATGTCTGTATAAAGAGTGCTGAGCACACTGGATAAGCTGCAGCAGAAATGCTTTAGAGGCAGGAGAGCTGCCTTGGTGAAATGATCACAGAATTGTGAAGTCTGTCTTTTCTGGCTGCTGCCATGGGCATCTTCACATCAGTTTTGCCTCCCCTCAATTTTCCTTCAAGTGCAGGTTCATTTAACATTGTAATTAATGCATTTTAGACCCCTGAAGTTTGAGCAGGGAGCACAAGGGGTGGGGATGGCTGTAGCAGAGCTGAGGGTGCTGCACAGGGACTGTGCTGTGCCAGGAGGAAAAGGGTGCCCTGGCTCCTCGGAACTGATGCACCTGTGCCTTCACTCAGGATGGGTTTGGAAGTCCGTAGTGTTATTTCTCCAGTTTCCAATGATTTGCAGAGTAGAGTAGGACAGTCCTTGACTTGCTTGGCAGTGCTGTCTGCAAAAGAGACACCTGGCAGTGTTTTGGCCCCTTCACTTGGGGTTATTTGAGCACACACAGTCTCTCCTCTCCTCTGCAGTTCAGGGTACTGGGGACAGCTCAGCAAATCCTCAGAAGCCTCAGTTGGGTCTCTTCCAGAGCACTGAAAGCCTCAGGTTGTCATTGTGAAACTGACTTTGCCCAAGAAATCAGATGCAGACAGTTTTACATGCAGAGCGTCTGATCTCTGTACCTGATCCCACTGTGCTATTGAGCAGGTGAAATCCAATGTGATGGAATCTGTTCTTGATGTAATTACCAAGTTTTTGTGTTCTCGTTTAATTTGTCTTTATTTCAGTCATTTATTTCAGTCATCTTGGATGTACACTGCCATAAAGCAAACTGGTCCTTAAGGAAAAGGAAGATTCAGGATAGTACAAATCCAGGCAGAGTTGGTTCTTTACTTATTTCTGTGGGGAGGAGCTGGTGGTGCCTGTGTAGTTCCTTTTCTCCAAAGCTTCACTTGCTCCAGGCCAGCTGCCTCCATGTGACCTGTCAAGGTTTGTTATCAGCCATTCATCCTTAATCACTGGGAAAATTGATCAGTGTGTTGTGAGTACTGAGGGTTCTGGAAACCTCCCTTCTGCATGGAACTGCAGTTCATGGACTTCAAAAATAAGCTGGGACAGTCTGGCAGATACTTGCTTGTTCAGGAAATCACAGAGAATTTAACTGAATCCTCCCAAAGTGAATTGGGCAGGAGTCCAGAAATTCAGTCACAGCCAAGATGTCCCACCAGCACTTCCCAGGAGTGCCATGGCTGGGTGTCTGCTGTGGTGCTGCATTCAATGCATTTCAGCTCCAGGATGGCTTTCTTCGCCATCTCCTTTCCCTCCAGACTTCATACCATGCTGGGTGCTTTGCTAACAGCTCTTGAAGAGCCTGTTTGCCCCAATAATCTGATCAAGGAGGAACAGAGAAATTCTTTGCCTTTACTCTTTCAGCAAAAAAAAAAGAGGAGCCTGTCTCACTATTTATTGCTGGGCTCCCTTTGTTTTTTAAACTAGGCCAGCACTAAAAATGAAGATCCTAGAAATTTCTTTTGGTTAGCTGTAAGTTTGAAGAACGATGTGCAAGGGAGAAGGTGGAGGAACACAGGCTGCTGAGGATGCTAAAAAACACGGAAATAATCCATTTGGGTCCTCAGATGCCACATAAAGCAGGAACTTGCAGCTCCAAATATGAAAACAAAATTAGTCTCTCAGTAATATAGCTTTTTTTTATTACTTCATTGGATTTATCTTTTTGTTTGGGCTTATGTTAAAGTGGCATTTCAAGCCCCTGTTAGAATGCATGGGCTGTATATATTGCTTAATTTCATCAGCCTTTCTGTAAAGAAGCACTTGGAGAAGAGCAATGTTTTCTCCTTTTTGCAAGGTCTAGTTTATTTTTTTCCTTCTCCCTCTTCCTTCTTCCTCTGTTTCCTTTTTCCTTTAGCAATGTCATGATACTCAACAATGATAAAAACGTATAGAATCTTACAGAAACATAATTTGAAAATTTGGGTAATTTTTTAAAAGATTATTATTTACATGCACTGTGAGACACCCAGTAATTTTAAGTTACTGGTTTAAAATATTCAGTAGGATTATTTATTTGATGATTATTAATAATTATTATTACTTTCATTGTTATTATTAGTATTATTTCTAAACCCCTTACATCTAGATCAAGTCACAAGGAAGAGCAGAACTTCCATCCAGCACTAAATGTGGCTTTTGCTTTCATTGTTGACCACAGTAAGTTTGGCATGAAAACAAAGAGGGTTTATATGGTTTGTATGGTAGAAATGATTCTGGAGGAGCAGAGCAGGAATTCCATCTATCTGATTGTGACCAGGAATGTGATTCAAAATAAGTCTTGGGAATGGGATTACTTGTAGTACTCTCATATATAGTCCACTTAGAAGGGCTGAATTAAATACTGCATCACTTGACAGGAAATCCGTAAAGGTTTTAATTTGAGGTCTGTGGTTAAATCAGTCCTTATTGTTCCCCATGCCCAGGAATCCAGTCACAGCAAGGATAACATTTGCATTAGTCTGCTTTAAAAGCTTTAGTTTAGATAAAAGGGAAATCCTGTGCCAGTAGATGGGCTGTGTGACAGGACTGAAGGCAGACAAGGCTGATGCACCATGTTGGCTCGTGTGCACAGGACTTTGTGCATTTCTTTGTGCATCTTCCCGAGGGAAGACGCTGCCTGGCACAACTCGGGTGATCCAGGATTCTGTGCCAGCCCTGTGACTGCAGTTCCTTCCCTGGAGCTGGGCTGGGCTTCTGTGCTTTGTCCTGGCAGGCACAGAGTCCTCAGCTGCACCAGAGTCTGAGCTCAGCTCTGCTACTGCCTTGGAACTGAGAAAACCTCTTTTCAATCTCCAGATGGGCTCAAACATTACTTTTGCTGCTCCAGGACTGTTCTTGGAGTAAATTTTGTTAAGAGAGAGGTTACATTGCTGAATGCATCAAATCCATGAGTTTGTCTGCTGTGTAGGAACTTATATCAGGAATATTTGTAGCCACTTTCCTTCTTCACCTGTATTTCTCCTGCCTGTGATATATTTTATCTTCTTTGTAATAAATGTTTCTGTGCTTTTTCTGCTTTAGAAGCAATGTTGGGAAATCATTTGGGCATCAGGCACTAGGATTGAGGTTGCTGAGGAACATGACTTACCAGTTTCAAACTTCTGCCTAAAGATGTATTTGGAAACATTATTTTAGTTAGTGGTTTGCCCAGTGGGTCACTTTTAACCTATCTGACCCTTTCAAAATCTTACTGTAGGCATGAAATATAAGTCCTGTTCCTGTGTGGAACTTCAGATTGTGGCACATTGTTTGTTTAGAATTACCTTTTAACAGGGAGCTGTGGATCTCCACCCTGAGAGCTGATCAGGAGTGATTTGGGTTGGGAGGGCCCTTAAAGTCCATCTCCTTGCACCCCTCTCGTGGGTGGGGACACCTCCCACTATCCCAGCTTGCTCCAAGCCCTGTCCAACCTGGCCTTGGACACTTCCAGGGATGGGGTGGCCACAGCTTCTCTGGGTGGAATAGACACATAAAAGGCAGCAATTCTGTAGCTGTAAGCCAAGGCTGATGTTGGTCATTGTGTACTCTGGGAGAGGGAACTTGCCCCAGAAGTATCATAAAGGAAAAGGCATCTGGATGTGCTGGTTCACAAGGCTGTGGGGTTGCACTTAGGGAACCTGCTTAGTCGCATTTTTCCATAAATTACGGTGCTTTGGCATGCCCAAACTTTTCTTTCTGCAGTGTCTGCTCTCCATTTAGAGGCAAACTTTTTCTAATGCTTTTAGCTTCCACTATTGTTTGGATTGCTTGTTTCTTTTAATCTCTTTCTTTTTTTTTAAATGTTTTCTCCTTTTTTCTTTTTTCCCCCTCAGTATATCTTCCCCCCCCTTCTCATTCACACACAAAGCCTCTCTTACTGAAAATCTTCGTTTCTCCACCTTTTTTTGCATCTTGCAGGTTACTTAGTCATGGGGTGGGAGTGAGGGACAGCAAGAAAAAAAGGTGGCAATCATTAGATCTTTATTAAAAGCACACTTGGTAAGACTTAATGTTTTTAGAAATACTTTCCCTGAGCAACTACCACTTTCAATGCTCACTTCTCTAGTCAGAAAGGCATTTTGAGTTCCTTTCATTTTCATAATCTTCATTTAAATGCAGCCCCTTGGCTGCATTTATCACACTAAGAGTGATAAGTGGACACACAGTTTACTAGTTCTGCAATGCTGGGGGTTTGGCACTAGCAGAATTGGAATGAAATCAGCTGTGAGTCCTCCTATTCGGTCTGGAAAAGATGTGTCTGAGCTTTTCTGTAGTGATTTAAAATGATGGCAATGGTCTTCCTTTTAATTTGCAAATATTGGAAAAATATTACCTGCTTTCTTGCAGGTAAGCCCTGTATATAACCTATGTATAAGGTTATATATTGAAAGCAAATCCATAAGCAAAAGCTGATCATTTGGAGAGCCTGCAGTAAGCATTAGAAGCCTGAGAAATAAATGTGTTCTATATGTGGTGCAATGACTAAGAGTTTAAATTTTTTTTCTTTTACAAGATCTTGATTTTCTTTAGCTTATTGCATGTGTTTAGGATGTTTTTCTAATTTCACTTGTAAAATTATTCTGTGTTTCCCAGATAACAGGACACAGAATAAAGACTATTATTACTGCTGCAGATCAGAGGCCCTTAGCAGAGGCACCAGCTCTGCCACCAGTTCTGGTTCACAATTGCAGCCCTTGGGCATGAAGTTGTCAGAAACATCCAAGTAATCACCTCATGTGCTTGAAATCTATCTGGTGCTTCCCAAGATTCATCCCTGAGGAGTTGTTGGCAGTGTTTATTTTCATGCTGGAAATATGAACATATTTAACAGTGGCATAATAGTGCTGATCATTTAAACAAGTTTCAGAAGTCCCCTGTGGAGTGGTCACAGAATCACAGGATCAGGTTGGATCTAGGTTGGAAAAGCCCTCAAAGCCATCAAGTCCAACCTGTGCCCAATCCCCACCTTGTCACCAGCCCAGAGCACTGTGTGCCTGCCCTGGTTTGACGGTGCCGTGTCCAGGCCTTTCTTGGACACCTCCAGGGATGGGGACTCCACCAGCTCCCTTGGCAGCCCCTGACAGTGTTTAACAACCCTTTCTGTGAAGAAATTCTCTCACCCTCTGTTTTTGGGTGTTGGTGCTTGTGGGAATGTTCTAGTGGTGCTTTTGACCCAGGGTAAATGTCCATCTCCATGGTCAGGTTTGAAGATGTATTTATGTTTGAAAACATATTTATTTTTGAGGGGAGTGCAGAATTTTTCATCTGATGCTTTTATTTGTGTCCAAAGAGCAGTATCTAAATCTGTTGTGGCAAATGTGTGTTTTTTATAAAAATACCCACCTGTAAATATTGATTATGATGACTTCTTTGCACCAAATTACAGTGTGCCTGTGCCAGGGCATGAGTCACCTGCCACCCCACAGTTGTCACCCAGGAGTCTGACACTTGTGTTTCTTTTTATAGGTTTGATTTAAACTTAGTGACTTACTCATTTCCCGCCGTTCCTCTTACAAAAATTGAGTCGCAAGACATCTTAAAAGCCATGTGTGGATTGTTGAGACTTTAAAAAGGGACAGCCTGTTCTTTCTGGACTGAAATCAGAGGTGTTGGGTCTCTGGTGGACTGGAAAAATAGGCACAAGTGATTCCAGATGATCCATGTGTGTTCCCCTGGGAACAATGGCCCTACCTTGCCATGTCACCCTGTGCAGGTACAGTGGGGAGTTGTGTCTTGCTCACAGTAGTAAGTGCTGGTGGTTGGTATAGGAGCTCTGCCGTGGTGCAGGTCTGATCTTCAGCTGCCCGCGATTTACTGAAGGCTTCTCTGCTGATGGGTAACGTGCTGCTCTGCTACACTATTTACTATTATCTTATATTGGGTTGAATGAAACACTCATTTCCTTTCACAGACACACATTTCCTTTCACAGTCAAAAAAATGTGTTACTTGTTTGCTTTTTGAGTGCTGAGGAGTGAGCTCAAAGGGCTTATTTTGGCTCAACAAAATGTGCAGGAGATTGTCTGTCTTCCTTGCTGGCCCCACGTGATGATTTTTCTTCCTCCTGCTTTATTGAGGAAGAGGAATCTGTATCGGTGAGTCAGCATGGCCTGTGAGGGATGGGGAGACAGAGCTGGGATTTTGGAGACCTGACTGATATCCCCCAGTAATTAATTGTGTGCTCAGACAGGTAATTTAATGCCCCATTCCGGCTTTTCTGGGCAGACTCTTCCGTCGGATGAATGTTTCCGCTGGAACTGTGGAGTTCAGTCAATGCTGGGACTGCAGAGTTCAGTCCATGCTGGGACTCCCAGACACAACCAGAACCAACTCACTGATTGTAGAAGTGAGTTTATTTGCTTTCTTTAATGATAGTAATTACTCAGGTGCTGGTATCTTATCCTGTATTCTCTTCTGATTTATTGACATCATTTGTCCTGCAGTTTTGATGCTGTTGAGCCCTCACTTCTATGGAGAATAGATGGTGGGGATCTGTTTAAAATGGCAATGAATGTCTTAGAAATCCTGTTCCCCTGAAAGACTGTGGGGGATAAGCCTTGAGCCAAGGTTCAGGTAGTGCTTTTCAGGAAAAGCTTTTTAGCAGGTTATGTTGGATTCCTTCTCTTAAATATGTGAAGAATTTGATTTATGCCAGTAGCAGTTCTTTATGAAATAATGAAAGTGAGTTTGTGAACCACAAGAGAGGGTGGTCCAACCAGCGAGGTGGCTTTAGGGGAATGTTACTTTCCCATATTTAGGATATTACAAAGGATACAAACAAGTGTTCTCTTTTGCTCCTCCGGCTGGGTTTGTCTGCAGTCTGTTTTTTCCCCTGAGAACAGCATCCTCTCAAGCACTGTTCACAAGCCCGTAACTCCAAGCAGTCACTGAGATGTGTGTTTAAAAGACTGTGCATGACCAACTTCAGCAAGGCAGGCAGCAGTGGAGCGTCCTTATGGATCCTTCCTCTTGTACCTGCAGGAGGGTCTTGAATCATGACCTGAGAGCTTCGGGTTATTGACCTGAGCTCTGGTGATTTAAGCTGTTACTCTTAAATCTGTGATGACTCCTTAAGGAGTGTGTTGATTTGGCACAGCGTGGTTTTTTGGTGATGGCAGGGGAGGAAACCATGGCGGGGGGCACAGGGGTAGCTTCTGGGAGAAGCTGCTAGAAGCTCCCACCATGTCCGACAGAGCCAATCTCTGATGGCTCTGAAGATGGACGTGCTGCTGGAGCAATTAGGTTGGTAACACCTCTGGAATGACATACTTGAGAAGAAAATCAAAACAGCACGTGCAGTTTTTTCCTGAGGGGTAGGGAGGTGCCGTGGCCACCAGTGCTGTCTACAGCGAGCCGTACCTCCTGGCCGCCCCTCGCCAGCCGTGTTGCAGGCAGAAGGGCAGGGCCAGTGGCAGCAGCTTCTCCTTCCCAGCTCCCCGCGTGACGAGAGGCGTTGAACAGCGCCAGCGCCACGGTGGCCACTGCCCGAGCTGTGGTGCTGGGGCCACATGGCCGACGGCAAAAACGTGGCGGGCGACTCTCCTATGTGGAACCTGGGTGAAATCAACCTCTTAGTGCTGTGGGATCTGCAAGAATCTTTGAATTAGTGGAATTTTTTGACAATGGTACTTACGAGCAGCAGTTTTTCTTCCAGTCAGAGAAGAGGAGGAAGTGAGGACATGTGAGGGAAAACCCAAGGCACCAAGGTCAGTGGAAAAGAGGGGGAGGAGGTGCTCCAAAGCGCTGCAGCCGAGATTCCTCTGCAGGCCACGGTGAGGACTACAGTGAAACAAACTGTCCCCTTGTAATGCATGAAGTCCAAGAGGGATGCAGAGATCCACTTGCATCCTGTGGGAAAAGTGTTCCCACCGGAGCGGGTGGATGCTGGAGGAAGCTGTGATCCAGTGGGAGACCCAAATAAAGAGAGAAGGCTCCTGCTTCCAGAAATAGACAGAAAAGGCCCTGACTTCCAAACTAGAGCAGCCTAGCCTTAAAAGACTGCTCCTGTGGATAAGTGACCTACACCACAACAGTTTTGGGAAGACTGTTTGTCCTTGGGAAGGAGCCCATGGCATAGCAGAGGAAAGACTCCTCTCCCTGTGTGAACAGCAGATCTCGAGTGATGAACTGCCAAAACCCCCATGCCTTGTCTCCCTGCACTGTTGGTGGGAAAGAGGGTGGGGCTGGGGGGAAAAAAGATGTTTTAAAGGCTTATTTTACTTTCATTATCCTCCTCTGACTCTGTTAATAATAAATTTACTTTATACCTTTAAATTTGAACCTGTTTTGCCCTTAGAATGTTTTCTCCTAGTCCTTATCTCAACTTATGAGCCCTTTATTGATTTTTTTTTTTCCTCCTCTGCTCAGCTGTAGCAGAAGAAAGTAAGCAAATGATTTGCCTGGGTCCCTGGCATTTGGCCAATGTCAAACCACAAAAGGGGAAGGGAATGATAATAATTGTAAACATACTACCTTTTCGCTGAGTGAAATATATCCAGTATATGTTAAAAAGAGTATTGCATGTGTATAATATACTGGGTTTTACCCATAACTAAATGATCACCTGCTACATTGTGTGAATATGGAGTGTAAAGGGCTGTGCTTAAAGTAAAACCCAGCTTTGCTGCAGAGCTGTGAGCATGAAGATAAATAGCACATGAAATCCTCAGTTCATTCCAGTTACTGAGAAAATGCTTTAAATCTATTTTCCATTTTGTGTTTTAGTTACCTGTGGATGTGGGGATGTCTAGAAGTGTTACATGTGGAGACAGGAGAGACTGGGTTTTAAACTGCTGTTTTTACATCTTGTGTGCTCATTACATTGTGGAAGCAGCTTTTTAGCCTGGTGGGGATAATTCCCAGCTTTCCCACTGTGTGTTCAGCAGGGCTGGTGTGGGGGCTGGGTGGCCAGGGGTGCCCTAGCCTTGCAGTATGAACCAGCCTGGCTGAGCTCTCCTGACTCTGGGATAAATTGCACTGGACACACCTTGGTTTTTATTTCCCAGACATATTTTTGGAATATCTTACAGCTCATTTTTCTAGTAGATGTGTTCAACAACTTCTGTTATTCCCTTTCTGACCAAACCAACAATGAAATTCCAAAATGGTTTGGGTTGGGAGGGATCTTAAAGCCCATTCTGTCCCACCTCCTGCCATGGGCAGGGACACCTTCCACTGTCCCAGGCTGCTCCAAGTCCCATCCAGCCTGGCCTTGGAGACTTCCAAGGATGGGAGTGTCAGGAATTCTAGATGTTGAGCCTGGGGAGCAGGGCTGGAATATCCTTTTCTCTGTGTCCTTTTTCCCTGGCCGTTACACTTTGATGTTTTCTGGCTATAACACACACCCAGGCTTCTCACATGGTGTTCTCCATGCAAAACTAATGAAAAATTTGCTAAAAGATTCCCCAGGCTCTTTGTCTACTATTTTCCTGTGGTGCTTCGTAGGTTTATTATATCTTAAAATGTTTAGATTATACCCATAAGGAAAGCAATTAACAAAAATCTGTGCATCAATGGGTTATAATGAGAGAAAATTAGATTTGTCTTTCATGTTCTTTTTTTCTGTTTCAGAAAAAGTGTAATCTCCTTAATGTTCAGAACAGCTATTTTATTGTCATTTAACTGTGTGCTGTGTTAAAAAGCTTTCAGTGGTGTTGAAAAAAACCCCTAGAAGCTGTACTTTGAGAAAATACAGAACTTATCTTTTAACAAAAAGCATTTATGTCCAGTTTTTAACGAAATCAGTGATTTTGCATGAAAAAATTAGGATATAAATGCATTCTGTGCTTTGTGTATTTTTCTGAGTGGTAGCCAGAATTGATCCTTACCTTGGAATGTTAGAGGATGAGCTAAAGCTTGGAGGTGCACTGGTTTTCCTTGGGGGTAGGAGCAGGAGCAGCATTTCTTGCTTTGCAGCATTTGCGTTATGTAACATAAGATCTACATTTCCATGCATTATCCCCTTCTCCAATGTTTAAACACAAAAATAAACCCCCCCAGTAACAGCAGAACGATCCTCTCCTGGGGATCTCAGTGATCTTGTCCTTCTCCATGCAGAGTGAATGTCAGAATGAGAGAGAGACACTGAGTGACAGTTTTCATGAATATTACTCAAGCCTCATAAAACAGAATATTCATGTGTTTATAGCACTGGAATGGAGGAGGATTTGCAGATACAGAGCTGTGACTGACCAAATAAATGCCCTGCAGGTGAAGATAAGACTATCCCTGAACAATGAAAAATTTCACCTGTATTTTGGAACTTCCTGCATGTTGTGTTTCTGTCTTGTTGGCCGTTTCTCTGTGTTGAGGCAGCATCTTCTGTGAAGGACAAATTCCACAACTCATTTATTTGGGGTGTTCCAGCTACTTGTGTTTGGAAGTAATTGGTGCTTCAGTGCTGGGCGCAGATCGCAGGCTCTTCCAGAGGGTTCTGAACACTCTCATCCATGCTACTGGGTTTTCCCTGGGCTTCTCTGGGCTCCCTGACTTTCTGTGTAGCTCCAGGTCTTCCCAAGGCTGTGAGAGTCACATCCAGGTATCAGCAGAGTGTTCAAAGTCACTCCTGAGCTTCCAGTGTAGCTCCCTCATGGCTTTCATTTATTTACCTCCCAAAAGCCCCGATACTTTTACACAGCTGAAAAAAGCCTAAAAAGTATGAAGTTGAGTTCCCGATTTGAGGTGGCCTGTGTGATGCTGCTTGACACACAAGCTTTAAATCCAGGTTTATACCAAGAACTTCCTAATTTCCTCTCCTGGTCTACCCTGTGGTGCAGGACTGTCTGGATTTTGTGAGACACTGAGCTGATCCTTCCTGCTGCTTCTCCTGTGTCTCCCACTTTGACAGTACCATGTGTTGTCTCCCTTCAGCAGTCCCAGCTGATTTAACTGGATTTCTTTCCCTTCTTCAGCTTTCAAACTTGCTGCAGAGCAGGGGAGAGACTGTCACCTGTGTTTTGCTTGGAGAAGGAATGCTTTGCATAGCCGTTTTTCCAGAGCCAAGAAAATAAATCTCTATGAGCATAACAATGTGTCCCATGTCTGGAGAAATGACCTGGGAGAGCAAATCCTGTACTTGGTCAAGTGTTCTTTGTGTCAAGGTGTCAATGCTTGTGTCAAGACCTCTGGATAATTGATTTAACTTTGGCTGGATTTTGTTAGCATTTCATTTGCCCATCAAAACTGTGGACATAAAATGTTGATTTAGGGGCAATAGAAGGAAAGTGTTAAAAACTAAAACCAAGCGGTTCCTCAGCTTTTTCCAACCTCTCTCCATGGGTTTAAAAACTGCAAGACTTGCCTGAAAAGACTTGATTTTTTTAATTGTAGCAGGGTAAAGTAGTTTCTCAGAAAGCAACACTTGGGAAAGGAGATACAGGACGTTTTGTGATAATGAAGGAGTGAAGGAATGGGAAGAAAAATACGGGTTGTGGAAGGGCTGAAGTAGCAGCAGGGCAATGAAGGATGTGAGTGGGAAAGCGGGGTGATAAGGTGGAGAGCAGGAAACAGAGGATGAGAACTCAAAAAAAAGAGAAAGCAGTTGAGTAGGGACCTGATGAAGTAAAGCAATGAAGAGAGATGTGAAGAGCAGGGCAAACTGAAAGTTGGATGTCATGTTTTGGGGCATTTGATATGGCTTAAAACACACTTAAGTAGAGGAGGAATGTTTCTGAAAATGTCTTCAATAATACGAGAGCAAGGCAGAGGTTATGAGGGGTCATTTAAAGATACCTTCCTGTGCAGTAGTGTCTGTGCAGAATCCAGCTTCAGTCAAATGAAGCTTCCTCCAGGATTCACAGGCTCGCCTCCTGGGATGTGTGTCCTGACTTCCTCATCAGTCCCAAATCACTGATTTCTGAGGAAATAGTGCACATTCTTTTATGGGTTAATGTGGAGAACTCAGCATGACACTGAGCGCAAGCTCTGAGAGGTTACACAGGCAGCTTTGGGAATGTTTGAGTAATCACTGCTCTTCTGACTTTCAACTCCCTGCTTTTCACAGGGAAGACATCAGCAATATCCTTTACTAGATGAAGTACTTGGATGCTGAGTGTGGAGAAGGAAGGTTTAACTGCCTGCACATGATTAGAAAGAATTGAACTGAGAGATTGTACAGATGGAGGTACTTAAACCACAGTATCTGGAAACTTAAATGTCTGAACAGGCAAAAACTATAGCCCTATTTCAGAGAGGGTCAGTCAGAGTGAAAGGAGAATGACGGCTGTGATAAGAGCAGGCAGTGACACAGAAGACAGAAATTCTCTTCTCTTTCTCTCCTTGCAACTGTCTTGAGGAATATTTTAAATAAAAGCTTTCATCCAGGAGGAGACTAAGGTGAGATAGAGGCAGAGTTATTGCTAGAGCTGTTACAATATATTCCTATGAGTCAAATCATGGTTGCCTAATATAAAACCGGAGCAGCTCATTGCCGGCTTTACACTGGGGAAAAAGCAAACTGGAGTCTTTTGTAGGACTGTGTATTTAGACACCGAGTGCTTGACAGCTACACCAGAGATACTTAAAGCAATTCCCAGCTCTTCCACATGGGAAGCTCCCTGCAGTGCAGGTGTGGAGTCGGATCACTGCTGTTGCAGGGGAGGGACTGTGCAATGCCATTGGACGCCTTCCTGCAGCCGAAAGGTGCACTGCTCTGGTGGTCTGGACTGTCCACAGCGCTCACAACACATTTTTCAGTTCATATGACAAAAAAGAGGATCAGCTTGTACTTAAAGAGTGGCTAGGCTGAAAAGGGTCATGGGGAAATGTGGAACGATGCTCAGAAAGGAGAGGGATGGACAGATGGGGGAAGCGTTTGGAATTTTTCAACTCCTGTGCAGTCACCTCTGGTTATAGATACATGGATTCTCAAATCACTTTCAAGATGTTCTTTCTGTATGCTTGCTAGTGCAGAGCTCTTGCTGTGGAGAAGAAGCTGCTCTGTGACTTGCTGTCTTTTGGGTGCCAGATTCTGTGATGTGGGGAAGCTGTGACCTGGGGGCAGTGAAATGTGTCTGTGCTGCTGCCATTTCCCCCACTGTTCTCCCACTGCTTGGACTTAGTTTCTTTCCACCACATTCAGTCTCAAACTGTGGCTCTCCCTCGTGGGCCCCTTCTGTCATCCAGCTTTAATGAACAGAGTTTCTCTCTTGGCCACGAATTTAAAGGGTGGCAGAGCTCTTCACAGCAGTGTCAGGAGCTCAAACACCTCTTTCCCCTGAGGTGCCTCTGCTTCTCCCTGCTGCTGAACCTGCTCTTGTTTTCTCCAAGGCTGGAGAAACCCAGACCTTGTGTGTGATAATTATTGTGTGTGCTTCCCTCTCTCACATCTCTGCTCTCCATCCCTCAGGAGTTTTTCTTGTCCTTGTAGCTTATCTTGGCACTTTCTCAAGGCTCAGTGAGACAGGTTTTCAAGTCTCAAGCCAGGTGGAAACAAGTCCAAGGAATGAACTGCTCCTAAGCAGCTGTGACACTGATGATCTATTTCTCCATAGTGAACTTGTGAAAATGTAAATTTTTAAACAAAGGTTGCTGTTTCCTTTGCACTAAAGAGTTCTCTTTTGCCATGTCAAAGACACTTTTGAGGGGAATACCTCTGAGTGCCTGCTCATTCCCTGAGGGCAGGTGCTGAGGGATTATGGACAATGCTGAGCAGAGCAGGTGGATCACACAGAGAGACACACCTTGGGCATAGCACCACAGGACAAGCACAAACTTATCCTGAGCAGTAGCTTGCTCAGACTGTTTGGGGGAGGAAGAAAGGCAGTGTGGGAATGCTGGAATTACTCATCTAGTTAAGTGACTGCTCCACAAGGCTGGTTTCCCTTTACCGTGGAATAAGGTTTTGCAAACAGTGAGTTGCAGGAGTACCTGTTTCTTCTTCTGGCAGTGAAGACTGTGGTTCACGACTTAAAAACACATGCTGTGTGTGCCATGCAGGACTTGGAGCCAGGTAGGGACTCCTTAGCTTCCTCTTTGTGTGCTGTGTCTGGTCTAAAGTCTGAGTATCCTACTGGAGCTTGGCACTTGTGCATTTTATATTGCAAAATCGTAAGAAAGAATCTGAGTTTTCGGTGTGGGCTTGACTGTGGAGTGTCAGGTTTTGCAGCATGAGGGTTGTGCAGGAGTGCCACGGTTGTGCCAGTGTCTTTGCACAGGTACAGCACCTGATGGCTCAGCTTGGCTCAGGTTTAGGAGGGGGAGGTGGGACACTCAGTTCCATGTGTTTGCTTGGCATCTCTAGCAATGACTGTGCTGCTGAGTGGTCCTTTTACAGCCTGTGTTGTAGCAAAAACTGCATTTGACACCTTTAAACACAAGGCTGGTTGGGAGCTGAATATGTCCCACGTTATGTACCCAGCGGGAGTGGACCTTGGTGTCCACATCCCAATCAGCCTCTTGCCATGAGGTGTTTGCAGGGCTGTGTTTTCACTGAGATCCTGAATCGTTTCACTTCTTATTCCCTTGATAAACACATACACTCTGCAGTTTATGAAATCAGTAACACACCTGAAGCAGATTGGTTTGGCATCACAAATCCAAGGTCTATTAGCAAGGAATTCAGCAGGACAGAGGTCTGGAGATGCAGTAACTGTCCTGGAGGTGCAATAATGCATAGCTGGGTAAATGGCCCTTAAGATGATTAACTGGGAGGTGTGCAGCAGTGGTAGTACACTTGTATTTAAAGTGGAGCCTTGGGCGTAGCTCTTGCCCGGGAGAATGTGCAGGAATGTCCCTCTGGACAGGGATTGGGACGTGCCTGCTCAGCGCTTTTGCCTTCCTGTGGGGGCAGGGCTGCAAACAGCCTTTCAGAGGCTCATCCAGCCCTAGCCATGCCTAAGGAGCCTCTGATGTGGGCACAGCTTGAAAGGCTTTTACATACGTTTTGTCAGTCACAAAGTGCAGCCTGCTTTTCTCTGTCTTATGCTGTGATTCACCAAGTCCGTCTGGTATAAAACCACCATTTTTCATATAAAATTACATTAAACAGGCCCTGAACAACTGCGCTCTGTGGCTGGGGGAGGCAGATGTCCTGTCATAATCCTCAGGGGAGAGCAGTTTGTGACCTATATCATTAATTAACAATGAAATAGTTCTCAACTTGGGCTAGCAGCAAGATTTTCTTTTAAATATTTTAGTTTCTTGGTTCCAGCTGTCCAGTTGGTCTTTGTTTCCTCAGCTTGCTTCAGTGTGTATTGAGCAGCACCTCAGCTAAAATTGTGGTTGTAAATACCCTACAAGAATGGTGGTGCTTCAAATAATTTACTCAAAAATTTGTATATCTTAACATTGAACGATTTTCGCATTAAATTAATTTACTTTTGGAAACAAAAGTGATCCTACAGTGTCTTCTTCTGCATACATTATTAATGGCAATCCATTTTTAATTTAATGAAAAATTATTCAAAGAGCAAGGGAGGAAGGTTTGCAGCATCCTTGGTCTTTCTCTGCCTAGATAACCTCAAGCAATCTAAGAGGTTATATTTAAAATCCTCTCTTGCTTGGCACTTTTATCTTCTTAAATGGAATGGTGTTTAAACTCAGATAATCTATCAAAGGTGGAAACAAAGTACTGGCAGAGGTGAGAAGTGGTAAAGAATTGCACAATCCTGTTCCTTTAGTGGTTGACAGAAGTTTCTGTTAGGGGAGAATTGTCTGAAACAGGAGTTGCAGTTGCAGCTTCCCAAAATTTATTTACATGGTAGAAAGCTGAATCATTATGTAATCAAATTATCTGTGTTAGTTCTATCAACCTGAAGTTAAATAAATTGGTCATGGGTGCAGCTGTGTCATGGAACAGCTTTCCAGGTTGGAGATTTGTTTTGAATTTGATTCTGAGCCTCCCTCTGTTACTCCAAGGATTAAGAGATAAAATGTTTCCAAGCCAATTGCTATTTTAACAGCAAATTAGAGCTTGCAGGTAGTGTTACCTCTCTGCTCTGCTCTCCTAATTGAAAGAACTACAACAAACACCCAATTTGAGTCACTTGTTATTGTGATAATTTGCGCCCTAAATAGAGGGAAAGCAAAGCTGATTGGAGAGAGATCTTGTATGCCTAGGAAAAATCATCCATTAGTGTCAAAACTTACCTCCATCAGAAAGAACCCAGCCCATGTGCAGGAAACCTGTGAGGTTACATCAAACCATAGCAGTTTTGAGCCTGGTTGTCTAAGAGATGTCTTAAAGACCTTTTTAAATGTGACACTTGGACATGCACAGTGGTGTTCCTAATAACTGGTGAATTCTAGTTAGCTGTGAAACAAAATCCTTATTCCTGTTTAGCTGTACCGAGCCCTGGCCTTGGAAAAAGGCTGTGCTGCACTGAAAAATGTACAGATAAAGAGCAAGAGAGGCTCTGGCCTTGGTGGGTCTGTAGCTAAAATGCAGAAGAACAGGTAGCCCTGGATGAGGTGGAGAGGAGCTGGCAGGAGGAGCTGGAGGTGGGATCTCAGCATGGAAACACAAAGCACAACAGCAGGGCACAATCCTCTGCCATGCCCCCCACGCCTGGCTGTGCAGGCAGTGCATGTGCTCAGTCTCTGCACTGAAATGCACCTTCTCTCTGCTTGTCAAAAGTACCAGGTAGTTGGAAGAGTCTCCTGGAGCTGTAGTGAATACATTTCCCTAATTTTTCCCCAAAGCTATTTTTACTACTCTAAGCAGGGTAGTAGACCTTAAGCTGTAGCAGATGCTGTGTGGACAGTATCTGTTGTACTTTTATGCTTTATCGCTTTCTGAAGTGACAGCTTTGGTTTTGCTTTGGTTCTGTTTCATTCAGCTTGGAATGAACACTGTTCACCAGGAACTGTGGAACTGGGTTTTAGTCTCACTCCTTTAAGCAGAGGTTTATCTTCTATCTGTGGTCACCTTAGAGTGCAGTATATTATTGTAGTACACCTGGGTGGAGAATTTCCACAGAGTTTCTCATTTTGTGTTCTCATTCTGTTGGTGCTTTGGGGTCTCGGACCACTGGGGACCTCTGCCCTGGCTCTGTCCCCATCACTTCATGCAAATCCTTCACTTCTCAGTGTGCTTCTGTTTTCTCCTGTCTTGGAATTTGAATTAACTTTTTCACTCAAGTCAGAGAGGTCAAGCCCATCAGTTGAGGCTGATAATCCCTGGGATGAATCCACCCAGTATCCCTTGGTCTCTGTCACTGGGAGCTACCAGGGGCAGAAAGGGTGTTTAAACAGCTTCTACAGCCCAGCAGTCGCTGATGCAAAATGAGAACAGCTTTTTTTTTCCTAAATGGACATGTTGTTTCCTATTAAGTTCTTCTATCTTTAGGTTGTCCCATTCCTGCTTGTCTGTTACAGTGAAACAAAGAAAAATTAGCATTGGGAAAGAGGGATTTGGAAAGGATCATTAAGCTTTCTAGGCACAGAACGGGTATAACCTGTTTGACTTTGCTCAGCTGTGCCAAGCTTGAATCTTCCCTGTCTCCCATAAGTGCTGAGCTCATGCTTGGCCTGGCTGTGTCCTTAGGCATCAGGGCTGATGAACAGGGTTATTGTCACTCCGTTATACAGCATTTAGCAAGCAGCGCTGGTCCAACCATTACAGACTAAAAAAGAACAGTTATATGGACTGTTCTGTGTAATTTGGGGTTGTGCAGCCTCTTCTGTTGAATTTTAAACAAAAAGATGGTGTTTTGGAAATCTTGTCTTTCTGAACTTGGTGTCTTGCTGAGTCCAAAAGCATACAGAATTTCACCCTCCCAAAATCTTCACATACACTGATAACCCTCAGCATCCTACTGAGCTGAAAGGAGCTATGTGCAAAACCTTTAGCTTGCACATGGAGTTTCCAAGGGCTGCGGCCGGACAATAGCCAGTATTGCTACAAATTCTAGCTTGTACCTTTGAGCTTCAGGCAGGAGTAGCAGTGATAACAATACAGAAATTCTTGGGCCGTTTCACAGAAGTGAGAACAGCTCTGCATTCTGTACTGATACAGAAAGATTAAAATGACTTGATGAAGGTCACACAACAAGCTGATGGCCAAGCCAGGACTTGAGGGTCATCCATCATCCAGGCTTTCCTCTTATTTGCTAGACCTCGGTGCCTCGGATGGAGAGCTCATCATCCTCACTGCTGCACTGGTGGTCTGGTGAAGGATTTCAGTCTTCTAATGGGATCTGAAAGTTGGGTTGTAATAATTATTTCTCATTTCTGGTTTGGTGTATGAAGTAGAAATTGTAATAGCAGTTTTTACACAGCTCCTTTTCAAACTGGCTGCATAAACAGAGAAATAAATTAAGGCTTGCAAGTCTCCTCTGGGAATGCAGTAAATATTACCCTGTTTTCCAAAAGGAGGAAGCAAAACAGCAAACACATTAATGTGATATATCCAAGGTTAACCAGTTGGCAGAACTGGGAATAACTTCTGCTCACATGGTCCTTACTGGTCACTTGTTTAAGTTTTATTTAGGGGTCGGACCATGCAGAGCAGGTGAAAACATCCCTGCGTGGATCCGAGGGACGGGGATGGAGGTGCTCAGGACAAGAGATGCCTTTTCCTCCTGCAGCCGGGAAAGGGTTACAGCTGAAATGCCTGTAGCAGCCTCAGGAAAACATGAATCGGTGCTGTTGAGGGAGGGCAGGATGGGAGCCCAGACCCGCGGGCTGCCTTGTGCTTTTTCTTTATAAACACCCGTTTTTTGGGAGGGGGGGTTAAACCCAGGTCTCCGGAGCATCGCGGCGGGGCTGGCGCGGGAGTAGCCCCTGCCCCAGCCGCTGCCCCTTCCTTCCCCCGGCAGCTCCATCCCGCTGCTGCCGCGGCTCTGTGCGTGCTCTGTGTGCGCTGTGCTGTGTGCTCTGTGGTCGCTGTGTGCTCTGTGGTCGCTGTGTGCCGTACACGCAACATGGAGGGAGGGACCGGCGCCGCCGCCGCCTTCCCCGGCAGCCGCTCGGCCGCGCTCGCCGCGGGCACCGCCGGAGCCGGGAGCGGCCTCGATGGATCGCACAGGTCAGTGCCAGCCCTACCCTCAGGACGCTCCTCCAGGACGAGCCTCCATTCCCCTTCTTTATTTTAACCCTCGTCAATGGCGTGCTGAGACCGTATCTCCGAGGGATGTAATTGTTTCACACTTGGTCAGAGTCGGCGATGCCTAATGAAAATATAGAGCAGGATTAAGAAAGGCAAGCGTGGCGTTTCCACCCAGCAAATGCAAGTTCATTTTTAATATTTGCTGTATTTTTTAACCCATGTAAATGACTTAAGTGGTTGAGCATTTGAATGGAGAAAGGTTAATTGCCTGCTTCAGCCACATTGCATTGTGTAGCTCCCACCAGCATGGAGAAAGCAGACAAAGTCTAATTTTGCATCCCGTCCTTTTTGTGACAGCAGTCCTCGAGGCATTTTCGGGTAAAGTGTGTAGAATGTGGTTATCAGTATGACAGAAAATGCATTTTTTCTGTTAAAAAATGTACTACATCCTGTGCATAGCAGAGATGAGCACACTGTGTACTTTGTGTGAAAGCAGCAGTCGTCACAAGGGCTCTTTGCTGAGTATATTTTTTTTTCCTTTCTAATGGATAACTGAGAGCTGTTGATGGGATATGGGTTTAGGGGCAATAGTTCTGAAGGGCCAGATTATCTTGTGTGTGTTGTTAAAATTCTTGTGGAATGAGGCAGTGCTGATTATCTTCAGGGCAAATCATCTCCTTCACCCTGGGCTCCGGTTTGTGCTGTGCCTGATAGGAAGTATGCCTGGTGCTGCTGCAGTTCAATTGGGATTTTCTACTTTAGGGCTGAGAGAGGATAAATATTTAATGGTGAGGTAAAAAGGAGGGAGCTGTGGACCCAGTATCATTTAAAATTGGCTGTTACCACCTACCTGAGTTACAGATCAAGGCAGTTTTACCACACCAGAAGTTATTTATGAACCAAGGTGCCAGAAGCTGGAGACGCAGGTTCTTATTTCACTGTTTAACACATTATCAACAAAGTCTTGCTAATTTATGCTGACTCCTCCTACTTCACTTACACTGCCAGAAACCAAAGGAGAGCAGCTCACATCAGTATTGGAAAATTTCTTTGAATTTGTGTGTGTTTTCTTTCTTCCTTGAAATATTTATCCTTAGGAAAGCTGCTGCTGGATATCTGCTCATTGTTTGACTTGGGCACTTTGAGAAAGGTAGTTGGAAAATTTTGGTTCCACTTACTTGGAAACAAAACTGTATTTAAAAATTAACTGTGTCTGGTGTGCTAATGCTGAAGGCTTTACACTCCCCAACTTCCTTTGTCATGGAAAAAGCACAAAGTACAATATATTGGCAATATGTTGTTACCCAGAGATAGTGCTACAGGCTTACCAGAGGGAATTTTGTAAATAGGAGCTACAGGATTTGTGTTTGGTGTGAATTCCCTTGGCAATGAGAGCTCTGGTATTTGTGAGAAGCTGGCAGTGTCAGTATGTGCAGTATGAGATTTCTGGCTGAAGACAGTTTAGCAGTGGTTTGATAAAATCTATGCGGTTTTCCTCCGAATGGATCTTGTCATCCATGAAGTCTGGAGATAAAATAGGTTTTAGTTCTGACAGTGACATCCCCTTTTTTTGTCACTTGTGCAGAGAGTCCAGAGTATGACAGAACTAAGGATGTGCTTATTATGGTTGACTCTCTGAATGCAGATCTCTTGGTCATGTCCTGACTTTCAGCATAGAGATAGAATTGGTATTGTTTTTTAGAAGCAAAGCTTGCATTTAACAGGATTATAGGAGTATTTTTAACTTCCTGCTCTCACTTCAGCGCCAGGAGTTTGCTGGTTATTGATGTCAAAGTGAATGTGCTGTGCTGATGCAGATTTTCTTGAGGAAAAATGTCCTTTCCTGAGTGGCACATTGGAGGTCTGCAGAGTCCTTGCCCTACCCACAACAGGGCTTTGGGGCTGGCGGGAAGAGGATCAGAAGGCAGCAGTGCTGAGCTCGTGCCAGGGCAGTGCTTGGGAGGACAGGGGCAGAGCTGTGTATGTTCCCAGGATGGGGAACACCTTCCCAGCCAGGCTGGGGATTGATGTTCGGAACCAGTGCTCGGCGCGGACAGCTTGGGGTGACTTGGGTGTCCCTGCTCACGGCTGAGCTGCCTCTCCTCCTGACCTCTGTGTGCCCTCCAGCTCTGGCACACAGCTTTCCCAGGCTCCGGCCCCTCAGGATGCTTTCCATGGAAAAAAAAACCTGCATTTTTTCTTATGCAAGGAAGGGACAATTTTATCAGACCGTTAGTGAGCATGTCCTTGGCTCCCCCAGGTCTTTTTGTAACAACCAGTGTAACAATGTCCTGTGTGACATATCCTCAGTATTTATATCAGAAATACAGAAATAATCATTTAATCCCGCTTCGTCAAGCTTTTTGGTTTAATCTTCCTTTGTGTTGAACCGTGTTTCTCCTTATTATTTGATACTTTATGAAAACTTCATGCTCTGGTGTCAGGGATCCCAGTTTAATCTTTTGATATTCTGTTCCTGATAGTTGTCATTAAAGGGAATTAAATCCTTAGTTTTCAGCTATGTTGAAAAAAGGAATGTTATTCCCAGCTTCCATTCAGTTATCAGCCTGAAGAAAAGAGGAAAAAAGCCCCACAGAATCCCTGGTGAAAAGGAGAAGTAAGGTGAGTTTGGAACTCACCTTGGTGGATGTGATGGACATGTGATGGAAAGCAGGAGAACTGGGATGGTATCTGAGCTTCCCAGTCCTGAGGATAAAGACCAAAGCAGGCAGCTCCTTAGCTGTTGAGTCAGAACAGGGTCGACTCCAGTGTCTTTTAGTGTAAAAAGAAAAAACAGGCAGATGTACACCTTTCGTGTGTTTTATTGACTATTGGGAGTAGTGACAGGATGCAGTGGCGAGGGCTGAGAAGGAGTGGGCATTTCTAGAATTCCATCCTGCTCCTTAGGATGGAGTGGTGCAGCTACTCAGCTGCTCGCTGTTGTGTATTTGTTGAAGGAGTTTGTAGGTACTGTTTCTGGAGCTTGCAAGCATTCCTGAATTGGGGATCCAGAAAGAAGCTGAAATATAATCCTCAGCACCTGGGTGCATTTCACACTGCCAGCCGGATGCTTCTTTGGCTGATGGGAAGATCCAGTGTGATTTAGAGTGGAGATGGCAGGAGAAGGAGGGTAGGAATTTGAACTTTGTACCATGCTTTAAAGTGCCATTTCTATTCCAGCTTCTCTTACATCCTGTATTCACTCCTTCTGAAAGTGTGACTGTGGAATTAGTTATCCCAGCGCCTCTGGAGACACCTTGGAGGTGATGTAACACCTGCTTTTCTGTCAGTCGCCTCTCCTTACACAATCCACATCTTATCTAGTTTGCTTCCTGCACTGGGTAAAACAGCAGTATAGGTGCAGTGCTTGCTAAAAAATTTGTTCCTGTTTTCCTTCAGTCTGGTCTGAGGAGCTTGGTGGTGGCAGAGGCCACCCTTGGTTGCAGTGGCTGTACTGGGCAGAGCCAGGCGTGCCCAGGAACAGGCTGGATGTGTTGGATCATCTGTGTCAGATTACTGCATTTCTAAAGGGTTGGGCCTTACCTCTCCCGTCAGCGGGTCCCACGCCTGACTGAACTCCTGAAGCATCCAGAGGTGACACAGCATTGCTGCTCCTTGAGTTACAGACTTACTCCAGGTTCACTCCAAGGCTCCTAGAAGGTCTAAATTCTCCAGTTAATCCAGCTGGGGGAAGGACTTCTAACCTGATACTTCCTGTAATGTTAAAGTTCAGAAAGCCCTCGTTCAATAGCATTGATGAGAGTTTAACTCAGCTCTTTGTTTCTTGGTACAGACAGTTCAAGCTGGGGGCAGTTTTAGCTGGGGGATCCTGTGGCCTTTCTGGAATAAGAAATGATGTTTTCCTGGACATCACGGGCAGTGGCGGTGGTTGCTTTCTCCTGGCAGATGGATTTAGTGCATTGTGCAGCCCTGGTGGGATTTAACCACCCTTGGAAGGGGCAGTTTTGTGGCTGTGACTCTCCACCGCATCACGGGTGCATGTTCCTGTTCCGAGTGTGACACTAATGAACGCCAGCGGGCTGGGGTTTCTCCTTTTCATTGTGCATTATACAGCGATTTTCCTCATCACAGGGCTATTGAATAGTCAAGGATTTATCAAAATCTTTTCTCCCAAGGTTTATAAATTAGTGCTCCAAACCTTGTTTAGGACTGGAATGTGGCAGATCAGATTTCAGCCCTTAAGGAGTATTTTAATTGTGCAAACAGGCTTGATTCTCTGGCCACTTGTTTTCATTTGTGTATTTCAGAAGGCTTTGTCCTTTTAAAAGTGAAACATAACAAGATACCACACAAACCTTTTTCAGAAATAATAAATACAATATTTCCAAGCCTTTTCAGTCTGCCGTTCTCTGTGCATTTGCTCTTACTGATATTTTAGTGGAATAGCTTTGCTTGCTGTATGAGATAAATGTCATTTGTAAATGTGCATTGTATCTCTTTCCAGTGTCACTGTGCTGGCTTCAGTTTTGGGAGTGTAAATGTGCTGGACCAGTGCATGCCATGCTTTTTAAAAAACTATTTACATAAAATATCCAGCTATTTTAAATGCATATGCCTACAGTGGCTCTGTAAAAATCTGTTTGTGTCCTAATAAAGATGTGCTAGGAGAAAGCTTTTGACAACCCAAAGTCCACGCAATTTATAGTCAAAAGGTAAATAAAAAGAGCACTTACTACTTGGTGCATTTTTTTAATGGTTTCTGAGCAAATCTCATAATTTGGAGTGATGGGAAAAGGGTCCAGGACCAGATTTTCATGTTTTCCTTTAGCAGAACTTTGAATGGCATCAAGCACCCAGGAAATCCCTTGCTACAGGTGAAATAAGAGTGAGTTTTGACTTTGGGCATGTGTCATAACAAATTTGATACCAGGTGTTGGATACTCAGGCAGTCTCCTGTGAGGATAAAGGCAGTGACTTAACATACTTTTGCATAAGCAAAATCTACTGCAAAACCAGCTCTTGATGGTGTCAGCCCAGAGAGCAGCCAGAGTGTAAGATCTGAGCCTTTTCTGCAGTTAAATTGGTCTCTTTTGGAACACTGAGAGGGGAGCAGGCTGGCTGGAGGACTTGCCTAGCCAGAAACAAGGCATGGCTTGTGAAAAATACAACAAGAAGAGGAAACTCTGCTGATGTCTTCATCTTGCAGGGTCTCATCTGATGCTCAGTGTTGACAGCTTCCTTTAGAGGGACTTTCCCAGCTCCATGTGGTACCAGGGGAGCTGCTTCTCGCACACATGAAAACACTTAGATATTCATGGGCTGGGAATCTCTGTTCCCTATTAATGGTGGGGGAAACAAGGCCAACACACACCAGATATCAATTTCAGAGGATGGTCCTTCTTAAATCCTGGTATTTGTGGTTGCAGAGAGCCATTAAATTCATGCTCACAAAGTTAACCAAAGCTGTGTTAACTTTTTTCATGTACAAATGAATTTGTTTAATACTGCTGTGGTTGCTCATAGCTTTTTGCAGGAGCAGTATGATGAGATTAGCAGGCCTCTTCCATATCTGATCCTCAACCCCCCTGTCCCCCAGGAAGCTGTGAAAGTGTCAGAGCTCTGCTGCTCATGTGTGGGGGCTGCTCTGGCAAAGCCCAGGGTTGTTCTTTATGGGTCATGTTGGGATGTGGTTGCTGGGATGATGGAGGAGCTGAGCTTCCATCTGCAGCCTTGGAGCCAGTGTGAGTTTGGGAAACAGCAGAGCTGCTGAGGCTGCCAGCCAGGGGTTCATTATTGGAAAGAAAAGAACAAACACCCTCTCCTTCCCCCCGCTGGACTCTGGAGGAGGAAGCAAGTTTCATAGGGAGATAATTACGCTACTGGAAAAACTGCTGTGACAGCTCCCAGCACCACAAGTGGAGTTGTGGGGAAAAAGCCATGTTAGACATACCAATTCCTCCCTTTTTCTCTCATAGTTAGTGTGGTGTGCAGGCACAGTGCTGTCCTGGAGCACTTGGAATTCCTTACCTCCTTGCCTTGGCTTTCCTTACCAGTTTCACCCTAAAAAGTTTGTTGTTTCTAGTGAAGTTTGTTGGTTTAAAATGACATACTTCATGATCTAGTTTAGGAATGCAGATAGACACCTGAATTATATCTTCCCCTGCTTATAAAAACATCCATGATTGGTTGCCTCTGAGTGCAAAATAGGAAGCTTTTTCTTTAGAACAGAACCAAAATGAAGAAGAATTCTTACAGTTCCTGTGTGCATATATATATATATATATATGTATATATATAAGCAGCACAGAATGAACCAAAACTCAAACTAAGTATTAGTTCTGAAGCTGTGTTGTACTCCTGGGCTTTGTTTATGCAACGTTTTTAGCCTTGTTGAGGTCATAGCAGTTTTGTCACATACTTCATGAAAACCTGCCCGAATCTCTGTTAGATCTTGCTGGACATCTGCTCAGTTACAGCCCTTTCTGTGCAAAGTCCATGCCTCATTTTTAATTAATTTTCCCCAATTTCCCAGTGGTGTCTCTTTAGTTGACAGAAAAGGCTTTTCCTCAGTTCTGGAGCGGAAGAACCTTGGTGGTGATGTTGCTTCTTCCCTTGTGTGCAGGACTGATGACTTGCAGAAGTAATACAGCTTTTCTCCACTCTTCAGTGTTAACAAATATTGGAGACACACGAATCACACAAAAACCTTTTCTCCAGCAAATATCCCTGGGTTTGAGCACATTCTTCCTTTTCAATGCTTGACCACACATGAAACTTCTCAGGAGCAGCTGCTCGCAAATAATTCCAGATGCTGACAGATCCTGAATACAGTGTTCTGGTTTGTATGGAGCCTGTTTGTGCTGACCTTTTCCAATCCCTTTTCTTGCTTTTTAGGCTCAGGATCACCTCTTTGCTCATTTAAAATACATATTCAAGACACTTTTAAATTCACAGAAAAAAGGCAAAACTCCTTTTATTTGTTGTTCTATTCTTCTCTCCATTTGGGGCTGGTAGACAGAAGGTGCTTGGCTGCTTCTGTCACTGTCCCTTTTGCAAGAATTGTGGGATTTGCAGGGTCTGCACAGTTGTTGGGTGTGCAGACAACATCAGTCCTAGTCTTGGCTTTGCTGCTTATGAATTTCAGAAGAGGACTTTATTTCCCCAAGAATTTGTTACTCAGTTCAGGGCTCAGGTTGGAACCATTGGCTAAGGAAAATCTGAGCCACTTGGCCACAGGACTCTGAAAATAATGATTTCCCTTTCAGGACTATTGAATTCAGCTCCTTGATTCTGATTTTCCTCGTTGCTCGTGTCTTGTTTGGCGGGGGCATGTCAGAGCAAGAATGGTTACAAACGCTGTGAATTAGTTTCAGATGAGCCAGCATGCTGTCAGTGAGCAGTGGAATTTGTGCTTGGCTGCGCTGCCGCAGGAACAGCCCCGAGAGCCCCACAGAGGCAGGGCTGGGAAGGCTCGGGCTCTGCTGGAGCCTGGGTGAGGAGCAGCAGGAGCAGGGATGCCAGCTGGGATGCAGCTGCTGCTGGGTCTGGCTCCTGGTGCTGAGCCCTGCCAGCACAGAGCCCTGAGCAGGCACCATTGGCTGCAGGCACAGAGGGCTGAAGGTGGCTTGGCTTGCTTGGAGGGGAGGGCTTTAAACCTGCTGCTGTAGAGATGAGTTTTGTGTGGGTTCAGAAAGCCAGGATGGGTTAATTTGCAGCCAGAAGACTCAAAAAGGAGTGTATTTGTGCAGAATGAATGGTTCCACAGGTTATCAATGGCTCTGTTCCCTGTGCTCTCTAGCACCAGTGTGCTTCCGAACAACTCCTACCTCCTGGAGCACAACCCTTTGAGAGAGTGTGGTACCACTTAGGGATTTCACCACGCACTTTTCCTCTGGATTCCGTGGAGACCGGTTTAATGACATATGAGGAATGGTCTATAATTGCAGATTTCAGTGGCTTTAGAACAATGGTAAAAGCACACCCTGCTGGTTCATGGGGTGGGAACCTCCTCCTGGGCCTTGGCAGCACTTTCTGCTCCTTTGAGCAGTAGGAAGGGCATTAAAAATTATGTACTTGGGTGCTAACACCACCTAGCTGTGATGGCAAATTGCTGGAAAACATTACTGAAAGGAGGAAAGTTCAAGCTGACTTGGTAAACTGTTTTTCAGGTTTTTATTTGACTCTCTTCATGCCTTATAAACTCACCTCCTCACACCCTGTGAACTCTGCTCTTCATGCTTTATAAACCATCATGGCAGAAATTAACAGAAAATTCCAGTGTATTTTCAGTTGTATGTTTTTTTTGTATTCAGTTCTCATGTCTCTGTACAATGGGGTTAATTCTCCTAGCAAATAGCACAACCAAGCATCAGAAGAGAAAAAGTATCTGGAGTGATATGAGGTAATCATGTATTTTCTATTCTTCCTTCACAAGTGCTGCATTGGCAAATCTGACTGGCTTTTGGAGCAGCTGTTAGATCAAGGAGTGAGATAAAACTGGGTGGAAGAGAGGGCCTGTCTCCCAGATGCCATGCAGTGCTGTTAGGAGAATGCAGTACCTTTGGGATGGACTAAAAATTACTAAAATTACATGTATACACAAGAGTAGAGTGAAAAAGATAAAGTGAAATTGCATATATTGCATCTCTTCCCCCTCCTTCCCCCTTCCCCCTTTTCCCTTCCAAAATGGAAAACAAGTCCACGAGTGGAAGCAGTACGGATTTCTCCTTCATGTACTTGTTTGGTTTTTCTAGTGCAGTGAACTGACCTTTTATAAGTTTGCACTTGTGCCTGAAATTTGTTTGATTAAAACATGTTCCTATCATCTCCCAGGGAGGGTTTTGGCTTTTCCTCTGTCCATTGATGTTGAATTTCCTCTGCCCAGGGCCTGTGGCCACCTCAGGGGGAGAGGAGCGAAGGGTCCCTGTGGTCCAGCACTGACTCCTGGCCCTGAGCCTGAGCAGAGGGAGCAAAACACTTCATTTCTGCACCCAAGGACTCATTTTAAAGAAATGCTCACCTTTTGCAGTGACTTTTCATCTATGGTAGGACTGACCCCTCCAGTATTTAAAAAACAGCAGTCAAATTACTGAAAATCACAAGACTGGCTTTAAAAATGATACCTTTCAAGGTGTGCTTTGATTATAATTTTATTTGCCCTCCAGTTTGAGTTTTTAATGCAAGATGGGTCATGTTGTTCACCTTTCCTCCACAAGATAATTTAATAATTATACTGAAAACTGAGAATATTTCATCTCTGTTTGACTCCATGACTGGAGCTTTGAAAGTATGAAATGCTGAGAGACTTGCAGTGAAATGGTGAGAAATTCTAACATTCTTTTAATGTGCTTATAATTCAAGGTCATGGCCAGTCCCAAGGACATTCGTACAGGTCTTGTAAGTCCTGGGGGCTGATCTAGCAGTAAAAATATTTCCCCATTTATCCTCAGCTCCTTGAAAACCAGCAGCAGGACATTTTTTCTGCATGCATATTGTTAAATGTGCACACACTTGTTCTCTTTGGAGGGGATTTCAAGTGCAGCTTCACACAGATTTGTGAGGTTCTGTAGCAGCATCTCCTGCTTTGTGTAGAGCTTTATAAATATTTGCAGAGGACCAGCAGGTAACTTCATCTTCCTTTCTGCCTGGGTCAAGGGGGAGGTTCAGGTGCTGGAAGAGGCACTGGGATAACATTCCCTGCCTTGTGGAGTTACTCTGTGCCTCCCACAGGGAAATGACAGCAACTTGGATCTGTATGTTCTGATGATTTTTGTGTATCCTGTTGGAATAATGGAATACCACCTTGACTTTGGAGTGTGTAACATGTTTCATGAACTCCACAGTGACAGGAGAAAAGGTGCTGCTCTGCCTGATGCAGACTGTGTAAATGAGATTTTGGATCTGATTACAGCTAACAAGGAATAGACATTGGATATGGCATTGGAAACAGACACCACTGAGATGTAAAACCCTTGGTGCTGCACACACAGGATGTTTAATTAGTACCTGACCCCTTTCTGAATCAGGATGTGCTTCTGCTTAGGGAACATTTTTAACAAATCCCCAGTGGCTCATAAAAGAACAGAAGGTAAGGTTTTTGGCCCATTCTCTCTTGTGCAGACACAGAAATTTCCTTGGTGCCTGCTAAGGACAAAGCAAAGTCTGGGTGCACAGAAACAGGAAGGCTCATGGGAAATAACCTCAGACTGCTGCTTCCTGCTACAAAGGAGTTGTGCAATTATGGATTAAGTGAATGCTGTGGTGTTGGTGGAGTTTGGAGGTGTCACCTGCTGAGCTCTCTGTGCTCCAGCCCCTTTGGCTGCCAAAGTCATGTGTGGGAGGCTCTGGCCAGAGTGTTGAGATTCCTGCAGCAGCTGAGGCTTTAAAGGTGTTTTATCATTGTCCATCAGGTTCTGGAAGTGCTGATCAGGAGGGAGCTCAGTCACCTGTGCAGCACAGGGAGCAGACAGGCAATACTGGTTTGGGAAGAAGCTTTTGTGTATTCAGCACTGTTAGAGAGGGGGAATACTGAAGCAGAAACTGCAGGATACTGTTGTTTGCCCACTCTTGATTTTACCTTTGCACATGTATTTCTTAAAAATTGGGATACAATTATCTTTGGAGAAATAAGGAATTCAAAGAATGCCAACAGCCAATTAGTACATTAGAATATGTCCAAGTGTGTACTCTGATGAAGTGAAATATTCTTGCTTTTACTCCTTCCATAAATAAAGTATTTATAAGGCCCCTGATGCCTTGTCTTTCAAATGTCCTTTCCCAAATATTCCCCCTTTCCCAGCTATCCTAAAACACTCCCTAAGTCAGTAAATCAGAGAAACAGCACCCACTGATGTTTGACACTTTCTGTGCCAACAGAACAGGAAGGAAAAGCAAGCACACCAAGGGGTACCTTTTGCTGCTGTCATGAGTTTCAGAACTTCATAAAAATGGTGCTTTTTGCTACTTGAGTTTGCTGACAGAAATGAATTGACCCTGACTGGCTTTCTGTGCAGTAATGAGTGTGTGGCAGCTTGTCAGGGGAAAGCAGGCATCAGATCTGAGAAAGGGGCTGGTTCTCTGTTTTCTGTCACCGTTCCCGCTGCATTGCTTTGTGTGCAGAGGGTTGGTGCTGGATGTTTGTGGGAGCTGGGGAAGTGGGAGGTGTTGGCATGGTGTGAGTGTGGTCTAACAAAACTTCACGTGCAGACACATTTTGTGTGGCGGGAAGTCTTCTGTTCTAGCTGTGCACTGGATCTGCTTGGAAGGGAAAATAAAATTGTGTTTTTAGAGAACATATTTAATTACTGCTGCATTTACCATAAAACAAGTATGCTGAAAGCTTTAATTATATAATGGGAATACAAAAATGTATCAGTCTCCATTCAGGAGCAGAAAGGTTTGTCTTTTTTGCTAACCATGCTCTCTCCTGTGGGTTTTCCATGGGAGAAATCAGGTCTGGGTTGTGATGCCTGTTCAGTTACTGCATGAAAAATAAAGCAGAGCAAGCTTGAAGAGGTCACTTAGATCGCTTAGAGAGAGTTAAATTGCAGATCCTGGAGTGCCAGGAGAAAGGGGAATAGGTTCCCACTGCAAGAGGGCAGGGTTGGATGGGATATTGGGGAGAAATTCTTCCCTGGGAGGGTGGGCAGGCCCTGGCACAAGGTGCCCAGAGAAGCTGTAGCTGCCCCTGGATCCCTGGGAGTGTTCTGAGACCAGGGGTTGGAGCAGCCTGGGATAGTGGAAGGTGTCCCTGTCTGTGGCGGGGGTTGGCACTGGGTGGTCTTTAAGCGCCCTCCCAACCCAACCTGTTTTGTGTCTCCATGGTTTATGAAATTTTTTTCCAAATAAGGAAAAAATATTTTAAAGAACCCAACTCCAATTTCTGCACAAAGTTTGCAGAGAGCATTTCAAGTGAGCTCATTTGTCTCTGGGAATGAAAAACCTCAGAGGAGAGAAGGAGCTGTGGCTTGGGCTGTCACATGGAATAGAGTCTCACTCTGTGAGCTGCCAGGGAGCAGAGAAGGAGACACCAATCACCGAGTCACATCCCTGTGGGAAGCCACCAGCCCCATTCTGGGGAGAGCAGGGAGAGGAGCCTGGCATGGGAATGAACCTTCCCACGACCTGAGAGGAACTCAGCTCTTGGATCAGTCAGGTTTCTAATGCCCTCATCATNTTTGGGGATGGGGCACAAACAGGGTACAAACACTTCAGGAGGTTATTTTAACATACAACAGTCAATGAAGTGCAACCACAAACTTTAACACTTTGTATACCTAACGTGTAATCCGGAGTCTCTGAATTTTTATTTACTTCAATGGCCCTAGGAAATCCCAGTCCTCTTTGGCAAGGAGATTTAGGGGTGGTTACAGGCTCGTTTTTGTTGCACTGGACTTTTCCCTGCCCTGATGACAAGAGAAACTATCTTCTCTGAGCATTCTGACAGCATGGGGGTAATGTGGGAGCGAGGAGCAGGTGCTTTTCCAGGATGGTTCATCACTTCTCCTGTGGCTCTGTAAGCCACATCCTCACCAGAAGTCTTTCGAAGTGCTGCTGTCAGGCTGCCCTATTCACTGAGGCTGCATTGTATCTTGTAGTTTTACTGCTTTGTTCACTATATTTTTACCCATTCTCTCACAGCCTTCTCTTTTTGCTGAGTTACTCATTATTCACTAAAAAGTCTTTGTTGCAGGTTTCAGTTCTAAAATGATCCTGGTTACTGAGAGAGGGGGTAAGAGGCTGGTAGAGCCCTGTTTAATGCCCTTTCCCTGGGTGCTGAGATTAAGGTGTGCTGCTTTCAGCAAGATCTCATTGCTTTGTAAAGGGCAATAGCCCAGTCACTTCATTATCCTGCTGCTCTGCACAAGTGCCAGTGGAATAGAAATGTTTCATTTTCCAGACAACTCTTTGGGTGCTTGGAACAAATGCTTCCAAAAGGTGCCCCAGACTTTCTTTTTTTTTTTTTTTTTTTTTTTTTTTTTTTCCTTGTCAAAGTGACAAAGCTGTAAATTCCTTCATCATTTGTTCTGGCACATCACACCTGCAACCTTTTTGAATGTCTTCAAAATAATGGACAGTGTACTTTCACTGGTAGGTACTTAACCAAATCATTTGTTTATTTATTTGTTTTCCCAAGAGGGTATTTTCTTACTGACAGCATGAGTCAGAACAATTGAAGGTTGCAGTGAAGTATTCCAGCCTCTAATGTGATGCAACTGGAATGAAGTGCTACTTTAGTCATACTGAAAATAAACAATTCATGTACCTTATGCTTCCTTAGCCCTTCCCAGCAACTTCTTCCCCCAAAGCAAAGTGTTTTGGGGGCTCCTAGGAGGGGGAATGTTGTTCTTCAGTGTTTGTGTGCAAACAGGTTGTCAGCATGGGTTAAAAAAGTGTCCATGGTCATGTTTTATGGAGAGAAGGCTTTTATGGAGGACAGACAGCAGCTGGCACTCTTGGGTTTTATTCCAGACTTCACTGACTAAGGCAGTGCTGAGTCTTCTTGTGCATTATTTACACCATTTTTAAAGAAGGAGTAACAAAAATAGCTGTTTTACAGGAACATTTTGACTTAATTGTGAAGAGCTGCATGGCTCAAGTAGAAAAATTACTTCAGGGAAAATTTTTATTTTATTCCTGTTGGTCTTTTGCAAGAGGGTTGAAATGTGAGTTGTATTTTCAGCAGGATTGTCCTTGTTCATCCCAGCTCCTCAAGCTCCCTGAGCTGTGCCTGAGGTGCTGGGGGGGCTGGATGTTGACACAAAAGTCAGGAGGATGTTGCAGATGATGTGATTGTCCTCACTCTGGCTTCCTGTTTTTAACTGTAGCTGGTTGTGATACACCAGGCCAGGATCCCCCTTGATCCCCCACTGCCAGCTCTTCTAACCTGCATAATTCTGAGTGCCAGTCATGAAGCCCCAGCTTTCCGTGCCTTGAAGGGGTTAATTTTCTCAGTAGTTTTCACAGCTTGTGTTGGCTATCAGGGGTGGTGTGATGGCAAAGGAGAAGGTTTAGAGTATCATTCCTAGTGCTGTTACCTTTCAGCTGCCCTTTTCTCCTCTCTCCTCTGATTTTATAGTTCTCTGCTCCAGCCAACACAATTATACAGTTATTCTGCTGCAGAGAGGAGCTGTTGGCATCCTCTCCTCTCCTATTACCCTGGTGCAGAAGCAGAATGGTGGCAGAGATGCAGAATTGACGCCAGTGGAACCAGGCCAGGTGAGATTCAAAAGGCAGAGATAAGACACAGTGCTTTTCAAGGGATTGGGTTTGCCAGGGAGGAATGATGGAAAGAAATTGCAGTTACCTGATACATCTCGTTTCTCCTCCTGCCTTGCAGAGCACAGAGCACTGCTCAAATGTCACTGAATGTCACCTGGCTCGGGCCAGGCAGACGCCCAGTCCCTTGAGGTCTCTCTGGGCTCCAGACTGAAGGGACAGCAATGCTGCTGTGGTAATTTGGGAGGGTGGAGGATTAACTGTTCTTGAAAAGCTATTTGCATAAAGTTTTGCAGAGGAGAGTGTGAGTGAGAATATGTTCAAACTGAGCAGTGAAATCTGCACAGCTTGTCTTGCTGATCCATCTGGTTGGAGCACGTTATCTCTATTTAACAGATTACATTCAATCTTACTGCTCCAGGAGGATCTGTTGAGCCTCAAGAGTCATGGCAGAGCCCTCCTGGAAAGGTATGCAGAAGAAGCAGGAGGTGGGATTTCATGCTCAGGAGGACAGCTGAGGAGGTGCAGGGATGCTTTGTCACCTTCCTGTCCTGACCACGTTCCTGGGCCTGGCAGGGCAGCAGGCTGACTCTCCTGCTTTGCCACACTCCTGCTCCTTTCCCTGGCTGCCCCAGGCTGGCATTCTGTCTGCTCTGTGCTTTCATGACTGGAAAAGCACAGAGCAGACCAGGCTGTAGCTTCCTCTCACATAGCTCACCAAGAAAATCACCTTTACAGTGAGCCTGGCAGGTGCTGGGAGGCAGTGGGGGTTAAAGCCAGGCTTTCCTGCTCCTCTGCCTGCTCAGATGTGCTGGGAGGGAATCAGAATGGGTGAGCAGCAGAGACAGCTCCGTGCACACAGGCAGAATTCCAGCCTGGGAACCCTGCCTCTGTCTCTTTATTACTTTACTTACTTTTTTATGGTACCTGTCCTTACTGAAAAGACTTGCCTATCAGCTGCTGTATTTTTTTTTTTTTCTCTCCTCTCCTTCCTGCTGAGTCATTGCACAGCAGTGAGCCTTGCTTTCTGGAGCCCTGACTTGTTTGTCATGTCCCTTTCTGCTTTCCTCCTGTGTCCAGTGTACCAGCACTCCATCCAAGCACTCCTGCAGTGCTGCTGCCATGGTATCCCTCTGTGATCAGGGTGAGTGAAGCATGTTCTAGTGGCAGGATTTGCCCTGTGTTCAGGGGCCTGTTATTCCTGTGGTGTTCACATTTTGAAATTGTTCGTTTTCCTTGCACAAAGGCAGCTGGTGGATGCAGACACGTTCTCCTGGAGTTGAGGGCACAGGAAACCTTGTTTGCTTTTGATTTTCTATGCATTGCACTGCTGGCATCTGCTTAGGCAATTCAACACCTTCCATATTTTTCATCCCCTATAATGTATTAGAGAGGGCCTCTGTTCTTTGAGTATCTTTTCAATCTTGACTATGAATATATAGTTCACTGTTTTCTTCTTTCTTTATCCCTCCTTCCTTCTGCCTTTAAAATTGGGTTGATATTTCAGAGACTTTCTTGTCTGACCTGATACAAAATTAAAGAGGTTTCATAAGCCCACAAAATTTTGAAGCAGTGCAATTAAAATGTTTTGTTTTAAAAGGTTGCATTTTTTTCCAGTTTTAAAATCTCCTTGTTCTGTTTCAGGTTGTTTCTGTAATTCTTACATTTTGTTGTTCATAGTTTGCTTTTAAAATTAGAACACAAGTATGACCTATAATTTTTTCCCAGAAGTGTTTGTGTTTCAGATGGTTCCCCCCTCATTTAATTAGAAATAGCAACAGCCAACAAAGCTATTCTTTTTTCCTGATCTCTTGAATTCCCAGGGGATTAGGGTGATGTTGCATGATGAGGTACAGAACCCCTTCATGTTCCAGCATTTGCAAAGCAATGATGAATGTCCAGATTCTCATTTAGTAGGAAGAGGCATAGGCTGACAGCAGGGCAGGATCCTGAATCTGGTTTAGCAACCAGATCTAGTGAGTGGCATCCTGCCTGTGGCAAGGGATTGGAATTCCATGGTCCTTAAGGTTCCCCCCAGTCCAGACCTTCTGGGATTCTTCGATGTGCAAAAGCCTCCCTGGGGCTCCCGGGGCAGGAGGTGGCCCAGGTCAGAAGGAGGTCTCTGAGGTGCTGATGTCCCTGATCATCTCCCTGTGCAGCCACAGCCAGTGCAGGTGACCCAAAGTGCTGCTATGACTGCACCGAGTGTCCCCAGCCTGGAGCTCTGATCTGCCTGGCAACAGCCCCCGGGGCCTGGCACCTCTCCTGGCCCTGCACGATGCCAGCCCTGTGTGGAATGGGTTTACTTTTCCTCCAGGGCAGTGTCTGTAAAGATGGGCAAGCCCCTCTGCTGGGCATCAGGTGGAGGTGGGAGCTGCTCCCTTTGGGAACGCTGTTGCTGGGCTGTGTCCCTGGAGCCTGCTGGCTGCTGGAGGTGCTGGCTCTGAGCTCTGTGGGGATGATGCTCTCTGCAGCCCAGAGTTTCCCTGCTCAATGATCCTGGTCAGTCTTTCTTTGTGCAGTGTGTTGCTTTCTCTTCTCATTTGCTCTTCTTTGAAAGGAGTTCATAAAGTTATGAGTGAGGAGGAGGTGTTGCATAAACTCTCCATGCTCAGAGGCACAGGTTGGGAAAGGACAGAGCTCCACTCCTGAGCCTTCTCTGAGAGAGGCTTCTCCTGTTCCTAGGGAGAGTGCCCTGATCGCCTGCTGGGACCTGGGCTGGTTCGTGTCCATGCTCCATCAGGATACAACATTTCATGGCAAGGAGTGAGTGAGAGCAGGGTGTGATCCCCTGCACAGGAGGGTGTTGTTCTCCCTGAACCTCGATTCTTCTTCCTCCAGGCCCTGATCAGGTATTTGATATGTGATGGACTGGGAAATGGAAGTTATTTCCTGCTTTAGGGCCAATCTTCCTCTGAAACACTGGACAGCTTACGTGAGCTGGCAGTTACTTTGTTTTTTGGAAAGTGGATGGAGATGCTCTCTTTACACACCTCTTGCCTGCTTTGATGTAGGCAGTCCTTGCATTGACATTTTATGGTCTCCTGGCATATCCAAGTACAGCTTTTAGCATAACTGGAGTCACTGTTTATTATCAGAAGTCCATATAGTACAGGTTACACCTGGTGTTTCAGTGTTGTGCTCCTCTGAGCAGCTTTAGAGTTAAGGTTTGTGTTTATGATGTACCATCTCACAGTATCCCCTCGAAAAAGAAAAGTACATCTAAATTAGACTGAAGGCTTGGCTGGTTGTTCTTTCTGTATTCATCTGTGAGGCCGCAGGAAACCAAGCAGCAGGGTTTCCATTGAGAGCAGCCGTGTGTGCCAGCTTGGCTGCCTTTGTCCCACATTGCCTGTGGGTGTTGAGGGGAAAAGGGACAGTAGTGGCTGCAGCTGGACCCTTGAGAGCCAGGCAAGGGAGAGTGAGGAGCTCTTTTCTGGTTATTGGGGGTTTTATTATTCACTGAAAATGCTAATTAACAATTGTAAATTATTCCAAAAGCCAAAGTAAATGTGTTTCTGATTGTTAAAGCCTTCAGCAGTGCTGGGTGTGTTGTCACTGAAGGGAAATGTGCTCTGAGACACAGCAAGAGGGTTTGACCACTGTGCCCTTGAAGGTCTGCAGCTCTCAGGCACTGCTTCTCCTTGTCCCCCCTGTGTCTTCTGCACCCCTCTCACTTCCATCTTCCCATTCCCTGCATCAGAAGCGCTTGTGCAGAGGGGTGGGGTGGCAGGGCAAGTCTGTCCCAGTGCTGTGTGAGCCCAGGGAATCATGAATTGTTTGGATTCATGGCTGCACTGTCGAGAAATAATTATAGCGTGGCTTTGCACATTCCCTGCCCGTGTGACCCCCCACCCTTAAATCTGTCCCTGATGATGACTTGCTGCAGTTGGAGGCCTCCATTTAATTCCATTTAGCCGGTCAGGAGCTATCCAATAGCAATAATAATAGTGAAATATATAAGTAGTGATTTCTAGATGGAGAAAGGACTGAGCAGCCTCCTGTTTGCTTTTGATACCACTGAAGTGCAATGATAATAGCAGGGTAGGAGGAAGGCTCTTGTAAATATGATGCAAGGACCATCCATCATTTAAGACTATTTATTTAAGTCAGAGTAACTGGAGCTACTTTTTATTTATTTGCTTATGCTTATCTTTTATTATTTTTTCAGCTATTCAGGTTCTGATGTCCCAGAGTTCATTTCCATTCATTTCCTCGTAAGAATTCACTAGTGAGTCTGCTTGGGGTGGGTTTTTTCTGTGGTTTCAAGCATGGAGTGCCCCATAACCACATACACAGGCAATTTGGATGTATTGAATGGATAGAAGGTGTGGGATGGATAGAAAGTATAGCTCTTGGTGAGTGTCTGGCTCCCTATAAATATTTTAGTTGGAGAAAGGTTTCCCTGCTCAGCAGCTGTCTGACTGGGCAAGTTCTGAACGTTGTTTCATGTTATGAGCAGTTGTCATTTAGCAGCACATGAGGCTGATTGTGACTGATGAGGTGATTGCTCTTGATCATTCCATGTGCTGAAAACATCATTTTTCCAGGATATGCTTCCATGAGGGAAGACTAAATTTGCTATGGCTTTGCATTGGCACTGAACTACAGACATACCCCAGATGAGCCCAGATGCATGTCCTTGGATTAGGTTTGGGTCATTCTGTACCATTTGGGGTCTCCTTTGATGTGTGCTGCATTTGGGTCAGCTGGGAGTGAGTGGGTGGGATTTGTTCCAGCTCTGTGTGATGGTGAGGTCTGAAGGGTCTGGCAAGGGGCAGAGCAGCACTTGCTGGGCATTGACAAGGGCTGGCTGGGAGAAAGCTTGGTCTTACCAAGACAAGCAAAAAGAGGATTGCAGAGGAAGTGCAGGGAACAGCTTCTGACTGAAAGCTTGGTGAGAGGTCCCTGTTGGTGTCACTTGGGTGAGGACAGGCAGTGAGGCTGAGTCCTGCAGTGGGGTGTAGATCAATCTCACCACAGCCAGTGGGGGTGGGAAAGGCCCCAAGGCAGGACATCCCTCTGCCCCACAAGGAACCTTTGCTGATGTGCCCAAGTTCTGACTCCTTGGCAGAGCAGGAAGGCAGGAGCAGCATCTTTTCCCATCTCCTTTCTGTGTCCCAACTTCAGAGCTGTTTGTAGCAGTTTATTAACAGTAAATAAGTTTGTGCCCTTTTCCCTAGAGGTATTTTTTTAATACTTTTATACTTGTTTCTGAGTCAAACAAAAGAAATCCAAGCCAGGGCTCAGTGACTCTGATTGTTCAGTGATATCCTAATTCTTTTTCTCATCCTGGGCAAAACGATGAGGGAAACCTATTCCAGAGGAATTTTTTTATTGACTATCAGTGTGTTCTTCTGAAAGAAAATGCTGAGCACTTACTAAAACAACATCTTTTATGTGTTGCCAAATAAAAGAGCAGGTTTGTTCAGTAATATGTATGCAAAAGCATGATGATTCTGTGATTATTTTTATAAAGCTTTTTAATAACTGAGAACATGTCTCTGAGCTTGTAAAAGCTTAATATTCCAATAACTTATTCTTTTCATAAAGTGCTTAAAGAAATGCTAGTTATGCAAAACCTGAATGCATATTCTTACAGCCCAGTTGCACAAAGCTCTTAGTTCCTTGTTCCAGTCCCTGCCAGAACATGGAATGCATCTCTCTGTACTCACTTACGTACTTGGAGGTTACTGAGCTGAGACATAAAACACAACCAGGTGAGATAAGAGGCTGCCAAAACTATGGTGCAAGGGTAGGACAAAGGAAAGTGAGTCTATTGCCTTTTGCTGCTTTCAGATACAGAGATTTACTGAAGTTGGTTTGGGGTTGATTTTACTGTGTACCTACAGAACTGTGCTTGGAGGAAAGGAAACAATCAGAGGGTTTGTTTTATAGTACAGTGTTGGCCTCTCCTCTTCCATCTTCCTTCCTTTCCTCGATGGGTGGAAGAAATGTTCAGTTGTTTGGTACCTTGGGACCTGCCCAGTGGTGCCAAGGTCCTGCTGGGACAGCCCTGTGGCTGTGTGAGACCATAGGCAGTGCCCTGAAGCTCTGGAATCACAAAATTCTGGACTGGTTTGGGTGGGAAGGGACCTTAAAGCCCATCCAGTCCCACTGCTGCCATGGGCAGGGACACCTTCCACTCTCCCAGGCTGCTCCAGGCCCTGTCCAGCCTGGCCTGGAACACTTCCAGGGATCCAGGGGCAGTCACAACTTCTCTGAGCACCCTGTGCCAGTGTAAACCTCAAAGAAAAGAACTACTTCCAAATGTCTAATCTAAATTCATCCTTTTTCAGTTTAAAGCCGTGTTCCCCCCTGAGCTTGGGGGCTTTGATTATGCAGTGAGGGTTAGGAGGGGTTGGGAAATGCTCAGTGTTGGGGACACCAAGAAGTCAATTGGGAATAAAAAGCTGATTCCCAAGGTGAGAGAGGCTGCCTGTGGTACCTGAAGATGCCTTTTTTTGCTAAAAGGGGAAGTGCCTTGCCCAGACTTGCCCTTTTGCCCACAGGTTTTAAATTCCAGGTAATCTGGTCTTGTTTGTTCACCTTTTTTTGAGAGCTTTGAAAATGTGGTTTAAATGTTCTTGCAAATGAATAAACAAGATGTATGTCTATTTGGAAGTCTGAAACCACAGTAAAGCCCTTGAGCAAAGATAATTGTCTGACTATATTGGACCTTATATTTAAGCATGTCCAGAGAGCTGGAGCAGGGCAGGAAACCAATATGTTAATTAATCTCTGCAGTGCCATTGGCCTTGTCTGCCTCCCTCTGCAAAGGAGCAAACACAGTGGAAGGGTTGTCGTGTCCACTCTGGCATTTTAAAAATTAGTCAAGTGATAGTGCTGATTGCAAAAAGATCTTTGTTTAAAACTTCCTGTATTTAGTTTTTAAAAAGTTTTTCTAACTTCATATATTCTTCATCTAATAAGAGAAGTTAATGCAAAAAAAACAAAACAAAACAAAAAACCCACATTTTTTTCCTTCCTTAGAGAAAGGTTACAGGCAGCTGAGAATCTCATTTAACAGGTAGAGGTGCACATCAAATAGGAAGTGAGTCTTTTCTTAAAAAAAAAAAAAATCTTTGTAGGAATAGAAACCCCAGAACTACAAGTTTGTGTGAGGTGGTTTGTGGTGACCAGTTGCCTTCTGTAGCTGAATGACAGTAATTGTTATTGGGGATCCCATGGGCCCTTCCACACCACCCCATTACATTGGTGATCTCAGGCTCCCTGGGCATTGGTATGCCATGAATTTGGAATCTGAACACTGGGAAAACCAGAACGTTTGGTATTTAAAGTATTTTCAAACTACCTTGTGGCTGTAACTAACATGGTTAATTTTTGAAAGCCGTAATCCCAGTAAAATGGGATTAATGTTTCATTGTAACAGTGCTGATCCTGCTCAGACCTCTATTCCCATAGTTTAGAGATTCCCAGCCTCCTTTATTTGGGCACATGGATAGATCTGCCAGGGAAGCCTGCATTCTATGAGATGACCACATGAACTGAAGAGCTGCACAGCACAGTGAGCTTGTTTTAGTTTTTTGTCTTCTGCTGCCCACAGTTGCAGTTCTGAGACCCTCACATATCCACGTCTCCCAGGCTGAAACACACTGAGCTCAACTCGGACCCAGGCAATAAATAAATGCATCATGAGTAGCCCTGGAGCACCCAGAGTGCAGTGAAATCCAGTTTGCTCTGCGCTGATATTTGAATGACATTTCATTCCAGTGATTTTTAGATATTCTCTTATAGTAATATACTGTTACTCTCCTGATTTTCCATGTGCAGTGCCTTCCCAACTAATTGGATTTTGGCTCTCCTGTGATAAACTTCCATCAAAAGTAGCAATTACAGCTTTCAACGTTGTCCAATCAATCACAGCAACCCTTTAGCTGTGCCAGGTTCTCACTCTGTGGCCAAGGATTATACACTATCCATTTAGCATTTGTTTATTTATGAGGTGGGCTTGGAGCTGCCTTTGCCAGGCTTTTCCAGCTTCATGTTGTGTGATCCTGGAGTGAGACTTCAGAAATCTTGTTTTATATAATGCAGATGGACATAATGTAATCAGCGAGGTGTTGACAACATGGTTTGAAACATGCGAAACTGAATCCTCATCAGGTCAGCACTGTCAGCCTGCACTTCCCATCTCTTCTTTCATTTTCCCTGGGACTCACAAGCTAGCTCTGCTTTCCATGTTGTGTGATTATTTTCTTCCTTTCCACTGTATTAGTTTTAATTTCATGGACACAGAATTTACTTGAAAAATTGGGATGAGAGGGCTATGTGCATTTTGGTGTTTTCCCCATCTCCCTAATGTAATTTCCTAGTTTTTGTGTGTGTTTGTGGTGGAAGTCCGAGGTCAGAAATGAAGATATATCAGGGTTTCTCACATGATTCCAACTTCTTGCCCAAGTGTTTATAAACTTTGGGCCAAATCTCAGTTCTTGTTTAATAATTTTTCTTCCTTTCCTGGTGTCGATGGGCACCTCATGAGATGTGAAAAGTTGATTTAATTCTGCTGTCATATGTTGTGGGGTGACACCTACAGCACTTTACATCTTGATTGACTTGTTTTAAACCCTCTGAAGCAGAGTTTTCAAGGTGTTTCTCTGTTGATTCACTGCTGGATTACATTTCCAAACTGTGATTGAGAGTAATGGGATTAAAACTCTACTTGTTACATTCAGAAGGACAGGGATGCTCCACCCAGGCAAGGATGGGTTATTTTTGCCTTTTGTGCAAATTATTTGAGCAAAACAAACGCAAGATTTTATCAGATAATGTTTGAAGCTGGTTGGTTTTCAGTCTTCGTTGGTGTAGCACAGGCCTTAATTGAATTGTAGCCTTTGAGGTAAAATTTATATCTTGGAAAAGCATGACTTTCTGTGGAGCTCTAAATCCTCTTCAATTGTTCGTTCTGTAGAGCAGAGCTGTGCTTTTCCATTGGGAGAGCAATCTCCAGGCACAACAACAGTGTGATAGAAATAATAAATAAACAAATAAATCAGTTCTCATCGGCTCTCACCTCTCAGCTGGAGGTCAGGAAGAAAAGTCACTGGTGGAGGGAGCAGCCAGGAGAAGTTGCAGTGCCTGATGTCCCCAAGGAGGAGAATAACTCCAAATCATATTTGGCATTTAATCTAAGGAATCCATTGCCTGTCCAGCTGGGATGGGCCAGGCAGGCAATTAACTGGCAGGGCTCTCACACCACTGGTACCTTGGGAAGGAATTTGCCACCATCCTGTGTCCTGCCATTAACTGGGGTGTCACAAGGCACCAAAGCCATGACAATTGCGTTATTCCTCTGGTGTGGCACTGGGGATGTGCCAAAGAACCTGAATTATGGGAACAGACACTCTTGTAGGGGTCCCACAATGCTTTAAGAGTTCTGTTCTTGTTTATCTTGAGCTCTTTCCACAAAGCCCCCTTTTGTGATTCTTTCTCTCTTACGCAAACAGAAATGTGAAAATAAGCTGGATTTGTGGATGTGTGACTCCTTCAAAACCATGAGGTTCACATCTAGTGAAAGGTGTATCTAAAATTTACAATATTATAAACAAGTGGTAACTGTAGAGTTTAAGGATATCAAGCTGAATATTCATTTGTTTGATACAAAGCTTACATTTACTTGAGATAAAGTTTACTTAATACAAATCACCCTACAGATCTCCTGCAGGTGTTTCCTGGCCTGTGACACATCTTAGTGTGAGCAGGCAGGACTTGATGCTTGATAAGGCACCAGAGGGTTTTTATGCCTGATATTGCACAGAAATACCATAAATGATGGGAGCAGGTAATTGAGTTTGAGGAGGTGGAAAAGGACATGAGATGTTTCTTTGATACAGTTGTGTCATGTACAAATATATAAGTTCTAACTAAATTAATCAGCTTGACCTACCAGAGAACTTCAAAGGGTGGGTGTGAAAGTGGGCTGGGCCTTTTGTGAAATGTCCTGTAAACATTCGTTCCAGTACATTTGGTTCTCAATTTACAATGAAGAAGGGTTCATTCATCTGCAGAGGAATTGCTTAATGCCCTCTGTACACCAGAACTTTTATTAATATAACAGTGTCACATTTCATTGCAAGGGCAGAGCGGCTGAGAGGTTGAGGAAGTGGCATTTTAAATAAAATTCTGTTTCTATGGCCAGGATTAAATTTTGTAGTGACTTCTCAGTAATTTACATCTGCCCCAAATATATATACCCAAGTGGAGGTGTTATAGAGCAGCTCTTTAGTTGTTTTGGCCTTTAGTGTTTACAAGATCCATGTGTCAGTGTTTTGTGTAAGTGCTCCAGGGATTTGAGGTATTTTCGTCTCCTGTGGAAAAGAGTCTATGGCAGAAGCAAGATAATTTGTCTTGTTACAGCTTGATGTGTGTGGTAAATCAGACGTATGTATGTTGTGCTATTTATTTATTATATAAACTAAAATAATGTCAAATATTCAAAATGCACATGCATATAAAAATGTGCGAACATGATTATACCTAGAGATAATATTCCAAGCTTGTCTTGGGGTGAGGCCAGGGTTTTCCCTAGGCTGGCTGGTAGGAAAGCTCCTTCTCCAGCTATTGCTCTGAGGTTTTATGTGCCCAGAAGAAACATTGTAAAAGGGGTAGTGTGTTCAGAAGCTGCTTTTCTTCCTCCTCTCCCCCTTTCTGCCTCTACTCCTCTCCCTGTTTCATTGCTGCAAGTTCACAAAGTTATTTTCCTTCATCCAGGCCACTGATGGGCAGGAAAAAGCCACCAGACTTAATCTATAAAGGACTAATATTACCTGCAGCATCTTCAGCCTTCCTTGCTCTCTGTCTCAGATGGCATGGAATTAAATAGTGGCTATTAAAAATTAATAAGGGTGCACAGATGGTTATCAAGTGCTGATAATTGTGTCAGAGAGAAAATCTTCAGTATCATTGTATCATTTCCAATATTTCTGTGATGTTGTGACCAAGTTTGAATTTCCCTAAGCAGTAGAATATTCCAAGTCTGGCAAAAGGTCAAAGAACTGACTGTTTTAAAAGCTCAATTTTGCATGTGGAGCTTTTCCAATTTGCAGTAAAAGTCCAGAACATTTTCACAGGAAGAATAATGGGACTGCATTTTGGGATCTCGGTGGGAAGGGTTTGTGAAGACTTTATTGTGGAAGTTTTATAGACAGATTAAAGAAATGATGTGAGTGGATGGATTGGAGTGTGGTAAAAAAAGCTGGATGCTGTGACATTCATGTTGATCCAGTGTGAGGGTACAGACCCTGAACGTGCGCCTGATTCCCAGGATTATTTGGAATAGGACATACCATCCTCTGCACTCACTCACCACTGCAGCCAACACATTTCAGAGGAGTAATTTGACAGGCATTGCCAGAAGCCTGAGAAGCTGTGTAGTGAATCCATTTGTACCCCCAAGTGCTGATGAAGATGTAAATGCAGTCCCATTGTTTTCAAGTCTTTAAACTGAGGAACTTTGATAAGCTGATTGCTTTAACTGCTGGAGAAGGTGGGTCTTGATCACATCACCCTTCCTTCCATTCCATCACCTCAGGGAATTAGACTGACTTTGCTGTGGGATAATTTGTTTAGAATCTTATTATTCAGCTGCAGTGTGGTCAAACCCCAACATCTAGAAATCCTCAGGAGAACTGTGTTGAGCCTTTTTCAAAATCATGACATTGATTTAAAAAGCTGAGGGTTTTTTCTCTCTCTTTTTTTTTTTGTTTTGTTTTGTTTTGTTTTGTTTTGTTTATGTCTTGTTTCTGAGTTGCACAGCTTGGTTTCCTCTGCTTTAAGTTAAGTGGGAAACCTCTCCTTTGGTGGAGCCAAGGCTGTGAGGCCTGGTCTCCTCCTCTCGATGTGCAAAGGAAAATTGAGGCAGCAAATTTTTAGTCTTTCAACCCCCGTATTCTTTTAAACATCTATTGCAAAGGTGAGGGTCTCCTTTCTGAGCTAACATTGCACCTCTGTATTCTAAATCTTGGCATTTTCATGGAGGTTTTTTTCAGCTCTCTGCAGCTTTTCCCAGGTGGGTGCGTTCCTTCCCTCCTGAGGACAGTGGGTGATGCTTAGGGTGGGAATGACAATGCAGACCCAGTGAGCAGCATTTCCCTGGGGCATTGTGACTTTTGGTTTTGAGGCTCATTTTCTCTGGGATGTGTTTTTTATTGGAGCAGAAATATGATCCCAAAGCTGGGGATGAAATTATACGGGCTGTAATTCCTAACCCAGCCGTGCCATTAGCTGCAGTGTTAATTACTACATCCTTAACCCTCTTGGAGAAAACAAAGCAGAGTTAAATGCTTTGGCCCAGTGTCAAGCAGCATGTTGGGGTTTCAGAACTTCACTTATTGGATCTGAAGCAAAGGAGTTTTATTAATTGGCTTTCACTAGGCATGTTTCAGTCAAGTCCTACATAAATCATCAGGGTTAGAAACCAGCCCTTTTTGCCCATGCCTTTGCACTGCTGATTATCAAAATGCTTATCCTAAATACATAAGTGGTGATCTATTAAGGGGATAAAAGCCTGCCTGAATATCATGTTTAATGAAACTGGAATGGGTGATAGCAGACTTTGGACAGGCCTTTGGTACTTCAAGCCATAATCTCTGCAAAGGCACATTTATACAAATAGAAAGTTAAAAAATTATATATCTACAGAGTGCTGTCAGGTGGAGGGGCTGAGGAGCTTTTGTTTTTCTTTCTCAGTTTTCATTTTGAGCCTCTGATCTCTGTGCAGGCTTGGAATAACATTAACAGGGTATTTGGAAGGTGGCTCCTTATCTGAAGAAAAGTTTTGCTTGGTCACATCAGGCTGATTTGAGGTGCTCACTCTTCAGATAGAATCAGGAAGGGATGAGAGCTGGTGGATCAGGCCTTGGGATGTCGAGTCAGACTAAGATTTGGAAACTGTTATTCCCATTTCAGGAAAAACCTCCTGAAAGGAGGAGGATTCAAATGTGTGTTTCTCTTGCTGTTTGCCTGGGCGATAGGAGCCATTTTTCTGAAGTGGACTGAAAATCACTCCTCTGCATTTTTCTGTGTTGTGAGACTTGTGAATTGTGCAGTGATTAAACAAAATTATCTGCTGATTGGCTAGGAAGTGCAGATTTCTCTCCACCAAATTTACACTCTTGTCCTGCTTGTATAATGAGGAAATGGGAGAAACTCAGGAGTCTGTGGGATTTCTGGATTTATGAAATCATTTTATGTTTTCACATAATTGAACACTGTAACAGACTGGGTGGGAGATTACCTAAGAATTGTCACTGATACCCAACTTCTGTCCCTTCCAGAATGATGAAGTCCTCTCTCCACACAGAAGAAGATGACTTTGTTCCAGAGCTGCAAAGGAGCATCCATCCCAGGGAGAGACCGGACTGGGAGGAGACGCTCAGCACCATGGTAAAACACCTGGGCTACATCTTCTTTTCCCATTATTTTGCATTCTGAACACTCTGCTCCTCTATTCCATTTATGCTCTCTAAGTTTCAGGTTTTTTAATGGATTGCACAATACTTTGAACAAGGCCAAAACGCCTCCCTTCCTCTGGCGGTTTGTCAAGGAGAAGGAAGGAGCTTTCACAACGCTTCTGCCCTATTAATACGTGCCCCAAAGCAGGTCTCGTAACCAATTAAAAGGTCCATAATGTCACAACGATTTTCAGTATGCATTAACCTCTTTTTCAGCCAGACTTCTGAGCATGAAGGGAGCTTCTTGTAAAAACATGCTCTTTGAAGCGTGCAGCATTGTGAAGGAATGAGATTTTAGCAAAATGCTGGCTAAGTCTACATAAATAAAACCTCAGCCTGAGAGCAAACCTGCCATCAGAGGGACCACAGCTGCAGAAAAGCACACACAAAGATGCTCTTCTCATCTCAGAGAAGGCACTCAGGTGGGCAGTGGGCCACAGACAACTGGATTACCTTAATATACATGGGGTTTTTGAAGCCACAGCTTCTCTGGACACCCTGTGCCAGGGCCTCACCACCCTCACAGGGAACAATTCCTTCCCAATATCCCTGTCACCCTCTGCCTGTACAAAGTCTGTCACCCAACTATTTATGAGCCCCTTTAGGCCCTGGAAGGGGCTCTGAGGTCTCCCTGGAGCCTTCTCTTCTCCAGGTGAACGCCACCAGCTCTCCCAGCTTGTCAATTTTTGCACTTTTCGCTTTGTAATTTTTTTCCTTCCTTGTGTGTGGCTGTTTTTGCCTTCTCTCAACCTTGGCCACAGTTGGGAGCACTGTCTGTTCCCATCAGTGTTGCTCAGGCAGCTGCACCTGCTCCCAGCTCAGAGCTTCCCACACCCTGGAGTCTGGTGGGAGTCATCGTGTGACACCTCACTGCTGTCTGTGACCTCCAGGTGTGTCTCAGAGCTGTCAGGCTGTAGTTCAGTGTCCTCACCTGTGACACAGGTTTCCTGACATATCTCATTTGGTGGTGTTTTTTTTCTCGTGGTTGATTTGCAGTGAAGGCAATGTTCACCTGCTTGAGGCTCTTGTGCTCATGGACATTGCTCGGTGTTTATTTTATCCTACATCATGCTCCTCTCACTGCTCAGTTAAATCACTTTTTGGCATGTCCCCTCTTGCACAGCTCTGTGCCAGCAATGCCAAAACTGACTGGTCCAGTGGAGAAGAGATTTAGAGGATGATAAACAGGGAAATTCACAGGTGGTATTGCTGCACAGCGACTTGGTGTGATGAAGGACAGTAAAGCTACTGAACCTGGATTTAGAGTGGCTGGATTTGTGCTCACAGTGTTGGTTTGATCTCAGGGTCCTCTGAATACAGTGTAAAGAGGGGGGAGAAAAACCTCTCTTGTTTGTGTTTACTGTGTTGCACAAATCAAATTTCCACTTTCCTTACCTTCGGTCGGGGCCAATATTTAGATGTAAATATGTGCAGGTCCTTGTTCAGTGCTGACAGTGTTCTCTGTTTAACCAGCATATCTTCAATATTCTGCCTTTTCCCTGATTATTTGAAGCCTGAGGTTTCTTCCCTCACTCTGTTCCTTCACTTTGCATTTTTAGCAGCCTTGTCCCAGAGATTGCTCTTTCCATGGTACATGACTGTCTCAGAGTGCCCCAGTACATCTAATTGTTGGTTAGTGGTCATTGAAGATGCAGATTTTAGGTTTCGTTGCTGCTTGAAGCCCCAGCCCCCAGGAAATGGAGGATGCAGGGTTGGAGAAGTTGTTCCCTCCATTGGTTCCCCTGGCTGGTGCTGGAGCCCTGATGGGCACCAGTCTTTGTCACCTCACATGAATTCCACCTTCTCCCAGGTGAGCAAAGACTGAGACGAGGGACACTCTGGTGAGCTGGGGGAGTCCTGGCACTTGTCTCCTGAACTTTGCCTTGATACATGCTTTTATTAAGAAAAGTCAGTTTATGCATTCACAGTTACATGAACAAGTCGTCCCTACTCTTCCTCCCCACTTTTATCCATAATACTTTTCAAAGGGCTTATTATTAATTTATATAAGTGCTTTGTTTCCAGAGCTTTTTCTTAACAAGAAATAAACTGAAGGTCTTTCTAAGTGTGTGGAGGTTGAATGTCCTCCTATACTGTAAATATAAGGTGACAGAAACTCTTGTTGTTAATGTTTCTGTCATTGCCAGTTCATTCTTGGCACCTGAGTAGCTTCAGTTCTTTGTTTGATGCAACTTCTTTTGTCTTCTTTAGTTTATTATTTATACTTTCATCTGCTTTTTAACACTGCTTGTTTTGTGTTTGTGGTTCAGCAGAAAGACAAGGAATTCTGTGTTGGAGACCTGGTTTGTTTGGGGGGAATGCCAAAATTGTGAAATCGTTCGGGTTGGAAGAGACTTTAAAGCTCATCCAGTTCCACCCCCTGCCACAGGCAGGGACACCTTCCACTGTCCCAGGTTGATCTGAGCCCCATCCAGCCTGGACCTGGACACTGCCAGGGATCCAGGGACATCTCTTCCCCAGTATTTCTGGTGCAATCCTGTGTTATAGGTGAGGTCCAGGCTGAAGGAGAGGCAGCTGTGGCTGGACAGAGTTCCCAGGAGCTGGGTAATGAGGCAGCTGCCTGTGTGTTCCTCAAGCATTGCTATATTTTGAATTCCCCCCGACTCATGCTCTGTATTTTTAGAATTTGGGTGTACTAGACACATTTTTTTCTGGCTGTCTCAGCCCCCATTTCCCACTGTGCTGCACCTGCTGGGTAACCTTCACACATCCTGGGATTTCTGCCTCTGCTCCACTTCAGAAAATGCAGTTGATGATATTGACTTTCTTCGTAGAACACTTCTGAGTTCTGGAACTGCAAAGCCCTGTGTGAGCCAAGGAAAATTGCAGTTTATGGATTTTCTGACATTTCTGCAAGACAGTAATGTTACTTTAAAAGAAAGGGGTATCTTTTCCTTGTCAGGCCCTGCTGAGTGCTCTGTTTCTGAGTTACAAGAAATGAAGTTGTGAAAGAGCCTTTATGTATCTCACATGAGCCTACAAAACAGCTGTCCTCAGCCTGCATTAACTTTAGCATAAATTGATTTTTGTGCTTAATATTTCATTTACCGCATGTTACTCACCTCCTGAGTTCCTCCCTTCTCCTCTTCATGACTTCAGGGAGTTGCACTGTTTAAAAGCACTGAACCCATGGCTCTCCCCCATCAGGCTGCTGTGCTTACAGACCCTCTGTTCCTGTTGCTTTTGTGTTCCACTTGGCTGAGTTTTGCGGCAAAGCAGGATTAAGATGCTGAGATAAATACAAAAACTTTCATTTATGCACCCATTGCAAATGTGCTGACAGAAAGGTACCACGTGAGCTGCATTCACCTGACACTGGAGATCGGGGGAATACACTCAGAAAAGGACCTGGAGCTGCTGGAGCCAGTCCAGAGGAGGCCACGGAGCTGCTCCAGGGCTGGAGCCCCTCTGCTCTGGAGCCAGGCTGGGAGAGCTGGGGGTGCTCACCTGGAGAAGAGAAGGTTCCAGGGAGAGCTCAGAGCCCCTTGCAGGGCCTAAAGGGGCTCCAGGAGAGCTGGAGAGGGACTGGGGACAAGGGATAGAGGGACAGGACACAGAGAATGGCTTCCCACTGCCAGAGGGCAGGAATGGATGGGATATTGGGAAGGAATTGTTCCCTGTCAGGGTGGGCAGGCCCTGGCACAGGTGCCCAGAGCAGCTGTGGCTGCCCCTGGATCCCTGGCAGTGCCCAAGGCCAGGTTGGACATTGGGGCTTGGAGCAGCCTGGGACAGGGGAAGGTGTCCCTGCCCATGGCAGGGGGTGGGAGGAGATGAGCTTTATGATCCCTTCCAACTCAAGTCTTTCTGTGCTTCNCCAGCCGGCTGTCGACCAGTGCCCCCAGGTCCCTTTCTGCCTGGGCACTGTCCAGCCACACCATCCCCAGCCTATGGCGCTGCAGGGGGTTATTGTGGCCAAAATGCAGGACTGGGCACTTGGACTTATTAAACTTCATCTTATTGGACTCTGCCCATCCCTCCAACCATTCCAGGTCTCTCTGCAGAGCCCTCCTACCCTCCAGCAGATGGACACACTCTCCCAGCTTAGTGTTGTCTGCGGATTTACTAGTGAAGGACTCAATACCCTCATCCATGTTATCAATAAAAATATTGAACAGAGCTGGCCCCAGCAGAGAGCCCTGAGGGACACCACTGGTGACTGTGCCCAGCTGGATGCAGCACCATTCACCACCGCTCTCTGGGCTGGCCATCCAGCCCATTCTGAACCCAGCAAAGAGTGCTCCTGTCCCAGCCGTGGGCTGCAGCTTTTCCAGGAGTGTGCTGGGGGAGACAGTGTCAAAGGCCTTGCTGGAGTCCAGATACGCAACATCCACAGCCTTTCCTGCATCCAGGAAGGGTCACCTGGTCATAGAAGGAGACCAGGTTGGTCAGACACAACCTACCCCTCCTGAACCCCTGCTGGCTGGGTCTGATAGCCTGACCATCCTGTAAGTTCTGTGTGATGACACTCAGTATAAACTGCTCCCCTGCAGCCCTGGAAGTGTCCAAGGCCAGGTTGGATGGGACTTGAAGCAGTCTGGGGCAGTGGGAGATGTCCCTGCCCATGGCAAGGGGTGGAATGGGATGGGCAGCAGCTGCAGTTGGTACCCATCGTTTTAGGCTTTTGCTGTTGGAATTTTTTTAGGAGGAATGCAAGCCTATAAATGCTTTAGAAAGGCACAGGGTCCTATGGGCACAGGCCTGTCCTATGAAGTCCCTGGAATAATCTTAGTTCTTAGGTCAGAGGGATTCTGAGATCTGTAGTATTTTCAGCATTTGATGCCAGATAGGGAAGGTACCGTGGCTTGTGAAGGTAATAAAGGCTTTTTAATGAGACCTCAATATATCACTGTCAAATCTGGGACATGAGTGAGGAGAAAACTATTTTTAAATGCAATTATGAATGTGTGCAGAGATTAGTGCATTGTGAGGGTTTAAAGAAAGATTTTTATGTCCTTAGTGTTTGGTTCTCATTCTTTGTACAGCACTTGGCCAGTGCTGCCCTAGGTCTTGAGTGGGGCTTCTGCAAGAAGAGATGCCAAAAATAGAATACAAGGGCTTCTTTTTTAATTAGTGTTGGTTCGTTGGTTGGTTTTTAATTCACAGAACATCAGGCCTGTCTCTGATGCAGACTAACCTCCAGGAGTTGTGGAAAAATCTACATGAAAAGGGAATGTGGTAAATCTATTTGCTTGGCCCTGTAAAGTGTAGTGATTTCCAAATAGTGGTTTACTGAAATGGTATAATTTTAGCTTCTGAGATATGTAGATACAATACCTTTAAACATGTTAAAATTGATATTTGGATTTTTTTTCCCTGTGTCTCTTCATGCTTTGTATGTGTGTGAACCAACACCAGAATTTTACAGCTGAAGATGTGGTTGGGAGCTCTGAAGTCACCAGCAGTTTTGTCAGGCTGATCCTGTTCTCAGATGGGTTCCACATCATGGAAAAAATTTCTTGGGGAAAAATGTGCTGAACTCTGACTGCCCAGCTGCAAGTTCTTTTTGAAAGTCTAAAATTTTAAGCTCTCAAGTGCAAGGTGAAGTTTTAGGAGATCTGAAGCTGAAATTGTTGGTTTTTCTGCTGTCTTTTAAAGGACTTGGAGAAGTCAGTAGAAATGGACTTCAGAATTGTGGAATCTCCTGAGCTGGAAGGGACCCACAAGTCATTGAGTTCAACTCCTAGCCCTGAACAGGAGGGCCAAGGATCCCAACAATCTCACCCTGTGCTGAGGGCATTGTCCAAATTCTCCATGAGCTCTGTCAGCATCAGGGCCTGACTTAGATGGTTCTCTGCCTAAATGCTCCAGCATTTGGCTTCTGGCTCTAAGTCTGAGGGATCACTGCCTTAAATGCTTTGGAAAATGTTACCTGGAGGTTTGGAGGTTGGCTTTGTGCTGTTGAAGGTCCTCAAGCTCTTGACTTGCCTGGATTAGTGAGTCAGAACTGTGTTAATCTTGCAGGAACTGCAGTGTCTCCTCTGTGTCCAGCACTGGGCAGCATTTTCATATGAATTGCTGCAGCTCAGGCGAGGGAATAGGGATAACAGAGGTGAGGGTGGAATAGAAGTGGGAGTCCAGGAAGTGTGGCGCAGGCACTGACCTGACACAAATGTTTTGGGACAGGCCAGCACACCAGGCAGTCATCAGGTGCAATAATACTTTGGTCAAAGCAGTTCTGGTCTGGCATTGCACCAGTAACCTGTATTTCATTTTCAATCCACATAACTTGCTTTTCCTTGTTATCGCTGCATGAATCTAGCATTATTTTCCCTCGTTAGGCTTTTGGCAAGGGTTTCTGTTGCTGTGTGAGGTTCTTTCTGTGCCTCTTGGTTAGAGGGGCCTTTTCATTTCACGGGCTGGCTCCCAGCACGGAACTTGTCCCCGAGAATCTTTGGAAATTGGGGCAATCACTTAAGTGGCACATTGGCTTCCATTTGGGTTTGCCAATTAAATAAGTTCAATTAATTCAGAATGGACACTATCTTTTTGGCAGAAAGTGTTAATTCATAGTAATCATTTAGTTTTCATAGGCAAGAGCTGCAATAGTTTCTGGTTACATTTAAAGCCTTTTCAGTGTGTGCGCTCTGGCACTACAGTGGTGAGCCAGGAGATTCAAGTTATGTTTTGTAAATATCTGTTTGAAAGTCTGTTTCTATACAGTAAAATGAAGGAATGATTTAGAATTTGCTAAGGCTGGATCAGCAGTTGTTGTGCAGCATCATCACCAATTTTAATGCACCCTGTTTGTATTTTCTTTCCTAACTCTGGCTCAGCCAGGCTGCAGGTGCTGGTGGTGCTGTTCCTGTGCTGCTGGGGATGCTGTTGTTGCTAGTCCAGGTTATTCCCTACCCTGAGCTCTGGAGTCAGGATTACACTGTCACAATCCTCTACTTTTTTCCCTCCCACCCTGTTCCAAAGCTGATCTCTTTCTGTGTCTGTTTTGTTGTCAGATTACAGGAAATGCCACAGTTGTTGGAAATGTACTTATTGGGAGATAAAACTTACAATTTATTTAATGTCAATCAGTTTTCCCTAGACCCAGCTGCTTAAAAATAAGGCGGAACATTTAGGAAGGGAAAGAAGTCTGATTTATAAGTGGTTCATTTTAACTAGCTTTTTTTTTTTAATCAGTGCCCATGTCCTCTTAGTTACCATAATGCAAGAAAAGATGGAATAGTTTTTGAAGGGTATCAACAGTCTGCTCATCCATTCCCTTCCATTCCCCACCCCAATTTAAGCCCAAGAGACAAACAAATCATGTCGAGTTTGTATTTCTGAAGGTTGTGGGCATTAATTTTTTTTTTTTTTGCCATGATTGAGCTTTCTTAATTATAAAATGATGAATTATTCCCGAAGATCTTGGTAATCATTAGCCTGACTTTTTTATTGAAATCATTCCCTACATTTCTGCCTTGCTGCACAGTATTGGTCACTGCTGTGTTGGTGTAAGGCTGCACGATGTTTCTGGGATTTGATCAAATACCTTGGTTGCCAGGGCACAGATTATTCATGGGCTCATGGAATAGTTTGGTTTGGAAGGAGCCTTGGAGCACATCCAGTCTACCCCCTGCCATGGGCAGAGACACCTTCCCCTGTCCCAGGCTGCTCCAAGCCCCAATGTCCAACCTGGCCTTGGGCACTGCCAGGGATCCAGGGGCAGCCACAGCTGCTCTGGGCACCTGTGCCAGGGCCTGCCCACCCTGACAGGGAACAATTCCTTCCCAATATCCCATCCATCCCTGCCCTCTGACAGTGGGAAGCCATTCCCTGTGTCCTGTCCCTCTATCCCTTGTGCCCAGTCCCTCTCCAGCTCTCCTGGAGCCCCTTTAGGCCCTGCAAGGGGCTCTGAGCTCTCCTGGATCTTTCTCCTCTCCAGGTGAGCACCCCCAGCTCTCCAAGCCTGGCTCCAGAGCAGAGGGGCTCCAGCCCTGGAGCAGCTCTGTGATCATTATTCACCTTCCCGGCTCTTGCAGCATCAGGTGTCCTGTTCTGACCTCATCTGAGTGACACCAGGTCATTTCTGGAGAGCAGTGTCACCTCCCATTTCCAGCACGTGTTAGCTTTTCTGGTGGGCAGGCAGGAGTGAGGAGTCCTGCCCCATTTGTGGAGCCTGGTGTGTGATCCCAGGCCGAGCTTTCCCGTCCCCTTTGGCAGAGTTAATGACGTGACTCTTTTGTTGTTTTGGTCAGAGGTTTATGGACACTGTATGGTATGAAGTGCATGCTAGAGGCAGACACATTCCTCACATTGCTATGTTGTCACTGGGCTTTGGGCAGGCAGTGCAGTGGATCCCAGTTTTGTGCTCATGCCCTTGGAAACAGCTCTTTTCTATAAACCAAGCCGAGCCCAGGTTGGATTAACACACAGAAATATAAATTCCTGTGAATTGTACTGACTCAGGTGCTGGGGTTAAATGTCAGGCTGCTGTTTTTTCCGCCTTCCCCATCTTGCTGCTGCTGCTGCACTGGGACAGCTCCTGAATTGCTAATCCTATTTTTACCTATAGCATAATATCACATTGTTATTTGCATAATCACTGGCTGTGGCTAGGGGACTTACCAGAGTGGGATTTGCTTGTTTGAGCCTGAATCCATCTCTCTTGTGTTTTGTGTGATGAGAAATTGCTTTCTACAACAACAACCCAAAGCTCCAATTGTCCTTTTATATCCAAGCAATAATTAGGATCCCCTCCTCCCTCTGTGCATCAAACAGTAGCTGGGATCTTTGGGATCTTTTTTTTTACCAACAAGAAAGTGGAGTGAAAAGTATTGTTCTTGTTGGATATTCTATTTTCTGTGGCTTTTCTCTATAATTTATTTTGTAGGCTGTACAGAAGCAGGACTCTAACCCCGGCTGCCTTTCCCACGCATATTGTATGTGGGATTTTTGTTCTTAAAGAAAGTACATTCCTGAGCCACTCTGCCATTGTGTGAGGCTATGTACTGTACCCTGCAGCTCCTGGGCCCAGGGCTTTGGAAATGGTAATCAGGCTTCACTATAGGAATGTCAGATCCAAACTTAGGGCTGTCAGGGAGTTATCATGCTAATGCTGCCCTCAGTAGCTGACCGTTGCTTGTGCTTGGTCTCATCCCTTTTAGCCCTAGAACTGTGGATTTTGTGAAGGAAAACACAAGTGTGAGACTGTTCTGCTGAAAATCCCCAGCACCCCTTGGGTGCACTGGATTCAAATACAAAATCTTTAAGGCTCAGTTGGGAAATGCTGCCATGGCACAAAATCACACTGCTGTGCAGAGGTGAATTTTGGTCACAGTGACAGTGACAGTGCCAAAGGAGGTGCTCAGAGCTGCCAAGCTGCTTGTTCCGTGTCTTGGATTCCACTTCAGTGGTTTTACATGGAAGCTGGAGAAGGTTTTGCCTACATATCCTTGAGCTGCAGATCTTTATTTGAAAACACAGTAGACAAATAGTTAAGAATTTGTTCTTTGCTCATTCCAGGCTGATCCTTTAAACTGTGGTAAATGGATGCCCTGGACTAACTCCTATGTGATGCTAAGTCTCTGGAATGAGAGGTTTCCCTGAATTTGCCAGCTCATGGCAATGCTTTAAAGTGTTGGGTTTTTTGTTTTGCTTTTTCTTATTTCCCCTCCCTCCCCTTTTTTGTGGAGATGCTGAGAGTAGAAAAAACACAATCTGTGTGGTCCTTTAAAGAAAAGAGAAGAATTCCCTTTTATGCATGCCATGAAGTAAGTATTGGTTGTAGCAATTCGGAATTCAGAACTTGAAAAATGGAATTAAAAGTTCTAAACTCACAAAATTATACACATTCAAATGTCTTTATTGAATGCAGATTTCTTAGACATGAGGTTAGGAATGTGCATTGCCAATGTTCAGAGTTTCCTTACTGTAAGCAATTGTCATTTTTTCACTCCTTTTCTCTATCCCATTATCTCAGTTGCCATGAGATTTTAAAGGCATCTCTGGCTGGGTGAGTGTTTCTGCACGTTCCACAACCCCCAAAGTGAGAGCTAAATTTAAAGGTCAGTGCTACCTCTAATTACTTAGGCCATCCTGGCCTTGAGCTCTGCACCTAAAGCACCCCTCCAGCCAGAAAGGGTATTTGCACTAAGGAAGGAGCTAAGTGATACCTTCAATTAAAAAAAAAAAAAAATATATATATATATAAATGTGTTATGTGGCACCATTTCCTGCAGTATGGGACTTTCCTAGAATATCAGAGCTGTGGGTTTTGTTGTACAACCTGTGCGTGTCATTATCTGTGCCCTTTGGCAGCCTGAGTTCTGAAAACAACATGGCTATTTTGGTAC